>JAZKJV010001242.1:0-553469 GCA_037367405.1 Ottelia alismoides
TAGAAATTATTTGTGTTGATTGTCAATATGGAAAGGCTCATCAACCTTACAAGGCATTCTCTTTCGAGTAAAGGAGACATTGCAGTCAATCCACTCCGATGTATATGGATCCGTCAAGCAACCTTCCATAAGCAGATTGAGGTGCATATTAACTTTCGTCTATGATTTTTCAAGATATGTCATGTCTATTTTCTTAAGGAAAATTATGAGGTTCTCCCTAAGAATTTCACCGAATAAGTAGAAACAAATTTGGAAAGTAAATTCAGCATCCATGAATAGATATTGATAGAGAATATACATCTATAGCTTGTTTACTTATTTCAAAAAGGATGAAATTTAGAGACAACTAACATGTTTACATGCACCACAACATAATGGAGATATAGAAATGAAGAATCAACACCTTGTAGAGATATGTCGAAGCATGCTACATGCAAAATATGTTCCACCTATATCTTTAGGTAGAATGCATCAAGACGATAGCAGATCTGGTCAACTGCTTACCTCAATTGAAGTTGGACTTCACGTCTCAAGCCACACACTATGGGAGATTAAACCATCAGTAAGTTATTTTAAAATATTCAAGTTATGTATTTATACCTTACAATCTTCATAGAGTTGTTGTTTCTATCTTGTGCATAGAAATAAAACCATTCACGTGCAAGATCATCGAGATGGACTTATAATAAACAGAAGTTGTACATCTTTTAAAATATTTATTATCATGTGAACGTACAAAATAATATCTATATCTATATAATCTATATACTTTCATTAAAGGTGGGTTTTTCCGTATTCTTCTGTCACGTGGCTCTTCGTATGTGTTCCTTTCTTTGGTTCTGGCTCGGTAGGAGAATAAGCAGGAATAAGGATGGGGAATAAGGGGAATAAGGGTCTATTCTCCGTTCGGCTGGAGGATAAGAATAAGGAGAATAAGGTGAAATAAAGGTAGGTAAGGTGGGATAAAGATAGGAATAAGAGTGAAATAAGATGAAATAATGGGGAATAGTCGTACCACGGGCAAGCGTATTGGGGGCTTATTCCCCTTATTCCATTCCTCCTTATACCCCAAACGAACAGGGCCTTAGAATGTTAGCGTCTCAAAGGTTGCTTTACGTCATCTATCATACAGCTGGCGAAGGCAAGAGGACCTCATCCCTTATGAGTCACGTGTCTGCACACATATTCATCTTTCTGAAACAACAACACATGGCTGATAATATATATATATATATATATTTCCGAATCTAATCTTTAATGTCTCTTTCTTCTACTGCTTGCCTTTTTTCTCGTATCTCCTCCTCACTCTCTCTAAACTCTGCATGTCCGTGGTTGTCTTCTTGCAAAATACGTTGCAAGCCACCTCTGCATTTAATGCTTTGATTGATTAATGCAACACGCCATTGTTCTTTTCTTGCAAATCATGACATCACGTCCATTCGATTGTCCCTCATCTTCTTTTGAAATGTTCTCTATCTCTTTCACTCTCTCGCTTGGAGCTTTCTCGCCCTCCTTCATTCCAGTCGACGTGGTCTCTCCAGTAGAATGCTATAAGGATTGGAGGTCTAATGAGAAAAACATCTTTCTGCTGATAAAGATATTCACTTTTTGGTAAGTCCAAATTCCTTTTGTTTTCCCCTAACTATCTATTTGCGAGTATTGCTACGATTCCCATCAATCTCGAGGTTATTTTATCCTCTGTGTTTGATGGTGTAAGGAGTCGACCAGGATGCCACTTCAAGTTCAGACTTCAGAGTGAGATCAAGCTATGGGGCTGTCGAGTACATGTATAGCTGATGCTGCTAGCGAAGAGTGGTAATGGTTGCGAATTCAGATAAGGATGATGAGAAAAACACGGAGGAGAGGTTCCGGTTGGGAGGACCAATGTGAAGTTCATAGATTTTGTTGGAGTGGACATCATCTCTTGACTCATGCGATAAAACTAGGATGATAAGGTCTATAATCTTTTGTTCTAGAATATGATTCGATTATGGGGATTGGTTCTTAGCATGTTGTTGATTATTAATGATTCAATATTACGCGGCTATGAGATCAATATATTACCATCCGTTAGCATAGTTCGAAAGAATCAAGTTAAATGGTATTGTGTAGCTTAATTAATGTCTTTGTACTGTACCCATGCTTTCTTTAGTGATTGTGTAGGATCATGTTGTCCAGGTAATCACAAAGACAAAACAAGAAGATGGAGATAGATGACGTCCAACTCTAAATCAAATGCAAACCCTCAACTACGAGAGGAAAGTAACTCATAAATGAATTCGAATTATATATTGACATCTGATCTCTTTTTCAATGTTAGAGTTTTTACATTTTTTTTTCTTTATGATCGTGACTTAGGAGTTGGGAATGTCGTGGATTTTAAAATCTATGAAAGGGTTCAAAATTTTAAAATTTCAAATCCAACAAACAACTCATATTACAAATAAGATCATAGGTCTTCTCCTCATCCAAGGTGATGATGAGAAGATGATACGTCTCGCCTCCACAATGTTGTTCTCAAGGCCCATAATGGCCTTGGTCTCTTACCTATCACACCCACTACTCCATCGAAATATGTCGACCCATCTCCTTCCTCATGGGGGTAGACCGACCTGGAGGGCTCGGATGACTTGATGGGTGCCAAGAACGAGTTGGATTTCGAGTGCAGGGGCTACTGCAGTAATCTTCTTCCTTGGATTGATTATGCAGGGTGGACACTGCGATGATGCTCAACGGCGTCAACAAGCTGCATAAGTTCATGGGACGACACTTGGTTGATTACATGATCATGGTGAATTTGGGTTCCGAGCTCTCTTCCTCCCCTCTTCTCTTGAACCTCCACTCTTCTCCTTCATTTTCTATACAATTTGGTAAGATAAACCTTCAATCGATCAACATCATCTGGAACAAAGAGCACCAAATGAAATGCGTTGAAAATCGATAGAGTAGCACCACAGTTAGTATTCACAATCTGATTATAATCGAGAACCCATCAAGCCTTGTCTTCGCCGGAGAAATACCGCAGATAGACAACGGAGGATGATAACGTCACTTCGTCTGAAGCCGAGCACCATCGGAGAAATGAAGAGTACTTGGAGATGTGACTGCCAGAAATTCACCTAAAGATCATCTAATCTGATGCGAGAACGAACCCTTAGCCTGAATATTCTATCGATTCGGGGAAGAACTCCAACAACTCCAAATTTTTCCGTGGTCGTTCGGTCAGATTGAAGGGAGTTACACTGATCGAAGAGTGAACATTCATCTAGAGGTCGCAACATTAAACGAACCTAGAACTCTTAATCATCAAAGCACCAAGGATCCGTTGATTCCAGTACAATGCCTGGAACGCATCAACACACATATGGAGAAGCCCCATCGAGTCCGTAGATCGAGGTCTTCATCGATCGAATCTTCATCGAAAGTTTCACTGTCCGTCAACAACTGCCGAAGCTGGAACCATCTGATTGAGGAAGGGCGAAGCACTGGATCTTACAGGAGGATCAAACCGACTTGCGTCTGCATAGGTTCAATTGGGGAAGAACAAGAATAGATCCATATCGCATAGCCTCCATTCGATTGTCAACAGGAGCAATCACAGTCGCATGCCACTCTTCAAGATGTGAATGTGCTGCATGTGCAAAAGGGGGATATCTTGGGAATAATTGTATGTATACCTCTGATAGAATATTTATTTGCATACATGTCATATGCCGCTCATTACAAGCACGTGCATAACATGTGTGTGACACATTTGCAGGGATACGCTTTGATTTGTGTAATATCACAAGGCCCATTTATAGGATATCCACGTGAGCAGCCATGTGGGGCCCTAAAATTTCCTATATATTACATATTAGCCCCAATACATAGTGTATTAAATCCATTTAAATAATATACTTAATAAAAAATCAAAAATACTTATTAATAAATATTAATATACCATAAACAGTATATATAATTTTGAAAAATATAAACATTTAGTATTTCTAATAATTGAAAAATCGTACAAAAATATTCACAAACTTCTTAAGTACATAAAACCTATAAATGAGTCTCGCAAAATCCCCAAAAAATATAATTTATTAAAATAAGTTTGAAATCTTAAAAAATCCCGATTTATAGATTGTATGTATTCACATGAATATTTTACAAAGAAGTTAAGTATAGATATTTTGAAGAATTTTAATATTGAAAAATTATAGTATTGAGAAATTAATCTAATATTGAATATTATACTTATTTCCTTTACTCTTCTTTTATTTTAATAATTTTTCTTCCGCCGCGAAGCACGTGGAACATCCTAGATAATTTAATTAAAGCTGGGTTTTCTCCCTAACTCTTGCCACGTCGACCCCAATTCTTCATGCAAAAAATCGACATGTGTCCAGCTTCCTCTCCCTCCTTTCCCACTTCCCTGACATATGATCTCCCTAATTCCCTCTCTCTATTTAGCTCTCATCTACTCCCCTGGATGAAACCAACACGTGGCTCCTCTTCTACTCTCCTTGATGAAAATCATATCCATGTTCTGTTAACCTGTTCGACATGTTGTATCATTTAAGGCACACGTCTATGATGTGTGATGGTTATGGAAAATAACGATGGATCAGAAAGGAGAGAGAGAGGAAATTGATGGGTGCTTATGGCCAAACAACGTGTTCCATCTGCGATGCTGACCGTCTGAGGAGGAGGGAGGAGGAGAAGTACGTGGTAAAGATTCTTGGAGGCGAGTCTACTCACTTAAGGAATAAGACCATCTGGAGATTTGGGATCCCTTCCTTGGGGGTTTCAAAGTTATGTGAGGTGATTTTACGAAGGTTCTACTCCTCATTGGTGTTGTGTGATGCTTCTTCCTTCGTGCTATTGCAGAGCTGGTGGCTGGCATCTCAGGTTTGGCTCAAGCTCCACGAGAGGTATCTATTGTCTCTCTTGAGGAGCAAGGGAGTTTGGAGCAAATCAGGTGGAGCACTTGGGATCATTTTTGCTATAGGAGACCTGATCTGGAGCTTCCCTAAGTGCGTTGACTTGTGGGTGGTTTGCCACATTTGGGGACCTTGCCCTTTGCTTGCAGTTGAAGGGTTGTGTATGGCTGATTCCATGTGAATGGCTAAGACGTTCAACATGTGTTCGACAAAAAGCCAGAGTGCACAGATCAGTTGTGCTCCTTTCTTTGGATCTTTGATTTTTGTTACATGTAGTTAGTACATTATTTTGATGTGATTGAGGTGCACATCATGCAAGTGTCACTTTTTGTTTGTGTTCTAATACTGTCTCCTCTATGCAAGTTGCTGTTATTTTGCTCCATGCAACAATTAACAAACATTCTTGCGATTCATCTTCTCTTCTAATGCTCAACAGAAAGAGGAAGTGCACTAACGTACCCAACACAATGAGATGGTCAATGTTCCTGGAATTTGGGTAGCAAAAGATTAAACAAGGGTTCAATACATTTTTATTTTTAATAATAAGTAACTGTATTTTTGATCGTGTACTTTCTATTTCCCATGGTTCATGCAAATGGTTTATTGAAGAGGTCGCAGAATTACCGCCTGGCTTGGCTTCTTTGGTGATATCTAAGAGGTCTATCAAAAGTACAACTGATTTTAATATGCTCGGCGATGATGCCTATGTCGAAAGAATGCGCCTCGCAGCTCTTAGGTAATACGTGTGTCATTGCTTCCTCTAACTTGCACACCAATAAAATTTGTTTCTGGATGGGAGGTGATTACTCACAGTCCATCCATTTATAACTAATTGGTTTGAGAACCTAAATTGATTTTTCCTTCAACCATGCCACAATCACTCTCCTAAGGTCTCTCACTAATTTCCACCATTATTGCATGAAGATCTGGGCAGAGGAGTATATCTCTGATGATCTGGTTCCATAGGTCGATATAATACAAGTTGGATTTATGATGTGGATTTCATCAGGATGATATATTATTGAAATTGTCATCAAGAGTTCAACTCAACTTTTTTTTGAAAGAAAAAAGGCCTACACCGTATAGGTGTGTGCTAAAAAACTACACTATTTAGGTGTTGTCTCAATATTGTTCTTTGGGTAATATAGAGATATTACATGAGCAGGGTGCAGTCGATCAGATTTCGTAGTTGATTGGATTTTGGCATTACTCCATGTGATGTTTTCAAATGAAATATAACCTATATGTTGTTCAAATATGTGATTACTTTAGGATATTTTATGTTGAATTGAACTTCTTTATCCACTTAATTGTAGAAATATTGATGATATCATTATCAAATGTGTTGCCTTCATTAGCAAATTCAGAAATATAAACCTACATAAAATTCCAACAATATTTCTTGATTGGGTTTGTTCAACAAATTTTCCTTTGCGGTTTACGTGTTATAGTTTATTCATGGTATTTAAGGAGATATTCTTACTACTTTCTCCTCCATGTTATCGATATTTTTTTTGCTTAAATGATGAGCAGAAGGATGGTGTTGTGAATACATGTTGGACACTTGGTAATTGATCTACTTGGTTCATCTTTTATTGTAGATAAACGTAGGTTCGTCCACATTATTTTTTTAATTTTTCTCATATGTTTTTTAATTATACTACCTGGGCGGAAGAGTGAAAGAGATGAGCCCGGGGCCGGAGTCGACTTCTTCAACCTCTGGTCCCTTTTGACTGTCGAACTCTCCTGAGACTTCCCTCTCTGTCCCTCACCTGAAGCCTTGGGTTTTGGGATTCAGTTAACACTTTTGGTTGAAGGATAACCTCCTTAACTTTAACATTTTATTGCTGCTTAAATTATGAGTTGTTCAAGTCGGTATGTTTATCTAACTTTCTTACCAATCTTATTTGCTAACGTTTTGCTTGCTATTAATCTTAGTTATATTATGCTCATGGAAGGCCGTATCCAATATATGGTGATATATCGGTATCGACAGGTCACCGATATATCGTCGATATGGTCGATACGATAGGCCATTTTATTCACAATCTCTATCGGCAATATGGGTCGATATATCATCGATATATTGGCGATATATCGGTATTGACATATTACCGATATCGATACCGATATCGATATGTCCTTCCATGATTATGCTTCAACTAAAAATATCAAAGCTAAAAGCTAGTCTACTCTAGTCTAATCTAAGGAGAGTATGGCTTTGATATCGCGAGAGTTCATCTTCCTCCCAGGACGAAGTCTACTCTCAGGATGGTCTGCCTTATCTGCTAATTTCTTTCTGCCTTCTCATAGATCGAAGGCCCTAGTCCTTTCTCATAGGTTGAAGACAGATGCCCCTCGCTTTGGGGGACTGGCTGTCGATTAGATGTCCTAGCCCAGCAGGCAGACTCGACGACCCGGACTTAATGGCGAAGAAGGCTGTAGAGGCTGAAAAGATCAAAGAAGACTGACCATCAAGCGAACCTATCTCCTTTCACCGGTAGGGAAAGTCGGATTGAGGATAGTTGCCAGTGATGTAGAAAGCAAGCTACGCGCTTCAGTAGACCCCTGGAATTTCTCTAGTATAGCTTCGGGCCTCTCTTGAAAGCACGCGTGAAACCTCCTCAGTTCCTGTCCCGTGAGCAACCTTCCTGGAGTTGTAGCAGTGCCTTCCTCTTGTAGCAGTCTACCATCACTCTAATATCACAAATATGGATGTGAGAGAGGCCATTAGTCCTAATACCCTTAAAGGCTCTCGACACCGGCTTTCGACGTGTCCAATGGGGCTTCGTACTGCAAGGATAGCGTTGGGAGGAAGAAAGCGCATCTTCCACCCCCAAACTATTAACATTAACGTCAGCTTGAACCCTGACATCGTGGCCTGCTCTGTCCTCATTCACCCTCTGATGTCTGTAATCCTACGAAATGAGGCTTAATACATAGAACAAACCGTCATTGGTTAACCGATATCCAGGCTTTGGTCTTTGACGCGCAATGTTCTGGTTCGGATTGTGGGCTCATAGCTCTTCGGGTTTCTTTTTCATCTGAGAAAAAGTTGGAAGGATTGAGATGATAATTGCATTCTTCGCCTCTGGCCACGTGTGTATTTGGAAAGCTATGATATCGAAAGCCCCGGTGAGAGATTATTTTGGTAACTATATGGTTGCATCAGAGCTGACAAGGCAAGCTACTTGCTCCTGGAGCGAAGTTCTTGTACATAACCCTCAAGTAAGCTGCACGAAAGTAGGATGAGAAAGGAGTGGGAGGCAGGCCAGAACTAGCCTTATATTTTCGTTCCATGAGTTATTTCTATAGTTTAGTGTCCCAGAATTGATTAGAGCGAAAATTTTAAACTGTAATTTAAGAATTGTGATTTTAAAATGTCTAAGCTGTTATTGGCAAGATGAAATACCAATGCATATGCTCCTAAATGTATTGTTCCATCAAATAAAAAATGCCCCCCTTTGTATCCTTTATTTTTAACTTATTTCACCTATGTATTTCAAGAAAAAAATGAAAGATTAGCAAGAAGTTGATCTATTTGTTAATAATTACAACCTAATATTTGAACTTACATATAATCACCAATTTTTTCTTCCGCCGCGATATCCTCCTGGTTATTATTAACCAGAGGCCTTGAAAGAAACAATCTGCACATCCTTCCAATGCTGCATACCTTGCTTGCCCACACTGTGCAAGTAGCGTGCACGCACACCCCTCATATGACATCCCACAAAATTGGATTCTGATGACGCCTTGGAGAATTTGCGACAAAAATAGCATTAGATCTACTTATTTCTCAATACAAAATTGTTCAAGCAATTCATCAAAAGGGAGCTTGGTTCATCACAACAGCTTATGGTGAAACAACAGCTTCGATCAAACACAGCTAATCACGCTTTCAAGATATCTCTCTACATTCTCAAAGCCACAAAGCTCCTTGACAACAGCATGGTCGCGGGCACGGGCAGTTGAAATGGTAGCGCAGAGTCACCTTCATGTCCGCTGCAAGCAAACATATCCTTCCTGGCTGCTTTGATGGCCTCCCTTGTCGCACAATGCACAGAAGCTGCTAGTAGGAGAGGTGGCTCACCAGAGGCTGTTGTGGTGGCGCATCAAAAGATTGCGCATTAGTGACGTAATTTTAAGATAGTAAGCGTGTGATTAGTTGAAATAAAACAGCATATAGTTCAAAATCCACTTGAATATCAGTATCCACCTTCTCTTTCGTTAGGTTTATTTTTAGCCAACACATATGTCAATTAAACAAAGACAAGAGTACAGCAGTTCCCCAATAAGAAGAAAATTATATATGAGGATACATCTCATATTCCATTAGACCTCAATGTCGTTGTAGAACAAAATTTCATGAACTATGATGCCCATATCAGGCTGCTTCCAAATATAGCTACAGACTGATCTGCCTCTATCTATTTACCAAGAGTTCTGTGAGTTGGTATCTAACTAGGTAACTGAGATTTTGATCCGTCTGTCCTCAGTGCCCATATATTTTATTCACATGGCATCTTTTGTTGTTTTAGTTTAGAACAGAAATCCTACATGGTGGATCGTATGGATCATGCTCTCACTGTCTTTCTCCAATCTAAGTAAATCCATGGTATTCCTGTAATTCTCTATATTTCATCTCTACATGCGATTAAAGCCCATCTATGATCTAAGGTTGGCCTTATGACAGTTGTCGAGGGAAAAGAGCTTATCATTCAACGGAGCTCTAGGGATCTCTTATATAAAAGAGAGAAACTGTAATGGACAAATTAGATAGTAAGAACAGAAAAATAAATAAATAAAAGAAGAGAGCACCATAAAACTCCCAACACTCCCCTAAGTTGAAGCATAGATGTCTACCATGCTCAGCTTGGAACATCATCTCTAAATGGTCCTCGGACAAGAGCCTTGGTGAATACTGTTGTCTGGTCTCCTGAATTAAGATGAGAAGTGGTGATAAATCCCGTTTGGATCATATTGTAGGTGTAGTGAAAATCTACCTCAATATGTTTTATTCTCTCGTGAAAGGATGGATTATTAGCAATAAAGAGAGTTGCCTGATTGTTACACTACAACTGCCTAGGAAGAGATACATCGACACCCAAATAAAAAGAACACGTTTGACCACATCATTTCAACATTGCATTGCGCCATGGCTCTGCATTCAGATTCAACACTGGATCTCGCTATAACAATATGTTTCTTGCTTTTCCATAATACTAGGGAGTCTCCCACAAATACAACAAAACCGGAGATAGATTTCCTATCCTTAGGGAAACCAACATAATTTGCATCTGCACAGGCTGTGACAGGCAGGGAAGTTCCTCTGCTAAACAGTAGACATGTGGCTGGAGAAGACTTCAAGTATCTCAAAATTATGTACACTACATACATGTGCACCTATCATGGTCGCTCCATCAATTGGTTGACCCTGCTTATTGCAAAAGATATATCAGATCTCGTGATTGTAAAATAGAGAAGCTTCCCAACCAGCTCTCTATACCTCCGTTTATCTACCTCCTCAGTGGTATCATCATGTAACTTTACGTTGGGATCCATAGGTATGCAGACGGTCTGCAACCTGTCTTTCCTGATTTTGAAAGGAGATCGGTCACATACTTCCTTTGGGTCATCACAAAGTCCTGATGGTTTTCAGCAAATTCAAGACCTGGGAAGTAATACAAGTCACCTAAGTCCTCTGTGACAAACTGTTGTCCCAGAAAATTCTTGTCCCCAGTAATACCCCCTTAATATCATCTCTAATAACAATAATATCATCGACATACATCAAGATGACAACCATACCTCGTTGATTTTTTTTGAATAAAAAGAGAATGATCTACAATCTTCGCATAAACCCCTTCTGTTCTATTAGATCTGATAGTTTCTGAAACGCTTGTGAAACTAAGCCCTGGGACTCTGTTTAAGGCCATAGATGGCCTTATGGAGCCTGCATACATACTCCCCCTCAACAGTAAACCCAGATGGCTGCTGCATATACAACTCTTCTTGAAGATCACCATATAGAAAAGTATTTTTGACATCAAGCTGAAAGAGAGGCCAATCACATACCACAACGATTGATAGCAGGATCCACAGAATGGAATGTCTAGCCAATGGAGAAAAAGTGTTGAGGTAATCAATCCCATACGTCTGTGTAACTCCTCTGGTTATCAAACGTGCCTTGTACCGATCTACTGAACCATCCACCCCACGCTTTACTAAGAATACCCATTTGCAGCTCACAACAAATGCTCCTTTTGGAGCAAAAACAAGGGTCCATGTCGCACGAGACTGGAGTGCAACCATCTCTTCCTTCATGGCAAGTTGCTAGTATCTCTCCTTGAGGGCCTCTTGATATGTGCACGGGATCTCAATGGTAGATAATCCCATAATCAACTTCCTAAAGTCCTTCGATAGTCATGCCAATGACACGTGTCCAATGAGTGAGTATTTAATACATGTACGTTTGCTTTTTGGAATGCAATAGGCTACCCCATATTATTCTCCTGTGATGGTCCCTGTTCATCTCGTATATGTCCCTGCTCATCATTCAAACCATCAGGTCTAATGCTAAATCGTTGGTGGTTCACTAGTGTCCTGGAAGAGCAAGAAGCAGACAGTTGTTGCCAGGTCTAATGCTAAATCTGAATACAGAGCTATAGCACAGGTAAGCACAGAGATGATGTGGGTTAGATCTGTTCTAGTTGACCTAAGTATTGATGTACCACTTTCTATGCAATTACATTGTGACAACTAGACAACCTTATTTATTGCTAATAATCATGCCTTTCAAGAGAACGAAACACATTGAGGTGGATTGTCACTATACACGTGATATGATTCAGAAAGGCTTCATTTCCATTTCCCATGTAATTTTAGGGGAGCAGACTGTAGACATCCTCACCAAGGCATTAACCAGAGGATCCTTTCAGAAGTGTTCATCCAAGCTGAGCATGATCAACATCTATGCTCCATTTCGAGAGGGATTGTAAAAATATTTTTATATTACCATATTGTTTCTGTGTTTTCTATTTCTCTCAATATACACTATGTAATTTGCCCTTCGGGTCTCTTCCTTGTATAAGAGAACCCTAGGGTTCCCTTGAATAAATAGTTTAATCATTTCTTCCAACAAGTCCAAAGAAGGGGTTCTTCAATTTCCATTCACGAGTCATAGAACCGACTATCTTAGACATTTTCTCACGAATTTGGAACCGCGAACAACAAGTCACATCAATATTAGAACGAAATCAGGAGCTGCTCATCAAGAATTACTCTTGCATAACAACCAGTGTACAGAAAAAGAACAAGGATACCTTCTTGTGAATGAACTCATTCCACGATGGAATGACCAGAGATCAGCTCACTACTGTTGCGGTGACATGAAGAATGTTGTTAAGAGGTGAATGCTGGTGCTGGACGAGATGCACCAGGAGATGCGGTAAGGCTGGTGGTACTGGACCAAGAGGATGTGATGAAGCTGGACTGAGGTGCAACAAGAGGTTGATTCTAGAGGCATAAATGGTAGCTCAGAGGCGATATACGAGATGCGAGAGCAAGGTTACAAAAGCAGTATGCAGTCGGTAGAGTCACTGATTACTGATTGAATGGTATGCAGAAATTTAAACGGAAATTAAACGGATTATGCGATTTTCCATTTTTAATAAGTAAAAAAAATATTACTTATATAAGTAATAAAAAGTATAAATAAATAAGAAAATTATAATAACATATTCATAATATAGATCAAAGATTGTCAAATCCAAGAAATGTTTCATCCAAATGTCAAAATAATACCATAAATAACTGGAATTCATATCCAAATGTCAAAATTGACAACATAATTACAATTCATAGCATGAATCCAAAAAGTCATGGATAATGATGATCCTTTGAAGAAAGTAGATTCATGGTCTTAAAAGGCCGTATAAGACCGTTTAAACGACCGTTTAAGGTCGTTAATGCGGCTCGCCCGTTTATGAACCCGCTTTTGATTAAACGATGCGGTCGAGCACCGCATACGTTTAAACGACAATTTAGACCATTTTTTGCATCCCTGGCAAGAGGAAGAAGAGATGGTGGAGATCGACTTGAGAGGTAGAGACGATCGCTTGGCGAAGCTCCAACCAACATCAATCAATTGAAGAGGCAGGGCATACTGATCGCCAGGATGGGAAGTTTTCAGTTTAGGGTACATGATGGAGAGTTTCAAAATATAGAAGGGAGAAATTACAAGTATACCCCTATAAAATCCTCTAGGGCTCTTATACCATGTTGGTGTGTCGAAATGGAATAATCTCATTAAATCGATTTTAGTGGTTATATGTAGAATTGAGAAACTACAAGTATACCACTATAGTTAGAGCTAACTATTACAAATGTCTATTACAAACGTCAATAATTACCATTCTACTACCATATAAAGAGAGATCCACCCGTCACGGTTGCTTCATGTTTGCTTGTCTACATGTTTGATTTGCGTTCTACTTCCGCTACGCATAAGAAAAACCTTTGAAAATAAAGTACAAACAAATTTTGGCAAACATAAAATAAGAAAAGAAGAAATCCTCTAACTAGTAGATATCATAACCTCCAACCGAGGATGCCAAGACATTGGTTCTCAACCAGCATAACTATCTTTCCAGCATGGGCTTCCCTCATATCAGACCTTCAGCGAGTAGTCTATAGAAAATGCAACAAAAAGAATGGAGGTGCATTACCTTTGGAGGAAAGAACGCGTTGTTGATGGTGGCCACTGTTTAAAATCTCGACATTGAATTGCTTGGGAATTGTATCCATTGTTGGAATCTTATACTGCCATGTTCCTCTGGAGGTCACTAACCCATCATCATTCGAAAGGTACTCTTCAAGCATAAAGAAACCAATTCCTTGAACGAAGGCCCCTTCTATCTGTACATGATGAAATATGTTATTATTATAATTATCATAGAAGCAATCTGCAAAATCTAGTATATTTGAATAGAATGTCAAAAGCCACTAATCATATTTCTGCAAATTTTAGATACAGATTTGTGTGAGAGAAGTGTACAAATTAAATTCATGTAAGAGTTTGAATATCACCTGAGCAAGCTGCACAATCATTGCATACACCGTTGCTCCTTAACGTCTCAAACGATTACTAGATCAATGATTTAGAATGCAGATTTGACATGGAGAAGTCATGCAGATGGCTATCACATTCTCCCATATCTATAACTATTCTAAGGCTGGGTTTTTACTTTTACCCCAGCTTCTGGACACGTGGATAGGCCCACTGGTCATCTTTGCTGGTTGTTGGATTATAAGATGTGCTTTCCTCTATTGCACTCTTTCCTCTTTCCATTACTCTCTTCCCCAAATTACCGGTCCTCTCTCTCATGATGTGCCACCAATAGTATATTTGTCCCACTTTCCCCCTTTCTTCCTCTTAACACTTTCCTCTTCCGATTTATAAACCTTGCTTCCTCCCCTTTCTCTCTTCTCTAGACATTTGTGTTGCATATGGCGATTCCTGGTTGAAGAAAGAAACACGTGGTAGTTTTTGTCTTCCCTTCTCTCTACAGTTGTATGATGTCGTCGATGGATTATATTTTGCATGTGCTCCTGCAAAGAAGTTACAATTGCAAAATTCCTTCTTCCTTCCTCTTCTGTAAGGTTTCTTCGATTCTTACGGCCGTGGTCTCCCTTTAGCGTTAGATTTGGAAGCCTTCAAAGGTATGCATGTCTCTTCTACATTTGTCTTTTCTTTCCCTTCATTTCATCTATCATCACATACGGATGTAAGTACTTCAATGTCTTCCTCATATTCGTATGTCCAGAACATAGCTTAATCTGATTTTTTTATAAAAAAACCTGATTTTCATCCCATCGATCGGATGATGATCTTCTTGCTTCAGAGAACTTTTGATTTTTTTTGGCACTTCATTTTTTTCCGGCAGGATCACTCGAGGCCATCTCTTGGCTCCGCTCTCCCTTCTGGGAGTCGATTTGAAAAAATCTAAAGGTATGCATTTTCTTTTGCATTTGCTTTTCGCCCCCTCTTTTTCCATCTGTCTATTAACATATGGATGTACTATTAACATATGGATGTACGTGTTCGGACTTATAAGGCAGGAATCACATCATGCATTCATTAGTTCTCCATCACTTTGAACCAAATTTACCATTTATCAAGCAATTATATACACACATCTAACTCTTGACTTATCATAACAAAGGTACATTTAATAGAATTCAAAATCAAGGCAAGAAACATGAATAAGTAAGATAACATATTTTATTAAAACCTAACCAGTTTAAACTGTACTTCTGGTGATCATATACTCTCGACAAAATAAAATACTTGCATCGTAATGGCAGAAATAATATATCCTCAATTATACTTGGGTCACTAGATAATGGCTCATCAGGAGATTTCGTCTCCCCCCCCCCCCCAACATATCTGCTGGTAAGACAAAACATGACATATGATCTGATTTTCTTATGAATTTGATCTTCATATAATATCAAACTGAAATGGAATTTAGTGGTTTTTTTCAGAGAAAGAATGGTCGTTTAAACTATAATATAACATTTATTTTGAATCATGATTAAAAGTTTACCTCGGAATGATTTTTTGTTGTTTGTTTTTATTCTTTTCATTTTCTAACGGCCATGATCGATGACAATTTTTAGACACTTAATTGACAAATTGGAAATGCTTGGTCATCATTTTTTAGGACAAGAATTTTTAGACATTTAATTGATAAATTGGAAATGCTTGGTCATCATTTTTTAGGACAAGAAATGTGCAATTCTAACGAGTACTTTATCATCTTCAAGCTTACACATAAGTTTTATTCAGGCATAATTGTGAAGTGATGGGCCAAATAAATAGTAATTTGTTGTTGATCGTAAATGATGATGGGGTTGTAAGATTGAACGACCCACATGCTCTCTATGGTGTTCTTTTTCGTTAAGTTCATATGGTCAAAAAATATCCCAATCTGAAAATCTTATGAAGTTGATTTTCATCATGCACATGGAATGTCGATCTTATTGCTTCAGAGAGCTTATGCATTTTCCCATCAATTTGGATTTTATATTATAAGAATCAGTTGAGATATCATACCACAAGATATGCATGTTTCTATTTCTAGATCATTACTTATTTGTATAATTACAATCTTAATTGTCAATCTTTATGTAAAGCTAAAAATATGAAAAATGATTATTGATAGAAAGATCACCTCAAATAATATATTTAATATTGTATCATATTATTGCTAAATAGCTAAATACGAAAATCATATTTTCTTTTTGTCTACATGTATCTTCAATTAATATTGATCCTAAAGGATTTATTTTTGTTAGAGAATGAAGAATGAGGAAATAATATGGTGCATATGGCTAGGCAGAAATAGTGTGATTTTTGGAGGGGTCGAGATTTTATCCGGAAAATGTACTTGGGCATGCTGGAGCCCTCTTGGAATATTGGCGGTTGTAAATACTTAAGTTATTTATAATATATTTTTTGGATGGCCCTCTAAAGGAGGCCCATCCCACCGTTTCTAAAAAAATCAAAGAAATATAAATAAACATTGAAGAACAACATGATTTTACGTGGAACCCTAAGCCCTAAGGAGCGGGATGAAATCACGGGAGAATGCCTCAAAGGGCTGATTTGTTTTTTGAACTTTCTCATCTGATACATGAGGTCTGGGGCTTCTTATATAGCCTCCACAGATCCTCCAAGTCCCACCATTGGTAGATGTGAGACTAAATACTGGATGTGGTCCCATCTACAAGAGTAACGCATATTTTTCAACACTTCCCCTCAAGCTGGAGTATGCAATGCTCAGCTTGGACAAACAGAAAGAGATCTCAAACTCACAATACAAGACACTACAGAGAATATCAACTCAACGCAAACACAACTGTCGGTTGCTGTCGAGGATGTTGCTTCTCATGCCGTGCAGGTGAGAATGAACAAACAGGTTGGAGTGTGAGTCAAACTCAATCTCCTCGTCGGAGAAGATGTGCTCTATATTGCGCCTGTCAGAGTCACTGCAACTGAAAATGAATCTCCACCTGGAGAACTTTGACCGCCACATCATGTGGACAACTGCTCCATCTCTGAAAGGGCCGAACTGAAAAAACCGTGGAAACATCCTCGTCGGAGTCCACGGTCGCTGGAGAATGGAGTCTGAAAAACCTCCTCGTTCGAGAACTGGATCTCTCCCATACTGGCTCAGAGAATGGGTCTACTCTGGAGTCACTATGAAACCACATGAAAACCCAAGCCCATGGCATAGGGAATGAGATCTCTACTATGGAGTCCCTATGGATCACATCAAAACTCTGAGACCAAAAACAAAAGATGAGGACCACATAATTAATGATCGCACACATGTGCGTCTGAAAAGGAGTCTCTGTGGAGAACTCGAAGAAATTGGATCACTCAATTATGGAGTGCCTCGAACTTGGACTCTGAACCAATCCGCAGAGTCTGAAACTGAACTATAGAATCTGAAAATCTGGCTTGTCTGGAGAATCTGAATCCGACCTATAACTCTACACAATACTCTCCCTTTCTCCCATACTTGTCGAAAAACAATGATATCGATAAAGTTGGGAGAAGACAAGAAAATGAGGAAAACAAGAATCTAATAAGCTAATCTCATTTCATTTTTTCGCTTTTCTTTTCAAAAAAAATCTTAATCATTTTTTTCAATAATTCGTTCATTTTTTACGGGTTTTCTCTCTCCCTTTTTCCCATTTTTTTCTTGTATACGACTTTTCTTTTGTATGTGTCTTTTCTCAAAATAAATTCCTTTCCCCTTTTTTTCCTTTCTTTCCACACAGAGCAGTAACCCACTTGGGCTCTTTTTTTATAACTCTCGGCCCGTACAGTTGGGCCCAAAATATGCACCTGGAAAGCATTTTTTTAACGATCGGCTTGGCCCTTATTTAGGGTTCCAGGGAACCGTTCTCTCAAGAACCCAATGACAACACCACCAAGAGGGAGGAGCACCTACGAGGTGGGGCTCGCTACGTGGGAGGTTCCTCCGCTTGGAGGGAGCCACCTGGGATATATGAAGGAGTAGCATTGCAGCTGCCTGGAGCAAGGCTTCTCTTGGAGCAAGGAGGATGAGCTCCGCCTGGAGGCGGCATGCGAAGGGTCTTTCGCCTGAAGGTGGCGGTGCCGCCTATATTGCGAGGAGATGGTGGTGGGTTGCTTGGAGATTTTTGCGTCGCCGCGCCTGTTGATGAAAGATGTGTCGAAATCACCAAATTCATCCCGTGTAAGTCCCTGGCGACGAGCTCCTAGGTTGGCGGCTACTTGGACATGTCTCGCGGCGGGAGGTATTCTTCTGCGTGTTATCTCAGCACAGAGAACCCACCATGTGTGCTCGTGTCTGATGCAATCAACGAGTGCACACACATATGTGGCGACGATGGAGGGTCCTCCTCTGTGCATCCATCCACATGCAGACGCCACATGCTGAGATGTGGGCGCAAGAGGTGTGCGGCCTGAACGAGTATTTGTTCTTGCCCTTGCGATGATGTTCGGGAGATGGCATGAGCCATCGTCTGGAGCTTCTTGTACACAACCCTGATTAGGGTTTTGATTCACGCATGAATCCAAAACAAACCAGCATCTCTCTAGAGATCGCCGCAATAGTAGAATGAATTGATTAGGGTTTCATGAAAGCCTAAAACTCTTGAACAGATCTCAAATAAATTACAGAAAATCAAATATCAAATAAATCATAAACATAAATAATCCTCGAGAATCGGACCCGCTTTGATACCATGTTAGAAAATGAAGAATGTGGAAGCTAATATCAGAGAAATAGAAATAAAAATTGAAGAACATCGGGATTTTACGTGGAACCCTACTCCCTAAAGAACGAGATGAAACCACAGGAGAACGCCTCAAAGGTTTGGTTGTTCATTGAACTTTCTCATCTGATACAAGAGGTCTATGGCTTCTTATATAGCCTACACAGACCCTCTAAGTCCCACCACTGGTAGATGTGGGACTAAACACCATCTACAAGAGTGACGCATATACTCCAACAATTTTTATATATCATCATTTCTGTTTTTTTGTAGATGTAATTGTGTTTCATTAAAATATTTGTTCTGTTTACTCCAAATCTTGAATAAAAATGTAATAACCCATTTAAGATATTCAATTGTTATTTCAATTTCGGGTAACAACTTTGCAAAGTAATCTATGGTCTGAAGCAAAGCCCAAGGGCATGGTTTGACATACTAAGTATAGAGATTGGCACTTTGGGTTTCTAGAGAACTACATCTGAGTACTCTGTTTTTGTCAAAAAATGGTCAACTGGTACCATTATACTTGATGTATATGTGGATGATATGGTTTTTACAGGTGATGATGATAAAGGGGTGCTAGAGGCCAAAGTTTTTCTGCAAAAGGTCTTTGTCACCAAGATCTGGGACAACTTCGCTAATTTCTAGGCATAGAAGTTTTATGCACCAAGAAGGGACTCCATATGTCATAGAGAAAATACTACTTAGATATACTGACTGAGGCAGTGTTACTTGGGTGCAAACTCTCTGGCATTCCTGCAGAACCGAGGAAACACTCTACCTCCGTTGATCATGTCTTTGAAGACACTACATGATACAAAATTCTGGTTGGCAAACTATTGTATTTTACTGTTACTAGTCTAGACATATCCTATGTTGTGAGCATAGCCAGCGAATATGTGAAGAAACCTTGTTACAGACATTGACAGAACGTTCTTCAGATCCTTCTCTACCTGAAGGAATCACCTGGACGTGACCTCTTCTATGGTGCAAATGAATACACTAACGTTGCATATACTAATACTGATTATGCAAGCTCACCTGAGGACCGTCGCTCTACTATGGTCTATGCTATGATGGTAGGAGGAAATCGTGTTAGTTGGAGGAGCATGAAACAAACGGTAGTCTCCCGATCTAGTGCAGAGGCAGAATATAGGGTAATGACCCATGTTACATGTGAAATTACTTGGCTACTGACTTTTCTGCAAGAACTCAATGTTGCTATCAACATTTCAGTTCCTCTATACTGGATAATAATTTGCTACTTACATTGCTAGAAATCCTACGTTCCATGAGAGAACGAAACACATTGAGATTGACCGCCAATTAATTCGTGATGCTGTACGATGAGGCAAGATTGCTACACCACACATCTCGATAGATCTTCAACTTGGCATATTTACAAAGGCTTTATCAAAGAAGGGCCTTTCCTAGATAGCTTCCAAGTTGGGCATGACCGATGGATATGCTCCAACATGAGGGGGAGTGTTAGAGATTACAGTAGATTATGTTCTTATATTCCATTGTAACCTGTTAGAAAATCGGAAGCGGAAGCGTAACATGGAAAAAGATAATGAACAAAATAAGAACGCGAGCTTTACGTGGAACCCTACTCCGTGAGGAGCGGGATGAAACCACGGGAGAAGCCCTCAACGGGGCATGCTATGCATTGCACTTTCTCAATGAGTACAGGAGGTCTGGGGCTCCTTATATAGCCTCTCCAGAGCCTCCAAGTCCCACCACTAGACGATGTGGGACTAAATAACTGGGTGGGGTAAATGGATCTCCTCCAGGATCCATTTACCCTGTTACAACTCAATAGGCGCTCAACTAAATACTCCAACACTCCCCCTCAAGCTGGAGCATGCAATGCTCAGCTTGGACAAACAAACATAAAGAAACTCAACTCAACGCTACAGGACACTACGGACAATATCAACCCAACGCGCACATTGCTGCAGTCGAGGACGTTGCTTCTCATACCGTGCAGGTGAGGAGGACGAAAGTGCTGGAGTGTGAGTCAACTGAAGACTCGGAATCTAACCATCGAGTCTGAACTGCGCCTGATGTCTCCTCATCGGAGAACTGGGTCTCTTCCATCTGGCTCAGAGAATGGTGCACTGCTCTGATGTACCTATGATACCACATGAAAACCCTTGCTCTCAAGGGAATGGTCCTCTGCTATGGAGTCCCTATGGCTCACATGAAAACTCTGGCCGAACAACAACAAGAATGATGGGGACCGCGAAACAAAAGATGGCAACTTATGCTCATCTGAAAAATGACCGCAAACTAGTGCGTGTCTGAAATTGAGGACTCGAAGACAATCGTCGAGTCTGAATAACTGCGCATCAAACTGGGACCCGAAATCTGAACGTCGAGTCTGGAAACTTGCGCATGAAATCTTCATCTGAAAACCGTAGAGTCTGAAAATCGGCTGGTCTGGAGAATCTGCAATCTGGAACTGGAGAAGATATCTGAGATGACCTGTGACTCTACATATATACTCCCCCTTTCTCCCATACTTGTCGGAAAATGAACATCGACCAAGTTGGGAGAAGACAAGATAGATAGGGGGTACATGAACGTTTCTTGCGGCTTTTCATTTTTCATCATCACTCATTTTTTTAAGCCGCTACATTTTTTTTTGAAAACATTTTTTTTCTTGGCGTACGGCTTTTTCTATTTGTACGCGCCTCCTTTTTTTTCTTTTTTTTCAGCCTCTTTTCTACTTTTTTTTTCTAGCCCAACAATGGGCTTCTTTCATTTTCCTCCCCTTTTTTTTGTTTTTTTTAAATATATCACGTTGGCCCACTTGGGCAATATTCCTCTCTTTTTTTTTTACAAATACCGGCACCCTAATTAGGGTTCCCTCACGGGAAACCCTTTGAAACTCGCCACGCCGCCCCAATGGGTTCTCCTCACTCTTCGCGAGATCGTGCGAGAGCAGCGCCAGGGGGCTCGCAGGAGGTGAGACGGGGACTCCGCCTGTGCCTTGGAAGGGCTTGCTGGAGATGGATCGTCGCCAGGGAGGAGGGGCGACACTGCTGTGTGCCGCCGCCTTTGATGGTGATGTGCCTGGCGATGCGCCTGGCGATGGGGGTCGCGCGGGGATCAGGAGGAGCCCACTTGAGGTGTTCAGGCGCCGCCTGCGCCATGACCTGGAGGCCGCCGCGATGGTGGCACGAACGATGGGGCGCACGAGGTTGCGCGCTTGCGGCGTAAGGGGCTGCGCGCTGGGAGTTGCGCGTCTGTGGCTGGAGGACTCGCGGGTGCCGCCAGGACTGGAGAGAAGGGCTCCGCCTTATGCGTGTGATGCGCGTGAACTGCTGGAAGATGGGGTCGGGGGTATTTATGTATTTTGTCTTTTTGAGTGCTTCAGGGTTTAATCCTATATAAGGACCTCTAGACCACTTGAATAAACAATTCATTGCATTCTCTCATCTTTTTTTCCATAGACATTATTGATAACCTTTAGTAAACACGACACACATGAATATTAGATTTTAATCCATGAAATAGTAACATAATTCATTAATATTTGTTCTTATCTAATTCTTATTTTGTTCTGAATATTAAAGTTTTAAATGTTTATTACATACGTGTTTGACATGCACATATGTCCATGCCATTTTCATCTATTGGTCACAAAATTTTGAACGAATTCAACACACTTGCATCATCTCACCGCAACGAAGCACGGGTACACTCTGCTATTTATTGATCTGTTGCAGATTTTAATTCCTCTGATCTAATTTCATTTCCTCTCCATTCCAATCCATCCCACGCATATGCCACATACATACCCCACGATCGTCTAACACAAACACAACCTTCACTTCATCAATCTTCCATAACCTGAACACACTCCTCAGAGCACCATGGATCTAGATTTTATCCCTCTCTTTCACCACGACATCGAGATATTCATCTACTAATCACCAAACACTACCTCATCACCAAACACTACCTCAGATTCATAAATCTGAGTTTGATTCATCTCATCCATACTTATTCACATCATTCATTCATATAGAAGTTTCATTTAATGACTATTTGAAGCGCATCAATGACTAGATGCAAGATGTCGAATAGTTAGAAAGCTTCTTATTATATTTTGTATTGAAATTGTTGTTTCATTTTTGAGCAAATGATTGGAATTAAATTCTCATGATGAATGTTTGTTGGGGGGGATTGTAGATATTTAGAGGAATTCTGATGTGATTGGATTTGATGTTAGAGATTTGTTGAGATATTTATATCTCTTTAGATGTTACCCTGTAATTTTTCTATTTCTTTCGGTTATCTACATAATTTTCCCTAGAGCTTTTCTCCTATAGAAGAGAGCTCTAGAGCTACGATGAATGATACTTCGATCCCTTTACACTTCCACATGGTATCAGAGCGACGGTCCTAGACTGAAGCTTGTGCCCTAAACCCCTGTCCCCACAAAATCATATGCGTCGTCTTCAACCGCAGCCGCATGCTCCAGCACGCCTCCGCACCCGCGCCCTGCGTGCCTGCGCCTCCGCCCCCCTGCGCCTCCGCATGCCTGCACGCTTGCGCGCCCCCACGCACCTGCACCCCTGCACTGCCCCGCGCGCCTGCACCCTTGCGCGGTGGTGACCACACGCGCTTGTGTCCCCGCACGCCCGTGAGCACCACTGCAAGCCTCTCGTTGGGCTTCGGTCTGATCTTCTAAGGTGTGACTTGACCATTTAAAGACACCCTAGCCTTCCGAAGAAGTCTTCAGAGAATGGAAGTGGTTGTGGTATGAGTCTACACCCACAACCATCTTCCTATATGTCTGTGTAGACATTCTTTGTCCAAGTCTGCAACCTCAGTTTGAGAGACTGTTGTCATCATGTCAGACAACAAAGCAGATATTCCTTCCCTGGGTGCCTTCAAAGGTCCAACACCCATTGTGAAGATGGATGGAACTAATTATGAAATGTGGGCCATGCAGTTCATGAGTCTAATGCAATGTAACGACAAGAAGCATATCCTCACATAGGAGGAGCCTGTCGACAAGAATGGGGTTAATGCCTTATGGGAGGCAGACGACGCGTATGCACAAGTATAGCTTTCTGGAACAGTATCCATGGAGATAGCCAATGACATTTTGAGTCATCCCATAACAAAGGCTATGTGGGACATTCTCGCCGCTACATATTCTCCGGCAAAGAATGAGTCAAAGATTTTGCAACTTCAGCACGATATCTTCACTTCGAAGCAGAATTCTCATCCTCTCCATACCCTTTACACCTCTCTAAGAGGTATATTTGAAAAGTTACATGGTTACATTCCCTTGACTGCTACATTAGAGCAACTCAAGGCATATAGAGATTCCGTGATGACAGGAGTCTTTCTAGCGGCACTGGATCCTGAGTATGATGCAGCTAGAGCGCATATTCTTACCGATGCCACTATACCTCCAATGGAGGAAGCATATCGCCGGCTGAACAGACTCTCCATATCTTCTGGTAGTTCGTGTTGGAGTATTCGTGTGTGCGCCCATTGAGTTGTAACAGGGTAAATGGATCCTGGAGAAGATACATTTACCCCCATCCATGTGTTTAGTCCCACATCGTCTAGTGATGGGACTTGGAGGCTCTGGAGAGGCTATATAAGGAGCCCCAGACCTCCTGTACTCATTGAGAAAAAGGAATGAAGTATCCGCCCCTTTGAGGGCTTCTCCCGTGGTTTCATCCCGCTCCTCACGGAGTAGGGTTCCACGTAAAATCCCGCTGTTCTTTTCTTTTATTATCTTTGTTCCATGTTCGCTTCCGCTTCCGATTTTCTAACATGGTATCAAAGCGGGTTGATTCTCGAGGATTTTCATGTTCTTTATCTATCTGAGTCTCGATGTATTGTTCTTGGAGATTCGTAAAGTTCTGAAAGTTTTATTCTTGAAGTTTTATTCTGAAGATTGGTTCTGCATATTGGAGGAGTTCTGCATTTCAGATTTGTCTTTGGAAAGTTAGGGTTCTGCGTAATAGTGCACGCACGCATCTCGTCAGGCGTGCTGGTGTCACCCTTCCCACTTTCCAGGCAGCATCTTCTTCTCTCATGAGTGGGGGCCTCCAACCATGCATCGTATTTGCAGCACGATCTCCTCCATCAGAATCTCCTGCCAGTGATTACGGGGGAGGCATCCCTGGCAGCGCTCCCACGCATCTTCGATCTCCTAGCGCACCTCGCATCAACCTCTTCCCTCCAGGCGGCGCTCCTTCAAGCCGCACAACATAACCCTAGTTTGATGGAGCCGCAAGGCGGCACCCTCATCGCGGATCCAGGCAAGCAGCCATCCCTCCAAGCGCTCCTTCGGCTCCAGCGTGGCGATAGCAAAGAATCATCATCTCATCGCACGCAAAGCACAGAATCCTTCACCCAGATGTCAGGTTCCAGGCCGAGCGTCTCTCGAATCTTCGTGCGAAGGGCTCCAAGCGATGCTCCTGGCCCTTCTTCCCTCACGATCCCCATCGGGCGACCGCAGAACAGCCTTCAGCGGTCGCGATTCACGCCCAGGCGGAGCGCAACCCATACAGTAGCCCCGCCGCCCCCTAGGCGATGCGCCCTCAAGCACTTGTTGCTCCCAGTCGGTGGTGGCACCCCTTCCAAGGCGCAATGGCGTTCCCGTGCTCCCCTCCAGCGATCTCTCCCCGCCTGATCGCGCGCAAGCATCCCAGTTGTCGGCGCCGCCCAGTAGCCGATTCCTCTAGCAACGCCTAAGCGGCGGCGGTTGTTTAAAGAAAGAGTTCCCTGCGAACCCAAAAAGGGCGTAGGGATATTAAAAAAAATGGAGGCGTTTAAGGGCCCAAATGTGGGAGCGATTTAAAAATAAAAAAAGAGAGGGAATATTTAGGCCCAAGTGGGCCGAGAGTGATTGCTAGAAAAAAAAAGGGGGAGAAGGAAGCATTTATTTCAAAAAAAAGAAAAAGAAAAAAAAGAAAAGGCCGAGGTTCAAGTTAAAAAAAATCAAAGAAAAAAGCACGTGCAAGAAAAAGCCGTGCGCAAGTATTTCAAAAAAAATTGATGAAAAGCCAGAAAAATGTTGAAAAGGCTTTAAAAAAATGTTAAAAAAATGTCGGCTTAAAAAAATGAAAAAGCCGCGAGAAATTTTTGTGAATGATCATATTGTTTTCCACATGTTATTGTCTTCTCCCAACTTAGTCGATGTTCATTTTCCGACAAGTATGGGAGAAAGGGGGAGTATATATGTAGAGTCACAGGTCTTGTATTCCAGATGCAGATTTCCAGACCGATCAGATTTCAGACTCTACGGTTCAGATCCAGTTTCAGACTCGACATCAGATAGTTCCGAGTCCAGTTTCAGACACGCACGAGTGTGCGGTCATTTTCATATGAGCATATGTTGCCATCATCAGTTCGTGGTCCCCATCATTCTTCGAGTTGTCATGCCAGAGTTTTCATGTGAGCCATAGGGACTCCAGAGCAGAGGACCATTCCCTTGAGGGCAAGGGTTTTCATGTGGTATCATAGCTACACTAGAGCAGTGCACCATTCTTTGAGTCAGATGGGCGAGACCCAGTTCTCCGACGAGGAGACTTAAGGCGCAAGTTCAGACTCGATGGTCATGTTCCGAGTCTTCAGTTGACTCACACTCCAGCCCGTTCGTCCTCCTCACCTGCACGGCATGAGAAGCAACGTCCTCGACTGCAACAATGTGTGCGTTGGGTTGATATTGTCCGTAGTGTCCTGTAACGTTGAGTTGAGTTTATTTCTGTTTGTCCAAGCTGAGCATTGCATGCTCCAACTTGAGGGGGAGTGTTGGAGTATTCGTGTGTGCGCCCATTGAGTTGTAACATGGCAAATGGATCCTGGAGAAGATCCATTTACCCCCATCCATGTGTTTAGTCCCACATTATCTAGTGGTGGGACTTGGAGGCTCTGGAGAGGCTATATAAGGAGCCCCAGACCTCCTGTACTCATTGAGAAAAAGGAATGAAGTATCCGCCCCTTTGAGGGCTTCTCCCGTGGTTTCATCCCGCTCCCTCACGGAGTAGGGTTCCACGTAAAATCCTGCTGTTCTTTTCTTTTATTATCTTTGTTCCATGTTCGCTTCCGCTTCCGATTTTCTAACAATTCGTCCGTATCTCATACTTCTTCAGCCATGGAAGCATCTCGTGGTAGGGGGAGCACTATGCAGTTTCGTGGCCGAGGAGGCCGTGGAAGAGGAGGGAGCAGTATACCCCCTCATCAGCCTTGCACTTATTGCTACATGCCAGGTCATTCAGAGGAAACATGCTATTCTAAGCATGGGTTTCCTGCTTCAGCTCGTGTGGCAGAACAGATCTAGCAAGGCAGCAAATCCACTGTCGCAGCTGACCAGAGGTTTGACAAGGTAGTTGCACGGCTCAGGGAGATTATGCCATCTCCAGAGTCAACGAGCTAACAGTCAGGATCTTCAGAGGTAGCAGCTTCAACATCCACATCAGGTACAACATATGCTTTTACTAGCTGTTACAAAGCAGACTTGTCGGAGTGGATAATGAATTTAGGAGCATCCCATCATCTTTGTGGTGACAGAGGTCAGTTTAGTACCTATAGCCACGCTCAGTCAGGCAGATCTGTGGTGATTGCTGATGGGACACACTCCCTCATCACTGGTCAGGGGGAGGTGCAGTTAACCTCTGAAATGCGGCTTCAGAATGTTCTTTACGCTCCTGAATTCTCTATGAATTTATTATCTATTAGTTAAATCATCAAGGATTTGCATTGTCGTGCCATATTTGACCCCTCTGCTCTTGTGTTTCAGGACATTCTAATGGGCAGGGTGATTTGTTCTGGCTGTGAGCAAGGGGGCCTATACAGACTGGTGCAATCTCCGTATGCTGTTGTCTCCTCTCTTCGGATTGGATCCGTCTCTTCATATATGTGGCACCTCCGTTTTGGTCATCTTCTTCTGCAAAAGCTACATCATGTTCTTCCTCAGATCTCTCCTCGCTCTACTTTCCAGTGCGAGGCCTACCAGCTTGGGAAGCAACCTAGGTCCACATTCCAGAGTCATCAGGGTTAAAGTAGTCATGGTTTTTTGAGTTGATTCACTTGGATATTTGCGGTCCCAGTCGTGTTCCTGATCTTCAGAGACATCGTTTTTATCTTGTTGCTCATTATAAGTTTTCCAGATTGTCGTGGGTCTTTTTGTTTAAGAACAAGTCTGATGCAAGTCCTATCATTCAGTCTTTTATTAATGAAATAAGAAATATCTTTTCTGCAAATGTCAAGTATATACGTCCTCATAATGCACTTGAATTCTGTAGTACACAGCTTTCTCAATTCCTTAGATCGTATGGTATTGTGCATCAGACATCGTGTGCGTATACATTCCAACAAAATGGGGTGGCTGAGAGGAAACATCGCCATCTCTTAGATGTCACCAGGACTCTTCTGATTCAGAGTTGTGCTCCCCACTCGTACTAGGGGGATGTTGTTCTCACTGTGTATTATTTGGTGAATCGTATGCCTTCGTCGATTCTGGGGGAAAAGATTACGTTCTCGTTTGCGTTTCTCGAGAAGGATCTTTTTTCTCTCACTCCCCATGTATTTGGTGGCGTCGCTTTTGTTCATCGATGTCTCCAGGTCTTGACAAGCTCTCTCCTAGAGCAGTCAAGTGTGTGTTTGTTGGGTACTCCAAGACCCAAAAGGGGTATCGTTGCTTTGACCTCGCTCGACGAAGGTATTTTGTTAGTGCTGATGTCACCTTATTTGAACCTATCATGTATTTTTCTCCTACAGGTGACAAGCTCATTCCTTCAGAGTGTAGAGAAGAGGTTTACATGCCACCACCTCCTGTCTCTCCTACTCCATCACCACCACCACCACCACCACATCCTCCACATACTCCACCATCACCTCCACCTCCTGCCACACCTCCTTTCTTTCCTCAGGTTTATCAGCGCCAGCCTCGTGCTCATGTGCCTCCACCAACATCCAGCACGCCCAAGGTATGTCCTTAGCATTTTAGTTCTACTGATGGCACATGCAATTTGAGTATGTAGGATGTTCTGGATGATACTATTCCTGAGGATACAAAGGACCTGGATGTGCCTATTGCTCTACGACGGAAGCGGCGTGCTTGTACGATGCATCCTCTTTCGTCTCATGTCTCTCTGGCGCGGTTATCTGGGGACTTTCAGAGATTTGTTGTTGCCTTATCAGCGGTACATATACCGAGATCCTATCAGGAAGCATAACAAAGTGGCCCTTGACGTCTTGCTATGGAAGAAGAGATGGCCGCTTTACAGTCTCATGGTACGTAGAGTGTCGTCTCCGCTCCCCCATGTGCTTCTATTGTTGGCAGTAAGTTGGTGTTTACTACTAAACACCGTGCAGATGGATTCGTGGACAGATACAAGGTCCGGTATGTTGCTCGGGGATTCACCCAAACGTATAGGGTGGACTATCAAGACACCTTTTCACCTGTTGCGCGTCACTCTACACTACGCATTCTTGTTGTTGTTGCTGTGGTAAAGGACTGGCCTCTTTTCTGATTAGATGTCAAGAATGCATTCTTATATGGTGATTTGCACGAAGAAGTATATATGCAGAAGTTATCGGGGTTTACTGTTGAGGGTAGTCTAGTATGGTGTGTAAACATCATAAGGCCATATATGGCCTTAAGCATAGTCCGATGGCTTGGTTTCAGAAGCTCTCAGAGTTGATTGAACTACATGGTTTTGTCAGATCTACTGCGGATCATTCTTTTTTTGTTAAGAGGACCCAGAAGTGTATTGTTTCTATTTTGGTTTACGTGGATGATATTGTTGTCACAAGCAGTGATAATGAAGGAATTCATGCAGCCAAGGATTTTCTTGGACAACAGTTTGTGACCAAGGACCTTGGTAAGCTGAGGTATTTTCTTGGTCTAGAATTTGCAAGAAACCAGCAAGGAATGGTAACGATGCAAAGGAAATATATCATTTATCTCTTATTCGAGATGGATGTGACAGGATGTAGACCTCCTGCTACTACTCCGATGGATCCTAATGCACAACTATATGATGATGACTCTGTAGAGGTAGATAAGAGACAGTACAGAGAGCTGGTAAGAAAGCTATTGTATGTCACTATTACCAGGCCTGATATATCGTTTGTTGTCAGCATGGTTAACCAATTTATGGAGCAACCTAGGCAGTCTCACATGGATGCAGTCAACATGATCTTGAGGTATCTCAAGTCTTCTCTAGGTGCATGACTTCTATTCAGGAGAGACACGACCCTTACTGTGTGCGGATGCACACTTTGTAGGGTGTCCTAAGGATAGGAAGTCAACTTCAGGCTTCATTGTGTTTGTAGGCAGCTCATTGATTTCATGGAAGAGCAAGAAACAGACAGTTGTGGCCAGATCTAGCGCAAAATCAGAGTATAAGGCAATGGCCCAAGGGAGCACATAAATGATGTGGGTCAAGTCCGTTCTGACTGACCTAACTATGGAGGTGCCTCTTCCTATGCATCTACAATGTGATAATCAATTTGCGCTATTTATAACAAATAATCCTGCCATTCATGAAAGAACAAAGCACATTGAGGTTGACTGCCACTACATCTGTGATTTGATTAAAACAAGGTTTATATTTACTTCTCATGTTGCTTCAGGAGATCAGATTGCTGACATGTTCACCAAAGCTTTTGCAAAGGGACCATTTCACCGTTGTTGTTCCAAGCTGAGCATGATAGATATTTATGCTCCAGCTTGAGGGGGAGTATTGAGATATTTATATCTCTTTAGATGTTATCCTGTAATTCTTTTATTTCTGTCGACTATCTGTGTAATTTTCCCTAGAGCTTTTCTCCTATATAAGAGAGCTCTAGGGCTACGATGAATGGTACTTCGATCCCTTTTACACTTCCACAAGATTTGAGTTGGATTTGATATCTATCATTATAGAAACCCATTGCATATCTGTTTGTGCATGTTATCTGATTTGATTTGGTTCATATTCATCTTGAATAAAGAAAATGGCCTTCAAGTATCATTCCTCTCAAGCGAGCCAAGGTTGGGATCACTACTGGGGTTGCGACTCTTCCTCAGCCGAAAATCTAATGTCAATAGCATCTGAAGAATCAGCATCACCTAGCTGCTGCATTGAAGAATAGGAACTCTTTTCCCAAATTCTCTCCACAGAATTCAATTCTCAGCCACGTAGATTGCAACCAACTGTTGTAATTAATTCGTAAACGTGGAATCTCAAGCGGTGGAATTTTTATGTCAATAGCTTATAGAAAATCATCAATTAGAGATCAGTTCTTTGTTCAAAAATAATAATTGAGCTGCTCACTTGGTTGTCATTGGTAATTTGCATTTTTTATCCTCAACTTTTATGAAATATTCATGTGTTATAAAGGTTTCTGAGAAAGGTAATGAGGTCCTCCTTAAGGGACCTAACAATAGCTTGCTAATTTGGATATTGAACTTTTGGGACTGATTTCATTGCATTTGAACTGGATATGGATTGTTATTGATTTTTAAAATTGACTAACTTTTCATTGGATTTATGAAACTATGAGCATGCATGTGCTTTATCTCTTTCTTTGCTGCATATTCTGTTTCTCATCATTTATTTGCTTCACCCAAGTTCACTTTCTCACTCAGACACTATTCGTAATTCGTAATGTGTTATTATTTTTGAAAAAAATCATTTCCGAAAACATATCCTTAATTTTCTCTTAATTGTTTCTTTTCAACTGAGATTGAAGAGCTCGTGAATTAATCAGCACACAATGACACATTTCTAATTTAGAACAATTGTCTAAATTATTGGCCAAGTTTTGGAGGTAAAATGTGAGGGTGGGTTTGTTCGATTCAACTAAGAAACAAAGAGGAAAGTTCGCCTGGGCGGTACCCGTGGAAATTTATTCCACGGAACCCCCAGGCAAACTTATAATTTGTTAAGTACCCCAAGGAAGCCGTCACTTCAAGTCATGGCTTCCATTGGGGTTTGTTTACATGTGATTTATTTACATGGAAGCCGCCTCTTTAAGAGGCGGCTTTGGCCAAAACCGAAGCCGCATCTTCAAGAGGCGTCTTCCATGCGTTTTTTCCCATGTAAATAAACCCCAATGGAAGCCGTGACTTGAAGTGACGGCTTCCTTGGGGTACTTAACAAATTATAAGTTCGCCTGGTGGTTTCGTGGAATAAGTTTCCACGGGTACCGCCCAGACGAATTTACCTCAAGAAACAAATATGGCTTGAACAAAAATATGTATTTTGCGTGACAGCTTTTTGGTCATAGAAATACTAACCAATATTTCTGATGCGAGTAGGAGATGAGGCACGTTGCTCCAGCTGTCCCCTTTCCCTTCTCTCCCTAGGCGTCGGACGAAATCCCTCCACAGCGGTGGAGCTCCCCTGCGGCCTTAGCCACACCTTTGGAGGGTGTTTGAAGCTTCTTTGCCCCCTCGTCGAAGCTAATCAAGGTGAAGACGGAGTAAAGGGGTAGCCTAATTCATCCCCTTCCGGCGATCCCTTTGTAGGTAATGTTCTTAATCCTCATCTTCTTCGTTTTTCATAATTTGCTTTGTCATGTTCCATCACTATCCTCTGGTACTTCTCATCCCCACCATCTTCTTAGATTTTGCGTTGTAATCAAACAACCCAACCCGAGCCTATCTCTATGGTCCTACCCCTTCGCTTCTACTTTTATCTACCTAAACCATCCATCCTGCACTGATAAGCTCTTCCTCCCTCGCTTACGTCGGAGCATGTCCTTCCCTCTCATGATCCAATCCCGATCCCTCTTGCATAACATATAGCTGATCTTCGTTCGAGGTGAAGTTTCATTTCAGATACGTGGCGGGTTCAAGCAGAGTTCCTCTACAAGAGCTAATAATCCAATCCAAGTCTTCCTCCAGCAGATCGAGCACTATGGTTCGTAAGTGTTTCACACGTATAGACTGTAAGAGATGTTCTGTGTAGATGTAACCTACGTTTTTTTGTAAGAATCCGTCTAATTTTTAAATAGATTATATTTGTATGTGATTATACATATAAATTCATTTCTCTACTCCAGGTGTTATCGTAGCTTCTTAGGTGTTTCATGCAATCTGCTGTTATATTGTAGTATAATTCCCCGAAGTAGATTTTTCTGTAATATGAAATAGTATCTTATAAACATTTAAATATGTAATTTAAAAATATTTTCTCCATTATATCAAAGAAGATTAGGATTTGGTATAATATGTTGGCTTCTTCCATATAGAACTTTGCAATAAATGAAATGTACATTTACTGGTAAAATGTTCTTTATTTCAGATTGAACATTTACATGGCTTTTAATTTGTTTTTGGTAATGTGTTATTTTCATCTTGATTTTGAGTCTTTAGTTGTTGAGGTAGAAAATTTTGTAATAGATGAACTTTGTAGTCATTGCAAAATTTTTATTTGACTCTGTTAACGCATATAGTCGTTTCTGTATCCCTTCGTTATTTTTATTTTCAGTTGTATGCTTTATGTAATTTACCCATAGGCTACTCTCCTATATAAGAGAGCCTAGGGCTTATGGAATAAACAACTCATTCACTTTTCCCAACATGGTATCAGAGCGACGGTCCTAGGCCGGAGTTCTCGAAACCCTAACCCTAACCCTACCCTACCCCGCCGGTCTCTCTCTCTCTCTCTGATCGGCGCCTCCTTCCTCTCTCCCTCTGATCGGCGCCGCCTCCTCCGCCGCATGCGCGGCTGCGCCTCGCTGCACCTCTGCGCTAGCATCCTCTGCGCGAGTGCGAGTGCACAACCCCCCCCCCCCTCGCGTTCTCCCGCGCGAGTGAGCAGTACTCCCGCGCACAGATCTCCTGTGCTGCTGCTCTGGTTTCATGTGCGGCTGCGCGTGAAGCTTCACGCACCGATCTCCTGTGCGCAGAACCAGTGCGCGTGAAGCACCGATCTCCTGTACGCGCAACCAGTGCGCGCAACGTGCGATACCAGTGCACGCGTAGCGTGCTCCAGCCCTCCTGTGTCTGAACGTTTTGCAGGTTGAGTGTACGCGTGCATCCTACGCGTGCATGTGCTAAAGCCTTAAAGCGCACACCGTCACCACATGGGTTTAGTTGCTTGAGGTCTACACGTGCAACTAAACCCGTCTATGTCATTGTAGACAAATCTCATTCTCTATCAGTCATTCCAGTCTTCAGTCTCCAGTATGTCAGAAAGCAAGGCAGATATTCCATCCCTTGGCGCCTTTCGTGGTCCAGCGCCTATTGTAAAGACGGACGGTACCAACTATGAACTGTGGGCAATGCAATTCATGAGCATGATGAAGTCAACGGGTAAGAAGCACATTCTTACAGAACCAGAGCCTGCTGAGAAGACTGGAACCAATGTCTCTTGGGAGGCTGATGACGCATACGCCAAAGTTTGGCTATCCGGTACGTTGGCAATTGAAATTGCCAATGACATTCTACATCAACCCACGACGAAGGATATGTGGGATATTCTGGCGGCTACTTATTCACAGGCAAAGAACGAGACAAAGATTCTGCAACTCCAGCATGATATCTTCACTATCAAGCAGAATGGTCGCCCTCTACATTCTCTCTATACATCACTGAGGGGGATGTTCGAGAAGCTCTACAGCTTCATGCCCCTGACCGCCACGCCAGAACAGCAGATGACATATAGGAATGCGACTATGGTAGGCGTGTTCCTGGCTGCACTTGATCTAGAGTATGAGGCAGCACGATCACAGATTTTGGCCGACTCTACTATTCCTCCCATGGAGGAAGCTTTCCATAGACTGAGTCGGATCACAATTCCTTCCACGGCCACGAGTCAGAATACTTCAGCCATGGCAGCCAACAGGGGTCGCGGATTTCATCACCAGGGCCGTGGACGTGGACCCCGTGGAAGAGGTGGCCGTACTAGGCCAACATGTACCTATTGTCACCGCGTTGGACACAATGAAGACATGCTACTCGAAGCATGGATTTCCTGCATCTGCACGAGTTGCTGAACAGATAGAGCCTCCATCTGCTGCTACTCTGGATCAACGGTTCGACGATCTAGTTGCCCGTCTGAGGGGCATTATTCCACCATCTGGTCCAGCACCGACTACTGAGAGTCAATCTGATGCTGCTGCTTCTGCCTCTGCGTCGACCAGTGCTTCAGGTAGCATACTTGCATTCAACAGTAGTAGATCAGATATATTACCATGGATTATGGACTCGGGTGCTACACATCACCTATGTGGCGACCGGAGTTTACTTACAGGATACACTCTGATTCCTCCAGGCCGAACAGTAGTAATCGTCAATGGTACACATTCCCCCATCACTGGTCAGGGGGAGATTAGATCGACATCTTCTATGCAGCTCAAGAATGTGCTACATGCACCTGATTTTTCAATGAATTTGTTGTCAATTAGTCAGATTACGAAGGATCTACATTGTCGAGCAATTGTTGATCCATCTTCTTTGATTTTTCAGGACATCCATACGGGCAACGTAATTGGTCGTGGCTATGAGCAAGGAGGCCTCTACCGCCTGAATAAGACCCCATTCGCTGGAACCTCATCCCTTCCCACTGGACCAGTATCTTCTTTATTGTGGCATCTGCGCTTTGGACATCTACCGCTTCAGAAATTGCGTCGCATGTTACCGTATGGTCTTCCTCACACACCTATCCAATGTGAGGCGTGTCAGTTGGGAAAGCATCACAGGTCGACCTTTCCCACTCGTCCAGGTCGGAGTAGTGCCTCCAAGTTCGAGTTATTTTATATTGATGTCTGGGGTCCGAGTCGTGTACCTGATTATCAGGGACACATGTTTTATATAGTATTTGTGGATGATTTTTATCGAGTGTCATGGGTATTTTTGATGAAAAATAAATCTGAAGCAGAAAATATCATTATTCATTTTCTGAATGAAATACAAAATGTTTTCTCCACATCCGTGCAGTTTGTGAGGAGTGATAATGCTTTGGAACTGTGTACCAATGTCCTTGCTAATTATTACTCATCAAAAGGGATTGTTCACTAAACATCTTGTGCTCATACATCTCAACAAAATGGAATTGCCGAAAGGAAACACCGTCACATTCTTGATGTCACGAGATCACTTCTTATACAGAGTCATGTTCCCTACTCTTACTGGGGTGATGCAGTTCTCACTGCATGTTACCTAATCAATCGTATGCCTTCTTCTGTCTTGAATGAACAGATTCCGTTTTCCCTCATCCATCCTGGGAAAGATCTGTTCACTCTTACTCCTCGTGTGTTTGGTTCGGTCGCCTTTGTCCATCAGTTGTCGCCTGGTACTGACAAGCTCTCTTCGAGGGCTGTCAAGTGTGTTTTCGTTGGGTACTCCAGAACTCAAAAGGGGTACAATTCGATCCTCTGCGTCGGCGGTATATGGTCAGTGCAGATGTTACATTTTTTGAATCTGTTATGTATTTTTCAGCCTCGGGAGACCAGCAGCTACCACCTTCATCTACTGATGCCATATACATGACACCACCACCTCAAATGCCGTCATCAACATCACCACCACCACCACCGCCACCACCACATATACCTGTCTCACCGCTACCGTTCCATTATACCCGCAGGCCTCCTCCCGCTCATGGTCATGACTCGTCTCCTAGCTCGCCTATGGTATGTAATGAAAATATTTCTATTGATGGATCTGATGACATTTCTGAGCAGGATATGTTGCAGGGGCCAGATGAGGCTACAACAGATTTAGATGTTCCCATTGCTCTACGGAAATCGAAGAGGAGCTGTGTTACATATCCATTATCAGCATCTGTGTCTTTTGAGAGACTATCTGGAGATTTCAGGACATTTGTGGTGGCACTATCAGCTGTAGATATTCCACGGAATTATCAAGATGCTCTGCAGGACAGTAGATGGCGGCTAGCCATGGAGGAAGAAATGGCGGCACTTCAGTCCAGAGGAACTTGGAGTCTGGTTCTTATACCTCCAGATGTGAACCCGGTGAGCTGTAAATGGGTGTTTACAGTGAAGCATAATGCAGACGGTTCTATTGATAGATACAAGGCACGACTTGTTGCACGTGGCTTTACACAGACATACGGGGTGGATTACGTTGACACATTCTCGCCTGTAGCCCGTCATTCCACTCTCCGGATCTTGTTGTCAGTTGCAGTTGCTAGAGATTGGCCACTCTATCAGCTAGATGTGAAGAATGCATTCTTATATGGAGATTTGCAGGAGGAAGTCTATATGCAACAACCACCCGGTTTTGCTGTTGAGGGGGAGTGTTCCAAGGTATGCAGATTACATAAGGCTATCTATGGCCTTAAGCAGAGCCCCAGAGCATGGTTTCAAAAGCTCTCAGACCTCTTTGAGAAACAATGATACAAACGCTCCAATGCTGATCATTCATTGTTCGTACAGAAGACTGCTAGAGGTATTATTGTAATCATGGTTTATGTAGATGACATCTTGATTACAGGAGATGATGAGCAGGGCATAAAGCAGGCGAAAGAAAAGCTGGGAACCAAATTTGTCACTAAGGACCTTGGAGTCCTTAGATATTTTCTGGGGCTGGAATTTGCTAGAAATCCGTATGGATTAGTAATGTCGCAGAGGAAATATGTTACAGATTTGTTGAGTGAAACATGTATACTTGCGTGTCCGCCTGCTACGACACCAATGGATCCCAGCATGAAGCTCTATGATGATGACACAGAGGAGGTGGACAGGAGAAGATACAGAGAACTGATAGGCAAACTATTGTATGTCACGATCACTAGACCTGATATATCATTTGCAGTGAGTCGTGTGAGCCAGTTCATGGAGCAACCACGTCATGTCCATATGGACGCAATACACATGATTCTTAGACATCTCAAATCATCTCCAGGTGCAGGTTTGCTATTCAAGAAGGGAAAGGAGATTTCTATCTCAGCATTTGCGGATGCAGACTATGCAGGATGTCCCAAGGACAGGATGTCCACCTCAGGATTTGCAGTCTATGTTGGAGATGCTCTAGTCTCATGGAGGAGCAAGAAACAGACAGTGGTAGCTAGGTCCAGTGCTGAATCCGAATATAGGGCTATGGCCCAGGCTAGCACAGAGATGATGTAGGTGAAAGCTGTTCTTACAGATCTATGTCTTGATGTACCGCTTCCTATGAACTTGGAATGTGATAATCAGGCTGCCTTATTCATTGCAAACAACCCAGCATTCCACGAGAGGACCAAGCATATTGAGGTTGATTGTCACTACATACGTGACATGATTCAGAAGGGGTTCATTGCTACATCTCATGTTACCTCAGAGAATCAAACTGCTGATATATTCACCAAGGCATTACTACGAGGCCCATTCCAGAAGTGTACGTCCAAGCTGAGCATGATTGATATCTATGCTCCATCTTGAGGGGGAGTGTTAACGCATATAGTCGTTTCTGTATCCCTTCGTTATTTTTATTTTCAGTTGTATGCTTTATGTAATTTACCCATAGGCTACTCTCCTATATAAGAGAGCCTAGGGCTTATGGAATAAACAACTCGTTCACTTTTCCCAATAGACTCAAATAGACATTTTAGTGGACTTAATTCATCTTACTACTTTAGGAACGGATAATATATTTTTCCCAATTTTTTAATTATTAGATGATCAAACAAGCTTTGTTGTTTACAATAAAGTTCAATATGCAGATGATGTAACCATTGACATGTGAAAAAAACAAAGAATTCCTAATAGCTCACCTACCAGGTTAGTTTAGCTTTGAAATTTTAATTACAGTCACATTTATAAGGAAATCTTTGCCCGCAACCTTTTTTGTAATTTATCTTTATCTTAAATTGTGAAAATATTTGTATTTTCATATTTCATATGTGTCTCTTTCTTATTATCTTTTTCTGTTTTCTACTTTATGTAATTTACGCATAGGCCTCTCTACTATATAAGAGAGCCTAGAATTCTCAGAAATAATAAGCGCTCTTATTTTCTCCAACATGGTATCAGAGCGGTGGTCCTAGACCGGAGCTCTCGATTCCCAAGAAACCCTAACCCCACCTCCAGCCCTCTCCTTGCGCGTCGCCGCCTCCTCTCCGGTGCCGCCTCCTCGACTCGCACACGCGCCCTCGCCTTCTCTCCGGCGCCTCAGCCTTACGGGTCTCCCCAGCATGGCCACCGCGCACGTCTCACGCGCACAGCGCGCTCACACCACGCGCACAGCGCTCCCGCCTTCGCGCGCACATCGCGCCCGCCTCGCGTGGACCGTGCGCTCGTTCCGCGTGCTATCTCGCGCTTGCGCGCTGCCTCAGCTTCGTCAGTTGGTTGATGGGTCGGTGTGCATGAGCCTACACGTGCACCCAAACCCATATATGTTTGTGTAGACACACAAACTTTGATTTCTCGCATCCGTAGCAGTCTTCTTTCGACAATATGTCTGAGAACAAGGTTGATGTACTCGCCACTGCCGCATTCAGAGGTCCAGCGCCTATTGTGAAAATGGACGAGACATATTATGAGCTCTGGGCTATGCAGTTCATGAGCCTGATGAAGTCGAATGGTAAGAAACACATTCTTACCGAAGAGGAGCCAATAGAGAAGACTGGGGTGCATGCCTCGTGGGAGGAAGATGATGCGTATGCCAAAGTCTGTCTATCTGGGACGTTGATGATAGAAATCGCCAACGATGTACTACATCAGCCCACGGCTAAGGCTATGTGGGATATTCTAGCGGCGACATATTCGCAGGTGCGGAACGAGACCAAGATACTTCAGGTGCAAAATGATATTTTTACGGTCAAGCAGAACGTACGCCCTCTTCACTCACTGTACACATCCCTACGAGGGATGTTTGAGAAGCTCCATAGCTTCATGCCGTTGACGGCCACTCCAGAACAACAGAAGACGTACAGAAATGCTACCATGGTAGGTGTATTCCTGGCTGCCCTTGATCCAGAGTACGATGCTGCCCGGTCTCAGATTCTAGCTGACGCTACTATTCCTCCAATGGAGGAAGCTTTTCGCTGACTGAGTCGAATTATTATCCCAAGCTCGATTGCCAGCCAGACACCTTCAGCGATGGCAGCCTCTAAGGGTAGAGGTGGCTGCTCTACCTTTCGTGGCCATGACCCCTGAGGTCGTGGGGGTCGGATTCGTCAACCATGCAGTTACTGTCGTGGACCTGGTCACTCCGAGGACATATGCTACTCAAAGCATGGCTTTCCTGCATCAGCTCGGGTAGCAGAACAAGTTGAGTCTCCTGCACCTTCCTAATTGGACCAGCGATTTGATGATCTTGTTGCCAGACTGAGGAATATCATGCCTCCTGATACACCTCCTGAAGGTCAGTCAGATGTGGCCGTCTCTGCCTCTGCCAGTTCACCTGCCACGGCTAGTACTTCAGGTAGTTCTCATGCTCTCACCTCTTGTGATGGACCTATGATTACAAACTGGATTATGAATTCTAGAGCGACATATCATCTCTGTGGGGACAAAGAATATCTCACTTCATATAGACCGGTCTCTTCAGAACGAACTGCGGTGATAGACAATGGGACACATTCCCCGATCACAGGACAGGGGGAGATTAACTTGACACCTTCCTTGAGATTGCAGAATGTGTTATATGCTCCTGATTTCTCTATGAATTTACTATCCATTCCAGATTACAAAGGATTTAAACTGTCGAGCTATTTTTGACTCATCATCTCTTGTTTTTCAGGACATATCCTCGGGCAACATGATTGGCTATGGCTGTGAGCAGAATGGTCTTTATCGTCTGATCCATACTCCTTATGTCAGTGCATCTCTCCGTTCTACAGGATCAGACTCTCCATATATCTAGCATCTCCGTTTTGGTCACCTCCCTCTTCAGAAGATGTGTCGTGTTTTGCCCCAGATTTCTCCGAATTCGTCCTTCCAATGTGAAGCATGTCAGTTGGGAAAGCATCATCGGTCTACTTTCCTGAGTCATCAGAGTCAGAGCAGTGGCTCCTTGTTCGAGTTAGTCCATATTGATATTTGGGGTCCAAATCGTGTTCCTGACCACCAGGGACACAAATTCTATCTAGTTGCAGTAGATGATTTTTCTCACTTGTCTTGGGTGTTTTTATTGAAGAATAAATCTGAAGCAGGAGATGTGATTCAAATGTTTATCAATGAAGTTAAAAATGTTTTCTCTTCTTCCGTGACAATTGTGCGTTCTGACAATGCATTGGAGTTTTGTACTAGAGCTTTGTCCTTGTTCTTTTCATCTCGTGGTATAATTCATCAAACTTCATGTGATTACACGTCACAACAAAATGGTGTTGCAAAGCGGAAACATCGACATTTATTGGTATATCACTAGAACCCTACTTATTCAGAGTCATGCTCCACGCTCATTCTGGGGTGATGCGGTTCTCACAGCTTGCTACTTAGTAAATCGCATGCCCTCGTCTGTCTTGGGTGAGAAATCTCCTCTCTCTATAGCCTTTCCTGAGAAGGAGTTGTTCTCACTTCCACCCTGTGTCTTTGGCTGTGTTGCTTTGTCCATCAGTTGGGGCCAGGTCTTGATAAACTCTCTCCCAGGGCTATCAAATGTGTGTTTGTAGTATACTCCAGGACACAGAAGGGGTATCGCTGCTTCGATCCGCTGCGTCAAAAATATTTTGTTAGTGCATATGTCACACTCTTTGAATCTATGATGTTTTTCTCTCCTACAGGTGATAGAATGACTACTTCCCATTATGATACTGAGGTATTCATGCCACCTTTTCCTATGAGTCAGTTACCTTTTTATGCCATCTCCACCACCACCTCTTGTCATACCTTCACCTCCACCTTTACCACCTCAAGTGACCATTGTCCCCCCGTTACCAAAGCACTATATTCGTCGGTCCTCCTCTGCTCAAGGTCATGGCCCGTCATCCAGCAGCCCTCAGGTTGGTTCTGATAACTTGATTTGTAACGATGAGTTTGAGGATCTATTGATACATGGAACACAACAGGATGAAGATCATGGAGATTTGGACGTGCTTATCGCAATTAGAAAGCAGAGTCGTACTTGTGCTTCCTACCCACATTACTTCCCAGGTCTCTTTTCATCGTCTTACAGGCGATTTCCAGCAGCTCTATCTGCAGTAGAAATTCCACGCAATTATCAGGAGGCACTACAAGATAGCAAATGGCGTCTTGCTATGGAAGAAGAAATGGCCGCGTTGCAGTCCCGTGGAACTTGGACACTTGTTCCCCCTCCTTCCGGAGCGTCTATTATTAGCTGCAAGTGGGTGTTTACTGTTAAATACCATGCAGATGGAAGCCTTGATCGGTACAAGGCAAGGCTCGTGGCACATGGTTTTACTCAGACCTATGGAGTTGATTACTTGGACACGTTTTCTCCAGTTGCTCGACATTCGACTTTACGTGTCCTTTCAATTGCTGTAGCACGTGATTGGCCGTTATTCCAGCTTGACGTGAAAAATGCATTATGATACGAAGATCTACAAGAGGAGGTCTATATGCAGTAACCTCCAGGGTTTGCTGCTGAGGGGGAGTGTCAGCAAGTTTGTAGACTCCATAAGGCAATATATGGCCTTAAACAGAGTCCAAGAGTGTGGTTTCAAAAGCTTTCAGATCTGATTGAACGATAGGGATTCAAGAGGTCAAATGCAGACCATTCCTTATTTGTGCAGAAGACGTCTAGAGGTATTGTTGCTATCATGGTCTATGTTGATGATATTGTTGTTACAGGAGATGATGAGCAGGGAATCAAGATGGCAAAAGACTTTCTGGGTAGTAAATTTGTGACTAAGGATCTGGGCACCCTAAGGTATTTCTTGGGGTTGGAATTTGCTAGGAATGCACAGGGTCTTTTGATGACCCAAAGAAAGTATGTTACAGATATGCTTGCAGAGACATGCATGATTAGATGTCGACCTTCCACGACTCCTATGGATCCTAGCATGAAGCTATACGATGATGATACAGATGAAGTCGCTAAGAGGAGATACAGAGAGATGGTTGGAAAACTCATTTATGTTACAATTACCAGACCAGATATTGCATTTGCAGTGAGTCGAGTGAGTTTATTCATGGAGCAACCTCGACAGGTACATATGGATGCAATACACATGATATTGAGATATCTAAAATCATCTCCAGGCTCAGGATTACTATTCAAGAAAGGAGACACACTCTCTGTATCCGCATTTGCTGACGCGGATTATGCAGATTGTCCTAAGGATAGGAAATTGACTTCGGGATTTGCAATATTTGTTGGCACTTCTCTTGTTTCTTGGAAAAGCAAGAAACAAACTATTGTAGCAAGATCAAGTGCCGAGTCCGAATACAGGGCTGTGGCCCAAGCAAGTACAGAAATGATGTGGGTCCGAGCAGTGCTATGCGATCTACATGTAGAGGTTCCTCTACCCATGGAGTTACACTGTGATAACCAGGCTACCCTATTCATTGCAAACAATCCTGCGTTCCATGAGAGAACAAAACATATTGAGGTAGATTGCCATTACACTAGAGACATGATTCAGAAGGGCCTGATCTCTACTTCCCATGTCAGCTCTGGAGAGCAAACCGCGGACATATTCACCAAGCCACTGCCCAGAGGATCATTTAAGAAGTGTTCATCCAAGCTGAGCATTATCGATATCTATGCTCCAGCTTGAGGAAGAGTATGAAGATATTTGTATTTTCATATTTCATATGTGTCTCTTTCTTATTATCTTTTTCTGTTTTCTACTTTATGTAATTTATCCATAGGCCTCTCTACTATATAAGAGAGCCTAGGGTTCTCAGAAATAATAAGCGCTCTTATTTTCTCCAACATAAATATTATCACATATATATGCTAAATAATTTTCTAATATTTTAATTCACACAAGATGCCGCCACCATTTTCTCAAAAAAATGTTGTATTGAAGAAAGCAGTCAATGTTGTCTTCTTTTTCTTGCTTTAAATTTTTTCAACTTAAAAGAAACTACGTTATTTTTGTAAAAATTGCAAAGATTGCTAGCATACTTTTATGTAGACATCCTGCTAGGCTTATTGTTCCTTCCAAGTTCTAACTTAAACTCCACTTTTGGTGTTATATTTTCTTGAAGCATCTGTAATATGCTATTTAACTTATTTATTACTGTAGTTCCTTTCTATGCCACCTTCATTTATTCTTGCCAAATTTCCTTATATTGAAATTGCTAAAAATATCATGTTGTGAAATTACTAAACCAGCTATCCAACAAGTATAAATCAACAATACTACTAACCAAAAATTAAGTAAGAAGTACTTTTGAAATCGAATCGAACATTTGTATCTCTCCATTAACTTATCATGGTTTAAATGCAATCTGTGTTATCTTCTAATTTCAAATCATTACTCCACTTCATTTTGTCGAAATAAAACAACACTTACTTTGTTACTATGTTTTGTTATAATGTGCTCTCATTCATGTTGCGCATCTCACCCAAAATTACTGGCCAATTATAAAAACTCAATACTGGCTTCAGCTTCCTCTCATGGCACCTACCATTACTCACATAAAAAAACATGTTTCAAATTCATAGTATGTTGCAAATATCTGTTTATTTGCACATCCATATGTCTTCCCATTTCATTTTATACATGCGTGCGAAGACAATGATGACCACGGCAAACTTATTAGAAATATATATATTAATTGTTCAATAAAAGTGACTCTAAGCCTCTCGCATAATCATGCTGCAAAACATGGGTATATACCCTATGCTAGTTAGAACTAGAAGCATGCATCAATAGATTTATTTATTTTTTCAATGGATTACTTTGCATAGGCTTTGACGCAATGGTGAACGTCACCAAACCGATGAGAGGCTCGATCGTGGCTCTCTTCGGCTTAAGAGCAATGAGACTTGCTATGAGTCTATCTAGATTCTATTCAATTTTGAAATTAGATATGTTAGCTAAATGCTGTATGTTTGTCGAAATAAATTTGATTGTTTTAGTTGATTGAATCCAGTCGGGTGCTATTGCGATTATGTTCGTTTTACTAGGCATGTGAAGGGGCCAGGGTTGCAGGAGTATCGAGGATTATAGGAGTTGACACCAATCCGTTATTGCTGAGATGATGAATGGTGGCATGTACTGGATCGCTGAGTGCACGTGCAACATCCAGGCCATGATCCCTGCCTTCAAATGTGTCCGTGATGCACCCATGGTTTATCAATAAATATAAGATAGTTCGACCAATTAAATATAGATCAAAAGTACCTATTATAAGTTACAAATAAAGGACAAGTATATTAAAAGAATCACAAATTTAAAAAATACATGCAGCAAATCATTTTTATACTAAATATTATCTTAAAACAAATCAATTGAAAAGTTAGATTTCAAGATAAGCATTAATTTTTCTAAAATAAAAGATCTGATTGATAATAAACGAGGAAATTAATAGGTCCACAGTACATGAATTCCTATAGGCTATTCTCCTCTCATTTTTATATTCAAATTGCAGTATATTTTTTAATTTATATTTCCATTTTTTAATATTGTAAAATTGTATAGAGTTCAAAAGAAAATCAAATTTACAAGTCTTAATATCATCTACCCTTGCTTATATGTTATTAATTCAATAACTTAGTGTTAAAGAATTCAAAAAAATATTGATGAAAATTAACTCATTCATCTTGATTAAAAAGAAATAAATTTGGCCTTAAAAGTGTTTAAAATAAATACTATAATATATATAAGAAATTTTAAATAGGAGTATTGTTAAATTCTTATAATTGAGAAATTAACTTTCATTTCAAAAATTTATTTTAATAAGTATATAAATAGATTTCATGTATGTAACGATATATATATATATAGAGAGAGAGAGAGAGGGAGAGAGAATATTTATTTTGTTGTATTTTTAAGAAATAAATTTGGCCATAAAAGTGTTTAAAATCAATACTATAATATATATAGGAAATTTTAAATAGGAGTATTGTTAAATCTTATAATTGAGAAATTAACTTTCATTTCAAAGATTCATTTTAATAAGTACATAAATAGATTTCATGTATGTAACGATATATATATAGAGAGAGAGAAAATATTTATTTTGTTGTATTTTTAAAATTTATTTCTAAAGATTATGTTGGTATTTCTTTATTAAATTCTACTTGAATTCATGAATTCATGTATTCATATTTCACTATATACATAGCATGTATATCATTTCTACAAATTTGAATTTCATGTTAGAATTAAGGTTTATCAAGTGACCATGTTTGCATTTCTTGGAAGAAGAGAGTTCATTGTTTATTCCAGAGAACCCTAGGCTCTCTTATATAGAGAAGGTCTATGGGTAAATTACATAAGATGGATAAAAGAAAATAAACGTAACAGAAAAAGCTACACAGAATATAAAAATATCTCTACACCCCCCCTCAAGATGGAGCATAGATGTCAATCATGCTCAGCTTGGAAGAACACTTCTAGAATGACCCTCTGAGCAATGGCTTGGTAAAGATCTCTGCAGTTTGCTCTCTTGACTTGACATGGGAAGTAAAAATCAAGCCCTTTTGAATCATATCTCTAGTGTAGTGGTAGTCTACCTCGATATGCTTTGTCCTTTCATTAAATGCATGATTATTAGTGCTAAAGGTACATCTATATGCAAATCTTCTAACACAGCTCGAACCCACATCATCTCTGCACTTGCTTGTGCCATGACCTATACTCAGATTCAATACTAGATCTAGCCGCCACTGTTTGTTTCTTGTTCTACCAAGAAACCAAAGAACTGCTAACAAACACTGCAAAACCTGAAGTAGACTTTTGATCCTTAGGGCTCTGCATCAGCACATGCAGAAACAGAAATATTTGTTTCTTTCTTGAACAATAGTCCTGCACCTGTAGATGACTTTAGATATCTCAATATCATGTATATGTCATCCATATGCATTTGTCTGGGTTGTTCCATGAACTGACTCACCCGACTCACGGCAAAAGTGATATCAGATATAGTGATAGTAATATAGAGAAGCTTTCCCACCATCTCTATATATCTTCTCCTGTCAACCTCATTTGTATCATCATCATATAACTTCATGCTAGGATCCATGAGAGTAGCCGAGGGTCGACACTCGATCATGCCCATCTCAACAAGCATGTCTGTAATATACTTCCTTGGGGTCATTACAAGACCCTGCACATTCCTAGCAAATTCCAACCCAAAAAATATCGTAGGGTGCCAAGATCTTTAGTAACAAACTGATGGCCTAGAAATGCTTTTGCCATCCTTATCCCCTGCATATCATCTCCCGTAACAAGTATATCATCAACATACACCATGATAACGACAATACCTCTAGGAGTCTTTTGGACAAACAAAGAATGATCTGCATTTGATCTTTTGAACCCTTGCTTTTGAATTAGGTCAGAAAGCTTCTGAAACCACGCCCGTGGGCTTTGTTTAAGGCCATATATTACCTTGAGTCTACACACCATATGACTCCCCCCTCAGCAGCAAACCCCGAAGGCTGTTGCATGTAGACTTCTTTCTGCAGATCCCCACACAAAAAAGCATTCTTAACATCAAGCTGAAACAAGGGCCAATCACGTACCACAACAACTGAAAGGACACGTAGAGTCAAGTGACGCGCAACTGGAGAGAATGTCTCCATATAATCTACGCCGTATGTTTGAGTGAACCCGCGCGCCACTAACCTTGCCTTGTAACGATTAAGGCTGCCATATGCATGATATTTGACAGTCAATACCCATTTACAACTGACAACAGAAGCTCCTGGCTGGGGAAGCAGAAACCAAGCTCCATGTACCCTACGATTGCAGAGCAACCATTTCCTCCTCCATGGTTGAATGCCAGCAGCTCACCTTCAAGGTGTCCTGATAACTCTGTGGTATTTCCACAGTAGATAGGGTCACAACAAACCTCTGAAAGTCCCCTGTGAGATGATGGAATGAAACCTGTGAAGCAAGCGGATATGATGCACATGTACGCTTCTGCTTTCGTAAGACAATAGGTACATTCAGATCATCAGAAACAGTACTCTCCGGTATGCTATTCTCCTGCAAAGATCCCTGCACTTGCACATTTTCCGGCCCATCGTTAGTAATAGTATCTGGAAAAACCTGAGGCATGTTGGATGATTGACGAGTACCATGAGTAGGAATAGAACGATGGGTATAAAATCTCGATAAAGGTGAAACAGGTGGTGATGGAGGTGGTGGTGGTGTTGTCAGGAAAAACAACAGAACATGGTATGTGAACAGACGGGCGCAAAGGAGGTGACACATAAATCTCATTGTGGAGGAAGCCAACCTGGCTGTCACCTGCAGGAGAAAAATACATCACAGACTCAAAGATGGCGACATCGGCACTGACATAATATTTCCTGCTCAACGGGTCATAGCATCGGTATCCCTTCTGAGTCCGAGAGTACTCAACAAACGTACACTTGACAGCCCTAGGTGAGTGCTTGTCAAGTCCCGGAGACAACTGGTGAACGAAGGCAACAGAGCTAAAGACACAAGAAATAAGTGAGAATAATTCCTTGTCAGGAAAAACAACGGAAAGAGGAACTTTTTCACCTAAGACAGAGGACGGCATACAATTCACCAGATAACACGCCACAAGGACTGCATCACCCAAAAGGAAATAAGAGCATAACTCTGGATAAGTAGAGTCCGAGTGATATCAAGAAGATGCCGATGCTTTCTCTCTGCAATGCCATTTTGTTGAGATGTGTAAGCACAAATTGTTTGATGGATAATGCCTCGAGACGAGAACAAATGTGAAAGAGCACGAGTACAAAATTCCAAAGCATTATCCGTACGTACAAATTTCACAGTAGAAGAAAAAACATTATGCACTTCATTTATAAGATTTTTGATCACAACCCCTGCTTCAGATTTATTCTTCAACAAAAACACCCATGACAACAGAGAAAAGTCATCAACAACAACTAGACAAAACCTGTGTCCCTGGTGATCAGAGACACAACTCGGACCCTAAATGTCAACATGAAATAATTCAAAAGGGGAGCTACTACTCCGATACTGACGACAAGGGAAAGCAGATCTGTGATGCTTTCCCAACTGACATGCTTTACACTGAAAAGAAGAACTCGGTGAAATCTACGGCAAGATATGACGCATCGCCTGAAGAGGGAGGTGTCCAAAGCGTAGATGCCATGTAAATGGAGAGACCGGTCCACTTGACTGAGAGGAGACAACAACATAGAGAGTTCGGACCAAACGATAGATACCATCCTGCTCACAGCCACAACCAATCACTCTGCCCATAAGAATGTCATGAAAAACAAGAGACGATGGGTCAAAAATAGCACGACAGTGAAAATCCTTCGTAATCTGACTGATATATAATAAATTCATCGAAAAATCTGGAGCATGCAAGACATTCTGTAGATGCATTAAGGGTGTTAAACCGGTCTCCCCATGTCCAATGATGGGGAATGGGTCCCATCTGGCTTTGTTGTTGTTGCCTTATGGTTTTCTTGATATTATCTACCACCTCAATGTAGATACATCATTAGGTGGCAACATAGTGTGGGTATGACCACATGGAGAGTATTCGTGTGTGCGCCCATTGAGTTGTAACAGGGTAAATGGATAATGGAGAAGATCCATTTACCCCATCCAGTGTTTAGTCCCATACCGCCTAGTGGTGGGACTTGGAGGCTCTGGAGAGGCTATATAAGGAGCCCCAGACCTCCTGTACTCATTGAGAAAAAGTAATGCATAGCATGCCCCGTTGAGGGCATCTCCCGTGGTTTCATCCCGCTCCTCACGGAGTAGGGTTCCACGTTAAATCCTTGTTCTTCCAATTTCATATTTCTAGATTATGCTCTATTTATCATTATCGTTTCCGCTTCCGATTTTCTAACATGGTATCAAAGCGGGTTCGTTTCTCGAGGATTTCATGTTCTTTATCAGTTCGAGATTCGATTATAATGTTTTGTTTGAAGATTATTTTTATGGAGCAAGTTGATCTAAGATTAAGTTATAGAGTTGAGATTTAGGGTTTCTTGAAACCCTGAGTCTGGATGTTTTTGGAGTTCACGATGTTCCAGATCCAGGCGCCTTCTTTTTCAGCAAGGCGACGCAAAGTGCAAGCCTCCAAGTTCCTCTAGGCGGCGGTGTCCTATGAGATCTCTCACACACATCCAAACGAGGGCCTCCAGTTGGGCTGCCATCCAGAACAGGCTCCTCTTCCTCGCATAGTGCTCCCCTGCTACGAGCCCAGATCCCCTCCGCCCCGCATGCGAGTCTAGAAGTCCCCCAGCGTGCGCGACCCTAGGCAGCGGCGATCAAACTCCTCCCCGATCGCAGGCGCTCACTACTGCTGCACCAGGCGGCGCTGTACCCTACTCTCAGGCGGCAGTGCTCCCCTCCTCTTCTTCCCCGCGATGCGACTCCCTCCAGCGGAGCAGATGCGCTATGGCGGTGGATCGCGAGCACCAACTCCAGGCGCAAAGCGGCACACGTTCACGCGCAGGTGCCTCCAAACCCGCAGGTGCTCGCGCGATGCTCGATGGCGCCCACCGTGGCGCAACCCCCAGGCGAGTTCGATTCTCCTGGCGCTCCCTCGACGCGAAATACCCGCCATTACGTGCGTCAGCAAGGGCAGTGTAGCCCTCTCGATCTCCAAGCGAGCCCCTCCATCTCGCGCGGCGAGCAAACCCCAGGCGTGCAAGCGTGTTCAGGGCGGCGGCGTGGTTTGAAGGGTTCTTAATCGTGGGAACCCTAAGGGGAGGGGCCGACGGTTTAAAAAAATGGGTTATTTGATTGAAAGCCCATGTGGGTTGGCATGTTAAAAAAAATTGGTGTATTTGGTTGCCAGCCCAAGTACGCTGGAAATGTTTCCATGTTAAAAAAAAAGAGAAGAAGAAGAAAAAAAGGAGGCACGTACAAGAAAAAAAAGTACGCTTTTTCAAAAAAAAAGGCGCTTGCTAAAAAAGGGAGCCGCACACATTTGAAAAAAAATGTTTGATGGTGAAAAGTCGGGAAAAAAATTGAAACGGCTTAAAAAAAGGACGGCTTAAACAAAAAAAATGAAGAAAAGCCGCAAGTTTTTCTTGGATGTTCTTGTTCACCCCCATATTATCTTGTCTTCTCCCAACTTTGTCGATGTTCATTTTCCGACAAGTATGGGAGAAAGGGGGAGTATATGTAGAGTCAACAGATCTTCTTCCAGATCCAGATTCAGATGTCAGTCTCCAGACCAGGAAGATGATCAACGACCACGCGCGTTCTGCGCGGTGGAGGAGGCAGCCAGGGGGACGAAGGCGTTGCATGTGGGCGCTGGGGGTGACAGACCTGCGGCTGGAGCGGTCGGGAGTCGGTTGCTCTCTTTTTTTGAATTTTTTTGTAAATTTTTTCTTGTAAACATGAAATAAAAAATGCAATGAAGTGGTGGTGTGTGGGTGATGATTGTGATTTGGATGTTTTGCCAAAAAAAATGAAGATGATCTAGACAAAAAAATGTCAGATAATAATAATAATAAAAAGAAGAAACTAGAGATGGATAACTTACCTGTAATTCCGCCAGAGGGCGGAGCTGCGTTGGGCGGCACCCGTCGTGAGCGTTGCGCCGTGCGCAGGTGGCTGGGAGCTGATGGGTCGTGCGGCTGGCGACGGAGGGCATCACGGGGACTGGGCGGCCTGGCTGGAGGGCATCGAGCGGAGGCTATGAGCGGATGGGCTGAAAGGCGGTGTCGACGAGCGGAGGTGTGGGGTTCTGCGGGTGGTCAGCACACGGAGGGGCACGGGCTGGCGTGGAGGCATCCGCGTAGCGGGCGACTGGGAGCCTCTGGAGATCTGCGGTTGCGGACGGCGGTGGGCCGCTGGAGAAGGGTCGGATTCGCGGTGGTGCCTGTACGTGGGCCGCTAGGAGCTGGAGGGCGATGGAGGGCGTCTGGGGGAGGATGGGCTGGTTCACGTGCCGAGCAGGTTGTGTGGCACAACCGCAGAGGCTGCAGGGGTGGCACGCACGTCAACGGAGGCTGCGACGTTCACGGTCGCACGCGGCGGTTGTGGTTGGACGTACGATGGCTGGGCCGTAGGTTGCGGCAGTCAGGAGGAGGCGGCGGCTCACAGACTGCTGCATTTTTTTATTTGATTTTATAGTTTTATATTTTTTTCTTGATTTTATTAACAGGAAATAAAAATGTATAGTAGTGAATGTAAATGATGAGATGATAGTGATAATGTTGTGAGCTGATAAAAAAATGTGGTGATAAATAACAATGGTAATTATGAGGTGGTGTGTGTGTGATGATGTTTTGGTGATGAACAACAAGGGAAAAATTTTGTTAGATAAAAAAATTGACAAGGAAACAGAGAAGGATGACTTAGCTGTGATGTCACCGAAGGGTGGGGCTGCGGTGTACAACCTCCGTCATGGCCTCAATCAGTTTGACGAAAAGCTGAGAAGCTGGGCAATCCCCTTGTGGAGGGATGCTACGCGAACAAGGCTCGCGGATCTCGCCAATAGCCGAAGATGGTTGGAACTCTTAGTCGCTGTACAAAATAAGATTGCCGTTGTCACCTCGACCTCTTTGGAGCTGGATTTCTTTTCACGAAATCAGCGGATGATGAAAAATGATGGAGGAGAAGAGAATAAAAAGGAGGGAGTTAGAAAAGAAGTGGAGAAAATGAAGTGGTGGAGAAAGTGGTGACTTGGAGTGAGGAATAAGTAAAGAAGAAGTAAAAGGAAAAGATAAATATAAAAAATAAATAAAGTAAATAAGTAGGCTACTTAAAAATTTGAAGGGAAAACAAATAAAAGAAAATAAATAAATAAATAAATATATAATTAGTTAAATTAAATTAAATAAATAATAAATAAAATAAGAAAAAAATAAAAAAAATAAAAACTAGGGTGACATGTGGCAGCTCCAGGAGCTGCCACGTGTCGAACCTAGAAAAATCAAAAATTAAATGTAAAGAAAATAAAAAAGAAATAACAAAAAGGGTCAAATCAAAAAGTGGTCAACATGAAAGTTGCTCGTCTCGACGAGATCTACAACTTACGTGAATGACCAAAAATCAAAATTAGTCATACGTACAAAGTGTATTTTTGGGTGGTATCTTATAGGTATGAAATACCGCATTTTTATGTCTTGCAATTTCTTTGTTAATTTTAAATAAAGATAAAAGTCAAAATAAAGTTAGAGTAAATATGGAAGTAATATTTACAACTTAATCTATTTTTTTGGATTTTTAATAATTAAGAAAATAAAAAGATAAAATGAAGGGCAGTTTAGTCAATATGTACAATTTACAATACGGGCCCAAAACCCAAGTTTCACATACGATCTCCGATTTTTATGAAATTGATATTGTTTTTAAGGTCTTTAAATGTATATTACTTTAAAAGTGGGTAGACCTAAATCGTATGTTGTATGAGAGAGATGTGTGCATTTTAAGGTTCATAGTCTCAAACTTGAATTTGGGTTTTATTGGACAATTGTATAACTTAGTATTTTTTTATATTTTTCCTTGATTAGTGTTAGTAATATATACACTATAGAGCTGATTTTATTGGATTTGGAGTTAGTATAAAATATATACAAATAGGTGAATTTTGCTAAAATACAGGTGAATATTTACACGTGAATTTGGCTCCTTATTTAATGCAAATATGAATGTTAAAATGCAAACATTATTTACACATGCATGAATGCTAATTATGCAATATAAGTGATGAAATACAGCTAAATACTCGGGAACAAAGCTCTATTTTCAACTTTTAGAGTGATGAATCACATATTCATCAACCCCCTATACTTAAACTTTGGTCATCCCCGAGCAAATGAAATGCAAAATCGAAATGATTTTGGGTTCCATATCAAGGTTATGAACAAAAGGTGAAAATGGAGCTTGACTCGGCCTCTGGATTAATAGTGTGGCGGAACTTTATTGGGATTTGAATTTAAGACCTAACAGCCTTTTAGTTCCACAAGTCTTCTATTCAAGAAACCTCAATAGTCAAGTCAGAACAAATCCTCACACACAAATTCTAATGACTATGGATCTTACTTGTACTGTGTAAGTGAATTATAGCTCTCCACATCAGAAATGAAAAAGAAACAGCCTCCTCTAACAAAGTAACTCTAATTCCCCGGTCCAGTAACTCTTTCCTCGAGGAGCGGAGTATTCCCTTCTAGGTTCAAGTGTGACCGGCCCAAAAAGAGGGGGTGGAGAGAAGAATGGACGGTAGCCAGTGTAGCTACCTATCCTAGGATGCTTGACCAGTGTAGCCAAGTCATCCAGCTGCAAGCTTTGAAGCTCTTCTTTTTTTTACTTGTATATACACTCACACATGTATTCTACTTTTCAATCAGGCATGTCCACTTTATTCTGCATTTTTTCCTTTTTTCTTTTTTTTTCATTTTTTGACATATATACAAGGTGCAACATGTACATAAGGAGTTTTTCTCCTTGAATCAGTAGACTATCCCCCTTTTGAAGCTTTATTGCAACCCACATCATCCCGTCCTTAGACGTCAACACCACCAGACTAGGTTGAGATGTACTACCCTCCCTAGAGGAGGACAGATGTTTCCACCCATGTGTTACTCCAAGCCAAAGGATTCTACCTCCTCACCACCTCATCAATGAAGAGCTATGTGAATGGTGCTTGTCCAAGTTAGGTCACTGTCTAAAAGAATCGTGCGTGTGTACGAAATATTCTACTTAGACTAATCAAGATGACATGTGAACATAGACTAGCGGACTCAAAGAATTAAGTCACGTGACCTGAAAAATCATAAATCCAGTTACTACAAGGTTCCTCTGAAATTAAGTAGATTAAGGTCAAATCAAATCCATCCTCGACATCTATTCATAACTTGGTTCAGAACCCACTAACTTTTCACTTTGCATATGCTAAATATGCAGATGAGATGCAGATAACATGCTGTATACATGCAAGACAGACAATTTTTTTGAACCGCAAGGATGATATGCAAGAGTAAATAAGAAGCCTTTATTTCCATTTTTTCTGGTATACACCAATTTTTACAAGAATATTATTTACAGGAATTTTACAACTTTTTATACAAGTATTATACAGATTATACAATATACAAAGTAGTATATATGTATTTTACATTTTTTTCAATTTTTACCCACCCCGTAATTATTGCATAATATATACAAAAATATGTAAAAATACACGAAAGTACGAGCTATGGGTAAAGTATATATTAATATATACACACCCCCTATACTTAGCGTGTGCTATGTCCTCAGCGTAAGAAAAGCTAGGAAAAAGACATAGCTCGTGTTAAGCATGGGAGAGCTAAAATTACAAGAAGTATAGAAGTCGTTCCGCCCCCCTATACTTAGGCTCTTGCAGCCTAAGTGTAAAAGAAGATCAAAAATGGGGCGGACGAGGTTAAGAGGGGAAATGGATGAGTATACATACAGGACGAGTACCGGTCCCCCCTATACTTAGGCTTTGGTCAGCCTAAGTCTAGGAGAGAGTGAGTGTGAGAACCAATGAGATCTGGAGAATGTACAGAGAATGAGGAAGAGACTCGGATCACCCTCCCCCTATACTTAGGATCTGTCATCCAAAGTATAACCATAAAATGAAACGATATGGAGCCGGGGAGAGTGATTCGAATCACTGGGGAGGGAGGGAAAAAAATATATACAAGGAGTGAGAATATACAAGGATCAAGAAGGTTTGTGACAAACCTTCTTGCGGGAGCAAGGAGGTGGATAATATACATATGTGTCACTGTCGGAATCGTCCTCAGATGAATAATAGTGAGGTCTAGGGATCGTCCAACGAGGGTCGACACACGACTGCTTTCTCAAATAGGGCTTAAGAACAACCGAACTGAGTTCACTCATATAAATCACCTCATCTGGACCCGATGAAGATTCCTCCGAAAATTCCTTTTCTGGTATGTTGAAGGATACTTTCTTAGTCGGTTTTCTGGAACCTGAATCATTGAGAGGCAGTGGAGAGCGACGCGTCTGTAGGGGTTTGGGGGAACACCTCGAGGAATCAATTCTCGAATTTCTCTCACTAGATAACCAGCTAGAGGGAGCAACCGGGTTTTTGGGTAGGGTCAATTTAGTCTTGGTTGTCTCCATTGAAAGTCCGAGATGTGGTGCAATGCTGACCATGGATTCCTCATCAGACGAGTCACTATTATAATATTCTTGAAGGGTCAATGCACGTCTCGAGAAGGTGTTAGTGATCTCAGTTGGCATGGCATTATTAGTCAAGGATGTTGGATCATTGAAATGGTGAAGGCAATCAGCGAAAATCGTCTCCAACTTAATGACAGCTTCGGGTTGTGAGTTCTCCTTAGAAGCTGTCACGGTTATGGTGCAAGCAGTTGGTGGAATGGAGGTATAGGGAGTCTCTAAACCAATGGTCGTCCGGATAGTCGATATCTCAGGTGTAGTAGAGAGACGGGACTCATCTATCTCTCTGTGATAACGCTTGTCTACGGATATGCGGGTCACCTTTGAGTGAAGTGTATTAAAGAATGGGTGAGGTCAAAGTGCTCCCAATGCTGTAAAATCAAGTTCCCGAGTCTTGCAATCTATAGTCGCCTTAGCCAAGGCTAAGAACGGCTTCCCGAGAATAATCAGAGACTGGGTAAACTCTCCTCGGTGCTAAATGTCAATGATCGTGAAATCCACCTAGAGTAGAGCACCTTGGAAAGTAATGATGACTGAAATGATTCCTCTCTTCCGTTTTATGGATCGATCAGCCAGCTGAACGATCACTTTGGACTTCCTAAGTGATCCGAGTTTGAGCTTGTCAAACACGGAGGTTGAGAGGATATTTATTGATGAGTCATCATCGATTCTCGCAGGGGTAAAAATGGTGTCTTTTGATTTCACACCCAACTCGGGGCAACCGCTTCACTGTGCGGCTCTTGGTCTTTCTCCCCATCACCAAGGAGGTGACCATAGACACTATGTGTCTTTCAGTCCTTGTTCTCTTACTCGACCTCTTAGGTACCAATTTACTCCTTTAAATCTCTTGAGGTCGGGGAAGTGATCTATTACTTTTACTAAGGGAAGTTTAAAAATTAATTTCTCATCGAGTGCTTCCCTTAGGGCAGGATCCAATTTTTAAAGTCTTTTTCATTTTCTATTTTTATGATTTTTTCTGTTTTTTCAATGTTTTTGGTCTCTTTGGGATTTTTGATTTTTTAGTGTTTTTGATGGGCGAATGGTCAGACTCTGGATTGGAAGGCAAGGGGTTAGTAGAAGAGGAAGGTAAAAGTGACTCCAGTTTTACATAATGTGTGGGTTCCTTAATGCTCGCTCGATTTTCAAAATCAAATCTACTTACTTCCTTTTTCACTTTCATTCCTAGGCTGGCATAGATTGAGTGCAATATTTGAGTGACATCTCTAACCTTGTTACCAAATGATTCATTCTTCTCGATAAGTCTAGAAATGCCATCCTCCAAAAAATTCTCATAACAAATCATGGGAGAGTTCTGCTCAATTGGAGGATACTGCTAAGATATTGGGGTCTCATACTCAACATACCTAGACTCTGGCATGTAATGCTGGATCGAGTATGAACCATTCGAATGGCAAATATTGATCGGAGCCTCATATGATGTAGTTAATAACGAGGGGGTTCCTAGATTGAATCCATGACTCCAATCCTGTGAATGTGTAGGCTCTCTGAATGTGTGATATGAAGGTTGGTCCATGTAGGCTTGATTACTAGGGTCAATCAAGTCAGCAAGATCATAAGGTGCAGGCCTCTCCATTCGGTATGTTCGACCGACCATGTTATGCCCTAAGGTCAAGTCAGGATGTGTATATGTAAATTGTTGTCCAGTTGCTTGAAGTGAGAATAAAATATGTAGGAGCACATAATTCTGCCAATCATCTGTGTCAGCAATGGCTTGCTCTTCATTCGGTTCTTTGATTCCAGCAAGCTCTCGAGAATAAGTACAGTCAACCCAAGTTGGAAGTGGGTCCGGAGTGTTAGAATATGGAGTAGGTGAGAAATGTGAAGTGAAGAAATCAGTAGAAGTTATGACTTCATAATCGGGTCGAGGTGGAACCGACCACGAGTAATGGTCTCCCGTGGATGGCAGATGATACATGAAAGAAGGAGAAGGCAAAGATGAATGGTATATGATCGAGGAGGAATCACCAGAGGTCTCAGAGTATGGGGACCAATATCCTGACATCTTGAAGAGGAAAGGATGAATGTAAGCATATCAAGGTAGAAAACGTGAAATTACACATGATAACGCACACGGACAGACACAAAACAAATGCAAGAGAAAACCCCAATTTCACGAACTCAACACAGAGAAGGACCCAAGCCGGCCGATTAATCTGGTTGATTTTAAGTGTGATTTTCAAGAAAATAGCAAGGGTTACATGATGGACTAAATGGAAGTCGGCTCAAAATGCCGGATGCATCTCCTATGTTTAACCTGCCGCCTAAGATACCAACGCCCTTCCTCTCCTCGCTCCTATCACTAGCTGAGAAGTTCAAGGACCTGCCCCTATCTACCTACCGAAGTAGGTGGAGACAGACAAGGCTTATAACTTCACCCGAAGGGTTACTAGCAACCTGTCGTGGTGCACCGCTGCTTCACCCCTATCTACCTGTCGAAGCAAGCGGAGGCTACTTGGTGCTGGTCAGTTGAACCGCTAGTAGTTCAACTTGTGATATTTGCTAGGGTCGGGGTACGTGATATGGAAGGCGGGGATTTTGGCTCTATCTTAGGGTGTGCACACACACTCTGTACCCTCACTCAGCCTGAAATCAAGGTCGGGGTTATTCTCCCGCAAACAGAATTTCCAATTTATGTTGATTTTTTTGATCAATTTGTTTAACAGTCCCAATTTTAAGTTAGATGACCACTTGATTAGTCCAACACACAAGACACGCTTATCGTCCAGTCCCAATTTCCTTTGATCCTAAGATGTAAAATCTAGGGAGAGGGAGTCGAGAAAAGCCGATGCAATGAAAAATCAATGATGCATGGCCAGTTTAGAAGACTTACAGTGATCCTCGCGCTCTACATGCAGGATGCAAAACCGAATAGAAATTTTATACTAAATGAATGCAATTTTGATGAAAATCCGCTCTTACACAGGCAGTTCTATTAGCGACAAACAACAACAACAACAAAGCCTTTTCCCAAAATTAAGTAGGGTCGGCTACATGAATTCTTTGCCTCCATTCAGATCTATCTTGGGTCAATCCTGGGCTTATATCCAAAAAACTAAGATCCCTTCGTATAGTCTCTTTCCAACACTTTTTGGGTCGTCCTTGCCCTCTCTTAGCCAGCTCAACATCAACTGGTGCATCTGTTGATCTTCTTTGCAAATGACCAAACCATCTTAAGCGATTTTCTCGCATCTTATCCTCGATCGGAGCTACACCAACTTTCTTTCTGATTGCATCATTCTGAATCCATCTTTACGTGTGTCCACACATCCACCTTAGCATTTTCATTTCTGCTACAACATTCTCTGCACATGTCTATGGTTCACAGGCCAACAATCAGATCCATAGAGCATAACAGGTCTCACGGCTGCTTTGTAAAACTTTCTTTAATTTTTAAAGGAATTTTCTTATTACAAAGAACAGCAGAGGCTCCTCTTCACTTTAGCCAGCCTGCATTTAAATTTAAATTTGACTAACTTTTGCGGTCTAAGTGCGTCTTTTAATGGTGAAGTGTGGTCCTAAATATTACGAACACAAACAGTCCTAGGAAGCTCTAAGAGCCGCGAGTGCAGGTTCTATCCTACGTCAAGCAACCACACAACATAGAGAGTCTCTTTTTTATTCAGTTACAAGCGCGAGAAAACAATTGGGAACCACTAATATGCAATTATTCCAAGTTAATGAAAATTAAAATCTCTCTTCAAAATCTCCTTGGCGCCTCAACAGCCGACTCGATACACGAATCGTCGGCCTCCGATGCTCTTCGAAATGCGTCGACTTCAAGAAAGCCGCTCTAAGTCCATCGAGCCCTCGCACAAAAAGATAAAAATTATGTCAAAGAGAGAAAGAGACAAAATAAACAAAGAAATAATTGAGGAAAAAATGGAATAATTACAAGTGGGTTTGGGGGTCAGACTACCCAAGTGAATGGAAAATGTAAATCTAATTTTCTAAAGTGATCCTAAGTCGTTTGCTTCCCCGACAACGACACCATTTGATGTATCCGAAAAATTCGCCCTTAATAATTAATATACGTGTGCCGATTTGTTGTAGTGGGCAATTAGGAACGATCAAAAAATTTACCGCACGAATCGAATAATCAATTAATTAATACGTGGTTTGATGTTTTTTTATCCTGAGCAAATCCCAGGGTCGACTCAAGGAGGCAAAGGAACAACTTCAGATCAAGTTAGATGAATTAGCTCACGGTTTTCCAAGTGGCTTTTTTTTTAAATTTTTTATGCAATAAAAATGCAAGTTCACAAATACGATTGAACTAAGTCAATATGAAAACACACAACTTAGCCAAATTAATTTTAATGTAAAATTAATCCAAATCAGCCAAGTTATATTTTTTCTAAAAACCTAATCCAATGTTGAATGCAAAATGTATTTTTTTGGAATTTTTGGATTTAAGATGCGACAATGAAAAATACGAACTTTTTAGGGTTTTTTTATACAATTTTTCGAAGCAGAATGCAAAAAAATATGAAAAATTAGCTGGAAATGGAATATGATGAATTGAAGCTACAAAAATATTTTTGGAATTTTTTGTCAACTTAAGATTTTTCAATGAATTTTTTAATAAAAACAGAATGACCGTGAGTATTTAATTTCCAATAAATGCACGAAATCCAATTATCTAGAAGCAAAATTAACTCAAATAGATATTGTATTGAGCAATCCAGGAGACTTAAAATTTCACAAAAAATGATATTCGTGGATTTAATTAAAAAACATTTACTAAAATCACTAAATAATGTACTTTATGCAAAAGTCACATCCAGTTTTGATGAAATTTGGAAAGTAATTAAAGCACAACTAGAAGCATCATTCATGATTTTTTCATAATTTTTGGAGCAATAAATAAGTATGTGCGAATTTCAAAGCATAAATGGGCAAAATATCATTAAATTCAAAACTCTAATTTTTAGTCAATTATCTAATGCTCACAAAAATCCAAATAAATAACTAAGAGATAAAGATTTCAATGCTCTGCAAAATGATATTTTTTTGATTAAAAATTGATGCAAAACTGATATCCAAATTAATGCTCAAAGTTAGGGGTGGCTTTGCAATACAAAAATTGAAAACTTACTAAAGAGATCGTGCAAAGGGGCACATTTGCAATTTTCTACAAAAAGAAATGAAAATGCAAATGTTACAAATGAATAAAATAAGAAAAACAAGACCTTCGTTGGATTCAACCTTGGAACCCAAGTTAGGGCACGCAAAGACCGTGGGTGGTGGTGGGCCCACGTGGAGGAGGTCGCAAACGCACGGGATGGCGACGACGGAGGAGCATTGGACGTGGTTGGGCAGCGGCGAGGCATGCTACAGCTGCTCTGCGTGAGGTGGCTGATGGCGGAGTGGCTGGCGGCTGGACACGCGCGGGCGACGTTGCGAGACGTGGCGCTCAGCGACGTGCGGTGAAGGATGGGACCTCGCGCAGGAGCGCGACTAGCGGGTCGAAGGGTGGCAGCCGTACGCGTGGGGTGGCAGGGCGTTGACGGCGGTGGGTGCGCGGAGGGGGAGAGCGCGCACTGGCGGTGGCGCGGGGATGCGAAGGCAGCAGCAGGCGGACTGAGGAGGGCAGGAGGCGGCTAGAGCTCCAAGGGCGGTGGAGCAGCGGACCCGCGCTTGCTGCGCAGTGGAGGAGCGAGCCAGGGGCGGACGAAGGCGCTACAGGTGTACGCTGGGGCGACGGACCTGCGGCTGGAACGACCGGGAGTCGGTTGCTCTTTTTTTATAATTTTTTTCGTAAATTTTTTTCTTGTAAACAGGAAATAAAAAGTGCAATGAAGTGGTGGTGTGTGTGTAATGATTGTGATTTGGATGTGTTGCCAAAAAATGAAGATGATCTGAACAAAAAAATTATTAGATAATAGTAATAAAAAAGAAACTAGAGATGGATAACTTGTCTGTAATTTCGACAGATGGCGGAGCTGCGGTGGGCGGCTCCCGTCGTGGGCTTTGCGTCGCGTGCGGGCGACTAGGAGCTGATGGGCTGCGCGGCTGGCGACGGAGGGTGTCGCGGGGACTGGGCGGCCTGGCCGGAGGGCACCAGGCGGAGGCCATGAGCTGCTCGGTTGGAAGGCGGTGCCGGCGGATGGAGGCGTAGGGTTCTGCGGGCGGCCGCAGTCGCAACGACGCACAGCAGGGTGGTCAACACGCGGAGGGGCATGGGCTGGCGTGGAGGCGGCCACGGAACCGGCGACTGGGAGCTGCTGGAGATCTGCGGTTGCGGACGGCGATGTGCCGCTAAAGGAAGGTATGATAAGCGACGGTGCCTGTACGTGGGCCACTAGGAGCTGGAGGGCGATGGGGGAGGATGGGCTGGTACCAGTGTTCACAAAAGCGGTCTTTGCGGCCGCATATGCGACCGCATATGCGTATGCGGTGCCTTCAGCGTACCGCTTTCATGAAGCCCCCCATTATGCGCCCTGTGCGCTTATGCGGGCCGCATATGCAGCCTGTGCAACCGCAAACTAATTTAGTCAACTAATAGTTATGAATGCAATATATTATATGTAAAGTTCGGTATTTTTGATGGAGGATCAGTTATAAACTTAAAGACAGAGAAATGAAATTATATTCAATAATAGAGGCATTTTGTATGCTAGTTTTTCTAATTTGTTGATTGTTGTCAATTATTTTGTGTTCTAACCGTTTTATTGTAGTATTGATATTTGATTAATAGAGATTGTTTTGAACTCTATATGAAAGTTATTTTCTTAGATCTTCTGTTGGACCACAATTATACATAACTTTAGCTCTCTTGTAGTCACTTTTATATATATTTATTTATTTTTAAATAAAAAATTAGAAAACCATGTAGAACTACATATATCCAGCATATGCCCCTGCATACCGCTTAAGCGTTATTCAGTGGCATGTCCGAACGCATACGCATACCGCTTTCCTGAACCTTAGCTGGTACGCACGCTGGGCAGGTTGCATGGCACAACCGTAGGGGCTGAAGCGGTGGCATGCACGTCGAGGAAGGCTACAGCGTTCGCGGCCGCACACGGCGGTTGTGGCTGGACGTGCGATGGCTAGGCCGCAGGTTGCGACGGTCAGGGAGGAGGTGTCGGCTCACGGACTGCTGTATTTTTTTATTTTTTTTGATTTGATATTATTTTTTTATATTTTTTTTCTTGATTTTCTTAACAGAAAATAAAAATGTATGGTAGTGAATGTAGATGATGAGATGATAGTAATAATGGTGTGAGGTGATAAAAAATGTGGTGATAAATAAAAATGATGATTATGAGGTGGTGTGCATATGATGATGATGTTTTGGTAATGAACAACAAGGGAAAAAAACTAAGTAAAAAATAAATATAATAAATAAATAAATATAAAAAATAAATAAAGTAAATAAGTAGGCTACTTAAAAATAATGAAGGGAAAATAAATAAAGAAAATAAAAAAATAAATATAAATAATTAATTAATTCAAAAATGAATAATAAATAAAATAAATAATATTTAAATCAAATAAAATATGAAATTAATAAATAAAAATAGGGTGACATGTGGCAGCTCCAGAAGTTGCCACGTGTTGCACCTAGAAAAATCAAAAATTAAATATAAATAAAATCAAAAAGAAATAACAAAAGGGGTCAAATCAAAAAGTGATCAACATGAAAGTTGCGCGTCTTGATGAGATCTACAACTTACATGAAGGACCAAAAATCAAAATAGGTCATACGTACAAAGTGTATTTTTGGGTGGTATCTTATAGGTATAAAATACCGGATTTTTATGTCTTGCAATTTCTTTGTTATTTTCAAACAAGATAAAAGTCAAAATAAAGTTAGAGTAAATATGGAAGTATTTACAACTTAATCTATTTTTTTGGATTTTTATTAATTAAGAAAATAAAAAGATAAAATGAAGGGCAATTTAGTCATTATGTACAATATACAATAGAGGCCCAAAACCCAAGTTTCACATACGATCTCCGATTTTTATGAAATTGATATTGTTTTGAAGGTCTTTAAATGTATATTACTTTAAAATGGGTAGACCTAAATCGTACATTGTATGAGAGAGATATGTGCATTTTAAGGTTCCTGGTCTCAAACTTGAATTTGTTTTTTATTGGACAATTTTATAACTTAGTATTTTTTTGATATTTTTCCTTGATTAGTGTTAGTAATATATACACTATAGAGCTGATTTTATTGAATTTGGAGTTAGTATAAAATATATACAAATAGGTGAATTTTGCTAAAATACAGGTGAATATTTACACGTGAATTTGGCTACTTATTTAATGCAAATATGAATGCTAAAATGCAGACATTATTTACACATGCATGAATGCTAATTATGCAATATAAGTGATGAAATGCAGCTAAAAACTTGGGAACAAAGCTCTATTTTCAACTTTTAGAGTAATCAATCACAAATTCATCAATTTTTTCTCATGTTAGTTCAAAAGAGCAAACAACAACTATCTTTACAAGGTATTACTCAGAGGCTATTCAGAAGTGTTCCTCCAAGTTGAGATGGGAGTGTAGAGATATTTCTATGTACCTTTTTTGTTATTTTATTTCATTATGTCTATCTTATGCAATTTACCGATAGGTCTCTCCTCTATATAAGAGAGCCTTAAGAGAGCCTAAGGTTCTTCGATTATTTCTTCCAACATGGACCACACAAATGATGCCAAACATGTGCGCATCAAACTGAAGACTCGGAGCCAATTTGAACGTCGAATCTGAATCTGAACTGTAGAGTCTGACAACTGGCCGACTTGGAATCTTGATCGGAATCATTTGAATATGAGCCAAAGAACTCTACACAATACTCCCCCTTTCTCCCATACTTGTCGGAAAACAATGACATCGACAAAGTTGGGAGAAAACAAGAAAATGAGAGAAGCAAAAAAACACATAAGTCTGTTGGAAAAAATAAGAGAGTTTTTATTCTTTGGAACCCTAAGCTCTCTTATATAGAGGAGAGACCTATGGGTAAATTACATAAGATAGACATAAAAAATAAAATAACAAAAAGGTACATAGGAACATAGAAATATTTCTACACCCCCCCTCGAGATGGAGCATAGGTATCGATCATGATCGGCTTGGACAAACACTTCTAAAATGACCTCTTGAGTAATGCTTGGTAAAGATATATCTTGTTTCCTCTACTGAACTGATATGAGATAGAAATCAAACATTTCTGAATCATATCTCTAGTATAGTGGTAGTCTACCTCAATATGCTTAGTTCTTTCATGGAATGCAGGATTATTCACACTAAATAGAGCAACCTGATTATCACATTGTAGCTGCAACATTTATATGCAAATCTGCTAATACTGCTCGAACCTACATCATTTATGTGCTTGCTTGGGCCATAGTCCTATACTCAGATTCGACACTTTATCTAGCCACCACCGTTTGTTTCTTCTTTTCCAAGCAACAAGAGAACTGCCAACAAACACAACGAAGCTTGAAGTAGACTTCCTATCCTTAGGACATCAACACATGCAGACACAAACATAGTTGCTCCTTTTCTGAATAGTAATCGTGTACCTGGAGAGGATTTTAAATATCTTAAAATCATGTATATAACATCCATGTGACCAGTCGGGGCTGCTCCATGAACAGACTCACTGCAAAGGAGATACCGGGTCTACTAATAGAAATATAAAGGAGCTTTCCCACCATCTCTCTATATCTCCTTATGTCGACCTCATATGTATCATCATCATATAACTTCATGCTAGGGTTCACAGGAGTAGTAGATGGTCGACACCCAATCATGCTTCTGTCAACAAGCATGTCTGTAACATACTTCTTTTGGGTCGTCACAAGACCCTGCGCATTCCTAGCAAATTCCAACCCTAAGAAATACATTAGGGTACCAAGATCTTTGGTAACAAACTGACGACCCAGAAAATCTTTTGCCATCTTGACCTCCTGCACGTCATCTCTTATAACAAGTATATCATCCACATATACCATAATGACAACTGTACCTCTAGATGTTCTCTGCATAAAGACTGAATGGTCTATATTTGACCTCTTAAACCCTTGCCTTTCATCAGATCCGAGAGCTTCTGAAACTTTGCCCTTGGACTTTGCTTAAGGCCATATATTGCCTTATGGAGTCTACAAACCTGCTAACACTCCCCCTCAGCAGCAAACCACGGAGGCTGCTGCATGTAAAGCTCCTCTTGTAGATCTTCATACAGAAAAACATTTTTAACATCCAATTAAAACAAAGGCCAATCACGTACCACTGCAACTGAAGTAGATACGGAGAGTAGAGTGACGAGCCACTGGAGAAAACGTGTTCAAGTAATCCACGTTGTAGGTCTGTGTAAATCCTCGTGCCACTAATCTTGCCTTGTAACGATGAAGGCTCCCATCTGCATGATGTTTAGTAAACACCCATTTGCAACTGACAACAGACACTCTAGGAGGAGCATATACCAAACTCCAGGTACCACATGAATACAACACAACCATTTCTTCCTCCATAACCAGGCGCCAATGACTATCCTTCAAGGCCTCCTGATAATTTCGTGGATTGTCCACGACAGATAGATCCATTGCAAATCTCAGAAATACTTCTGTCAAATGATGAAAGGAGAACTGAGAAGCAAGAGGGTAGGAAGCACAAGACCGTTGCTGCTTCCGAACTGCAATGGGTAAATCCAGGTCATTAAGAACCTCCTCCATCCGTTGGCTATTCTCCTACAATGATTCTTGCACAGATATATCTCCAAACCCATCGTTAGAAACCATGTTATCAAAACAAACATGAGACATACTGGATGACGGGTGATGACCATGAGCAAAAGCAGTCCGACGGGTATAGAATTTAGATAATGGTGGAACAATAGACACACACGACTGGGTAATAGGAGTGGGTGGAGGAGGAGATGGTGGTGGTGGTAGCTACAAACACAGGAGGAGGAGGTGACTGACTCGTAGGAGGGGGTGCATGTAAACCTCATCATCTGAGTCTGATGAAGCCAACATGTCACCTGTAGGAGAGAAATATATCACCGACTAAAAAAATATGACATCAGCACTGATATAGTATTTTCCCGCGCAATGGATCATAACATCGGTATCCCTTCTAGGTCTTGGAGTACCCAACAAACACACATTTGACAGCTCTAGGAGAGAGCTTGTCAAGACCTGGGATCTATTGGTGAACAAAAGCAACAGAGCCAAATACACGAGGAGTAGGTGGAAACAACTCCTTAGGGAAAGCTATAAAGAAAGGAATTTTCTCACCCAAGATAGAGATGGCATGCGATTCACCAAGTAACATGCTGTAAGAACTGAATGACCCCAAAACAAATGTGAGCCACGACTCTGAATGAGAAGAGTCCGAGTGACATCAAGTAAATGACGATGCTTTCTCTTTGCAATACCATTCTGTTGAGAAGTGTGAGCACAAGATGTTTGATGAATAATTCTACGAGATGAAAGAAAATGAGATAGAGCACGAGTACGAAATTCCAAAGCATTATCAGCCTGCACAAATTTCACAGAGGTAGAGAAAACATTCTGCACTTTATTGATAAAAGTTCTGATCACATCCCCTGCTTCAGATATATTTTTCAAAAGAAACACCGATGACAAACGAGAAAAATCGTCCACATCAACAAGATAAAAACGGTGTCCCTGGTGATCAGGGATACAACTCGGACCCCAAATGTCAACATGAAATAACTCAAAAAGGGAGTTACTGCTCTGACTCTAACAACTAGGAAAAGCCGAGCGATGATGCTTTCCTAACTGACATGCCTCGCACTGGAAAGAAGACCCTAGTGAAATATGCAGCAATATATGACACATCTTCTAGAGAGGGAGGCGACCAAATCCTAGGTGCCAGGTATAAGGAGAAACTAGTCCTGTTGCATACGAGGATACGCCAACATAGGGAATTTGGACAAGGCGACAAAGACTACCCTACTCACTACCACACCCAATCACTATGCCCATAAGAATGTTCTAAAAACCAAGAGATGATGGGTCAAAAAGAGCTCTACAATACAACTCCTTTGTAATCTGACAAATGGATAGCAAATTCATAAAGAAATCAGGAGCATGTAACACATTCTGCAAACACATCGAAGGCGTCAAACAAATCTCCCCTTGTCTAGCGATCGGGAAATGTGTCCCATCTGCATTCACAACTGTTCTCCCTGGTAGAATCTGTCTATATACTGTAAGCTGATCTCTATCCCCGCATAAATGGTGCGTTGCCCCAGAATCCATACTCCAGTCAGTAATCTCAGATCCGTAATAGGATGTAAAAGCAAAAGTACTACGCGAGGTACTCATCTTAGCAGACGTACTGACAGATGCAGAGGCTGCTACATCTGAATGACCTCTTAAAGATGGTGAAGAAGAAGGAGGCATGATATCCCGCAGTCTAGATGTGGGCTGAAGCCGGAAAACCATGCTTGGAATAGCATGTATCCTCGGTATGTGCATGGCTGATGAATGCGACCTCCTCTACCACGAGGTCCGCGTCCATAGAAAGAAGAAGAGCCTTCTCTTCCTCGAGAGGCTGCCATAGCCAAAGAAGTCTGGCTAGTGGCTGTGGATGGAATAGTGATCCTGTTGAGCCTGCGGAACGCTTCCTCCATGAGAGGAATAGTGGCATCCGCTAAAATCTGGGAGCGAGCAGCATCATATTCAGGGTCAAGGGCTGCTGGGAATACACCAACCATGGTAACATTCCTATATGTCCTCTGCTTCTCTGGAGTCGCCGTTAGAGGCATGAAGCTGTGGAGCTTCTCAAACATCCCACGTAGGAATGTATACAATGAATGAAGGGGTTGTCCATTCTTCTTAATAGTGAATATACCATGCTGGAGTTGGAGGATCTTTGTCTGTTTCTCGCTTGAGAATATGTTGATGCGAGGATATCCCACTTCGCCTTAGCAGTAGGCTGATGTAACACATCATTGGCGATCTCAATCGTCAATGTACCAGAGAGCCAATCTTTGGCACATGCATCGTCCGCATCCCACGAGGCGTTTACCCCAATTTTCTAAACCAGATCTTACTCGGTAAGAATGCGCTTCTTACCATTCGACTTTATAAGGCTCATGAACTACATAGCCTAGAGCTCATAGTTTGTCCCGTCTATTTTGACAATAAACGTTGGACCTCTGAAAGCACCTGTGGTGAGTATATCGACTTTGTTCTCAGACATATTGCCAGATGTAGAAGACTAGGATTTTGTATACCTAAGAGTGAGTGAATGTCTACACGAACATACATAGATTTAAATGCATATGTAGACTTATGCACCCAAATCCACAAAATAAATGGAGGAACGGACGTTGGCAATGGAGACCATGCCGCACAGTGGCGGCGGAAAGGTGGCTTCGGGAGAAGGCTGACAACGACTAGAGGGCGAGCCGCGTGCGGAGGCGCTGCACGCAGAGGGGTCGTGCTTGCGGGGAGGCTGCGTGCGGAAAAGGCGACGCGCAGGGGCGGCGCACGGGGCGAGGTGGCGTGTGGTGATGGGCGGCGCGCGGTTGTTGGGCAATACGTACAGTGGCGGCACACAGTTGTGGGTGGCGTGAACGGTGGTGGTGGCGTACGGAGGTGGGCGGTGGCGCATGGAGATAAGGATGGAGGGTGGGGCTAGGGTGTGGGTTTTGGGTACGAGAGCTCCAGTCTAGGACCGCTACTCTGATACCATGTTGAGAAAAATAAGAGATTTGTTTATTATTGGAACCCTAGCTCTCTTATATAGAGGAGAGACCTATGGGTAAATTACATAAGATAGACATAAAGAAATAGAATAACAAAAATGGTACATAGGAACATATACAAAGTTGATCTCAAAAAATTCGATTTTTCTTCTCACTATTTTTTAAATCATTTATTCCCATCTATTTTTTAATATAGCGGATTTTCTTTTTTTTGTAATAAGCCATTGCCCCTTTTTTATGGCTTTCTTCTCGCAGTTTTTTTTTCAAATCATTTTTAGCTATTTTTTCTCGCGTACATGTTTTTTTCACACCTTTTTCTTTAAAACTCTCGGCCCACTTGGGCTCGAAAATATCACCTTCCCCTTTTTTTAAAACACCGCCCAAACATGACCCGAAATAACATCAACCCTTCTTCTCTCTTTTCTTTCCTTCCCGTTTTTTAAATAAAGCCCAATTGTGCCTAAGATATAACAACAGAAAGGAGTAGGGATCGTAGGGTTCCTCACCATCTTCGAAAGGAGAATACAACAAGGGTTTTGGAAACCCATGTTGTTGCGGCGCCTGGATTTAGGGATTGCACGAGGCATGCGAGGGAAGAGGAACGGAGGTTCACTATCGTCGTCGCTGGAAGGTTCTTAGCGTCTGATCGAGGATGCACATGCACTGGACGATGCATAAGGGCTTGGAGCAGCTCTGCCTGGGACTGGAGGTGGAGGAACCGCTTCAAATCGACGACCAAATGCAAAGCAGGGCTACGACAAGTCCAATGGTGTCGCTCATCCAACTCAGTCGCGCTCCAGTCCCGCGAGTGTATGAGTCTCGACCGTGAGATGGATAGAGCCGACGAGCATGAAACTGGTGGCTGTCTAGAAGAGGGGACATGTCCGCCTAGAGAGCGGCATAGGAGAATCGTCAGTTGAAGATGGCTTGGAGGTGAATCGTCCGTTGAAGAGATATAGATGTGCATGGCTATCTTAATCGGAACCCATTACACAACTCGAGTTGTGTCGCCGACACCTTGAGATCTAGAGGGTGGTGCGTTGTATCAGCGCCTTCAGTTGTGTCGCCTTGAGTTGGAGAGCGATGGGGCTCCACCTTGCGAGGAGGCTACAGGTGGTTCATGCAACCGCTTGTGCACCATCGTGTGAGATGGTAACCAGCTGTAGCCTAGAGGATGCTTCTCAATGACAAAAGCTTTGCAGAACAAGGGTTACAGAAAAACTTTAGATTTTGAACAACTGATAATTGAACATAGTCTTAAAAAATAATAATAATATCTTCTGGAAATTTGGGATGGTTGAAAATTAGGGTTTTAAGAAACCATAAAAACTGAAAAATGAACTTGAACAATGAATAGATAATCTTCAAGAATAAATATTCAAAATCAACCAAGAATGTCCCGCTCTGATACCATGTTAGAGACAAAGAATTCGAAAGCGTAATCAGATAAAAAGAATAATAATAAGAAAGAACACCGGAATTTTACGTGGAACCCTACTCCCTAAGGAATGGGATGAAATCACATGAGAATGACTTAAAGGGCTTGTCTTTCCTATTCACTTTTCTCATATGATACAATGGGTCTAAAGCTTCTTATGTAGCCCTTAGTGACTCTCCAAGTCCCACATATAGTACATGTGTTTACTGGATGTGGTAATTGAACCCTGAGGGATCCAATTATCCATCTACCACATATAATGCATATACTCCAATAATTTAAAAAATCTACCTTTAGTGATCACTCGTATGTGAATCAACTATAGTAAGCCAACACATGATAGAACAATAAGTGATTGGAAATTATCTTATTCTTAACACTTCATTTATGTTTTTTTTTGGAAATTTACATGTTCAACCTAAGTTCAATATGACTAGTTTAACCACCAAAAGATGGAGCCAAACAAAATCATTCGTCTTAAAAGGGCCAACAGTAAAAATCTTTCATGTATTTACCATAGAGATGCTTGTCCTGTTGATCTTGCTTCAAAAGCACCTTATTAACATATTTGGCAAGGGGGCCATTCCAAAAGTATTGTTCAAAGCTGAGCATGATTAATATCTATGCTCCGTCATGAGTGAGAGTGTTAAGAGTTATTAGCATTTACATATTTGTTATTGTTGAGATAAATGTTTTGTTTGTTTTGTATTTTTATTTACTTATTCTTCTGTCTAACTTATGTAATTTTCCCTCGGAGTTTTTTCTCCTATTAAAGAGAGCCCTAGGGCCACAACGTAATGCATTCACTCCTTTTACCTTTCCACACGGTATCAGAGAGACGGTCCTAGACCGAAGCATGTGCCCTAGACACCCCTTCCAAACCTAAGCCCTAGGGGATGCCATCTCCCCTTCTCGGCAGTAGTAGTAGCAACACAACAGCCACCTGCGGCCACCGCCGCCGCCATCGTAAAGAAATAGCCACCCGTTGCCACCGTCGCTGTCCCAAGAAGGGGCTTCTAGCAGCTTCCATTGCCGCCCATAGCCGTTGTTGGGTTATTGCCAACTCTCGTGACGCCCTAGAGGTCATCTGGTCATCTGTTGAGGCTTAGAAATCGCTGCCAAGAGCGATTCGATTGACTATTTAGTCCGATTTTGAGTTTTTAGAGTGGTTTTGATCATGTAAACCGCCCCAGTTACCCATAGAAGCCTCTAACAAATGGAAGAGGATGTGGTATAAGTCTACACCGACAACCATCTTCCTGTATGTCTGTGTAGACACGTTCATCCTTTTTTTTACGACCCCAATCTTCGTAGCAGGCATCATCATGTCAAACAACAAGGTCGACTCCAAGGTCGACGTATCATCCTCGAGTGCCTTCAAAGGTCCGACACCCATTGTCAAGATAGACATGACTAATTATGAGTTATGTGCTATGAAATTCATCAGCCTAATGCAATGCAAAGGTAAGAAGCACATTCTGACGTAGGACGTACCTATTGCCAAGACTGGGGTTAATGCCTCGTGGGAGGCAGATGACACATATGCGCGTGTCTGGTTGTCTGAAAATGATGTCAGCGGGGATAGCCAATGATATTCCAAATCATTCCACTGCAAAGGCGATGTAGGACATCCTCGCTGTTATTTAGTCGCACAAGAAAAATGAGTCAAAGATACTGCAACTACAGCATGATATCTTTACATCAAAGCAGAATGCACATCCTCTTTATACCCTTTACACTTCTTTCAAGGGTACGCTTGAGAAGCTCCATGCCTTCATTCCATTGACTGCTTCGCCAGAACAGCTCAAGGCTTACAGAGATTCGATGATGACCAAAGTTTTTTAGCAGATCTTAATCCTGCATATGATGCAGCTCGCTCACATATTCTTACTAATGCCATTATACCTCCAATGGAAGAGGCATATTGCAGATTGAATAGGCTTTCTTTAGCACCTAACGGTGCTACTCAGGAAACACATATCTCCTTGACTATGGTCACATCTCGTGGTAGAGGGTGTTCTGCGTAGTTCAGAGAGCATAGTACCCGTAGAAAGGGGGGGGGGGGAGGAAGTCGACCCCGTCAGCCGTGCACTTTCAACCAAAACCAGGTCATTCTAAGGGTGCATGCTACTCTAAGCATGGTTTCAATGTTTCATCTCGTGTTGCAGAGCAGAATCAACCACCTGGTGCTCCTCTTCTGGTATCTGATCAAAGGTTCGATGAGCTTGTGACGAGACTAAGAGAGATCATGCCCACACCTGGGTCGTCTACTACTCCATCAGGATCTTTAGAGGTAGTTGCGTCAACATCGACCACCACATTAGGTATCACATATACTTTGACTAGTTATTACAGAGTAGAATTATGAGAATACATTATGGATTCAGGAGCTTCATACCACCTCTTTGGTGATAAAGGTTGTTTAGTACATACAGATCGATTCAATCAGGCATGTCTGTAGTTATAGCAGATGGGACCCACTCTCTCATCCCTGGACAAGGGAAGGAGCAGTTGACTTCGGTAATGTGTTTACAGAATGCTCTTCATGCTCTTGATTTTTCTACGAATTTATTGTCTATTAGTCAAATCACCAAAGACTTACATTATCATGCCATATTTGATTCATCTTCCCTTATGTATTAGGACATTCTTACAGCAGGGTGATTGGATATGATCCTCAATGAGGTCTCTATAGACTGGTCCAGTCCACATATGTTCGTGCTTCGTTTATTCATAGTGGATCGATCTCTCCTTATATGTAGCACCTCCGGTTGGGCCATATTCCTCTGCAGAAGATGTGTCACATGCTTCCTCAGATTTCTCCTCGCTCTACCCTCCAATGCGAGGCTTGCCAGCTAGGGAAGCACCACCGGTCCACATTTCAGAGTTGTCAAGGTCATAGTAGTATTAGTATGTTTGAGTTGATCTATCTTAATATTTGAGGTTTGAGTTGTGTCCCGGACAATCAGGGATACAGATTTTATCTTGTTGTAGCTGACGATTTTCGAAGGTTGTCTTGGATATTTTTACTTAAAAATAAATCTGATGTTGGTCCATTCAATCTTTTATTAATGAAATAAAGAATGTTTTTTTGGCAAATGTCAAGTATATTCGTTCTGACAATGCATTAGAATTATGTAGCTTGCAACTCTTACAGTTCTTCATGGCCCCTTGGCATTGTACATTAGACTTCATGTGCCTATACATCCCAACAAAACGAGGTGGAACGTAAACATCGTCGCCTCTTAGATGTCACAAGAACCCTCTTGATTCAAAGTCGTGCACCTCATTCCTATTGAGGAGATGTTGTTCTAATTGCATGCTACCTGGTAAATCGTACGCCTCATCTATGTTGGGAGAAAAGATTTCGTTCTTGATTGCGTTTCCCAAGAAGGATCTTTTCTGCCTCATTCATGTATTTGGGTCTGTTTCCTTTGAACGTCTCCTGGCTATGACAATCTCTCTCCTAGAGCAAACAAGTGTGTCCTTGTGGGATACTCCAGAACTCAAAAGGGATACTGTAGTTTTTTATCAAGTTCGAGAAAATATTATGTTAGTTTGGATGCAACTTTCTTCGAGCCGATTACGTTTTTCTCTCCTACATGTAATAGGTTGATTCCTTTCTGTAGAGACTTATATTATGATATTATGTATCGTTCCTTATTTTCTGTTTATTTTCTGGACTCTTATGTATTTTACCCTGGGATCTCTCTAATCTCTATATAAGAGAGCCCGGGGTTCTATGGAATAACAATTCGCTCATTTCCACCAACATGGTATCAGAGCCAGAAACCCTAACCCTCCCCTCTTAAGACCGTCGTCCACCCTCTCTCTCCTCTCTCTTCCCGGCAACGCCGCCCACCTCAGTCGAGCCCTCGCCGCTCCTCCGCGAGGCTTCACAGCCTTCCGCCAACCTTCCGTCGGGCCTCCAGGCCTCCGCCGGCCTCCGGGCCTCTGCCAGCGATCCGCCAGGCCTCCGCCGAACACCGCCAGATTCTGTCTGGTCCCGCCGGGCCCCGCTAGGTCTCGTTCGGCCCCGCCGGGCACCCCCCAGCCCTCCGTCGAACTCTCTCCACCGGCCCCGTCGGCCGCCGAGTCCCTGTCAGCTGCTTCAAAACTCGTCAGTCGATATCGTGACATGGATTTGAGTGCATAAAGTCTACATATGCACTCAAATCCTATCTGGTTGATGTAGACACTATGTCTTGTCTACAAACCCTAGTTTTTCATCTCCAGCTAAATGTCAGAAAGTAAAGTCGATATTCCCCCCATAAGCGCCTTCAAGGTCCTACGCCAATAGTCAAGATGGATGGGACGAACTATGAGCTCTAGGCGATGCAGTTCATGAGTCTTATGAAGTCAAACGGTAACAAGCATATACTTACCGAGGATGAGCCGGCAGAGAAGACTGGGAACTATGCATCTTGGGAGGCCGATGACTCTTATGCCAAGGTTTGGCTATCAGGTACACTGTCGATGGAGATTGCCAATGATGCCCTCCATCAGCCCGCTGCCAAGGCAATGTGGGATATTCTGGCTGCTACATATTCCCAAGTACAGAACGAGACCAAGATGTTACAACTCCAGCATGATATATTCACTATGAAGCAGAATGGGCGGCCACTTCACTCGTTGTACACGTCCCTGAGGGGGATGTTCGAGAAACTATATAGCACCATACCACTCACGGCGACTCCAGAGCAGCAGAAGACCTTTTGGAATGCTATCATGGTAGGCGTACTACTTGCAGCGCTCGATCCTGAGTATGAGGCAGCCCGCTCTCAGATATTGGTCGATGTCATTATTCCTCCTATGGAGGACGTTTACCGGAGGCTCAGTCGCATATCTGTTTCTTCCAGCCCATCTACTCCATCTCCATCGGCGATGGCAGTATCGCGTGGGAGAGGTGGTCAGTCTTCAGGTCGTGGACGTGGACCTCGTGGCCGAGGAGGTCGTTTTCGCCTGTCGTGTTCATTCTGTCATCGCACAGGCCACTCAGAAGATACATGCTACTCTAAGCATGGGTTCCCAGCATCTGCGCGTATAGCCGAGCACGTCCCGTCTCAGTCGGCATCCATTACAGATAACCGGTTCGAAGAGCTTGTGGCACGTCTACGAGATGTTATGCCTCAATCGTCTACTGATTCTCTAGGTGGATCTTCAGATGTTGCTGCTACAGCTTCTGCTAGTTCGTCGGCCGCTGCCAATACCTCAGGTAGGGTACTGCCTTTACATCTTGTCATGATCTCTCTAATTGGATTATAGATTCGGGGGCCACCCATCATCTCTGCCGTGACAGAGAGAGACTTGAGTCATACAGGGACATCCCACCTGGTCGCTCAGTACTGATAGCAGATGGGACTCATTCCCCCATCGTTGGATAGGGAGAGATTACCTTATCACCTTCTATGCATCTACAGAATGTTCTACATGCTCCTGAGTTCTCCATGAATTTGCTATCCATTAGTCAGATTACGAAGGATTTGCATTGGCGTGCTATATTTGACCCATCATCTCTCATTTTTCAGGACATACTAACGAGCAGGGTGATTGGCTGTGGCTGTCAGCAGAATGGTCTCTATCGTCTGGTCCGGAATCCTTATGTTGGCGCCTCTTCACATTCAGTCGGATCAGTCTCTCTGTACACCTGGCATTTTCGCTTTGGCCATCTCCCGCTCCAGAAAATACGACATCTCTTGACTCAGATCTCTCCTAGTTCGTCGTTTCGTTGTGAAGTGTGACAGTTGGGAAAGCACATCGGTCTAGCTTTCCTAGTCGTCAGATCGGAGCAGTAGCTCCCTGTTTGAGTTGTTTCATATTGATATTTGGGGTCCGAGTCGTGTACCTGATCATTAGGGACACATGTTTTATCTAGTTGTGGTTGATGACTTTTCTCGTGTATCTTGGGTCTTTCTTTTAAAGAATAAATCTGAAGCATGGGATGTTGATAAAAATCTAATTAATGAAGTGCAGAATGTTTTCTCGTCTACTGTCAAATATGTTCGTACAGATAAATGCATTGGAATTCTGCACCCGTTCTCTCTCTCAATTTCTGTCGTCTAAAGGTATTATCCACCAAACCACATGTGCTTACACATCTCAACAGAATGGCGTGACAGAGAGAAAGCATCGTCATCTTCTTGACATCACTCGAACCCTACTTATCGAGAGTTGTGCGCCTATCACTTTCTGGGGGAATGTTGTCCTTACAGCCTGTTACGTGGTCAATCGCATGCCATCATCTGTTCCTGGTGAGAAAATTCCTCTTTCCATTATTTTCCCTGATAAGGAATTATTCTCACTTACTCCTCGTGTCTTTGGTACCGTTGCATTTGTTCATCACGTATCTCTTGGACTTGACAAACTCTCTCCTAGAGCTGTCAAGTGTGTCTTTATAGGTTACTCTCGGACTCAGAAGGGTTATCGTTGTTATGACCCCATAAGCAAGAAATATTTTGTCAGTGCTGATGTTACATTTTTTGAGTCTGTTATGTACTTCTCCCCTGCAGGTGACATGTTGGTCTCGTCCACTTCCAATGGAGATGTCTATGTTCCTCCTCCTCCTAGTCTGAGTCCACCTGAGTCCAATCCAGCTCCTGTTGCTACGCCACCACCACCACCGCCACTTCTACAACCACCTATCCCACCTTTACCTAAATTCTATACACGTCGGTCAGGTCCTGCTCAGACTACACGTCAACCATCCATCACGCCTCAGGTATGTTCAGATGGCATTACTAATGATGGGTCAGATATTGTACATGTGCAGGATTCTTCATTGCAGGAGGCTGCACCATCCAATACAACGGATGACGATCTTGATGTTCCCATTGCTATTCAGAAGCAGAAAAGGAATTGTACGTCTTATCCTTTTGCTTCCCAGGTGTCCTTTCACCGTCTTACAGGTGATTTTCAGAGGTTTGTTGCGGCTCTGTCTTCTGTGGATATACCATGGACCTATCAAGAAGCTATGAAGATTGATTGCTGGCGATCGGCTATGGAAGAAGAGATGTGTGCTTTACAGTCTCGTGGTACATGGAGCTTGGTTAATGCTCCATCCGGCACATCCATTGTTAGCTGCAAGTGGGTACTCACGGTTAAATACCATGCAGATGGCAGTCTCGAACGGTACAAGGCACGACTTGTTGCAAGAGGTTTCACACAAACCTATGGCGTGGATTATCTGGATACATTTTCTCCAGTGGCTCGTCACTCTACTCTTCGCATTCTTCTATCGGTTGATGTGGTACGTGACTGGTCTATATCTCAACTTGACGTTAAGAATGCCTTCTTGTATAGAAATCTGCAGGAGGAAGTCTACATGCAGCAGCCACCAGGGTTCACTGTTGAGGGGGAGAATCATATGGTCTGTAGACTTCACAATGTGATTTATGGCCTTAAACAGAGTCCAAGGGCATGGTTCCAGAAGCTTTCCCACCTAATTGAACAATAGGGATTCAAAAGATCAAATGTGGATCACTCGTTGTTCACTCCGAAGACACCTAAAGGAACGATTATTATCATGGTCTATATTGATGATATTCTGGTTACAGAAGATGACGTTCAGGGAGTAGAGAGAGCAAAAGCATTCTTGGGCCGTCAGTTTGTCACGAAGGATCTTGGTACCCTAAGATACTTTCTGGGGTTGGAATTTGCCAGGAATGCGCAGGGTCTGTTGGAGTATAAGTTGTATGCGCCCATTGAGTTGTAACAGGGTAAATGGATCCTGGAGGAGATCCATTTACCCCATCCAGTGTTTAGTCCCACATCGTCCAACGGTGGGACTTGGAGGCTCTGGAGAGGCTATATAAGGAGCCCCAGACCTCCTGTACTCATTGAGAATAAGCAATGCATAGCATGCCCCTTTGAGGGCTTCTCCCATGGTTTCATCCCGCTCCTCACGGAGTAGAGTTCTACGTTAATCCCGCTTCTTTATTCTTTATCCATGTTTCCGCTTCCGCGTCCGATTTTCTAACATGGTATCAGAGCGGGTCGGTTCTCGAGGATTTCATGCCTTTTAGTTTTTCGAGATTTGATTATTAAGTTGTTCTTGAAGAAGATTATTTCCGTTTAAGTTTTGTCCGAGTTCCAGGGTTTCAATCGAAACCCTAATTTCTGATATGTTCAGCAACATAAGGAGTTTTTTTTAAAAAAAATGAGCGGCACGTCTGTTCTTCGTGCTCGTGCACACGTTGAAGTTTTGTTTTCGTGCACATCTCCATCAGCGCCAACACAAGGTGCGCAGATCTCGCATCCAACAACGCCATCTCTGGCACGCTTCTCCCTGGCTCGCTTGGCGTGCCCTTTCACCCCTCCAGGCGCCCCGGCCCCAGTCTCGCTTCTCTTCCCTCGCGCAGGCGGCGCGAGGGCTCTACCTCAGCAAGGCGGCGCCGTATGAGTACTGCCGCAGCCCTCCTCCCGTAGGTGCCCTTCCTCCATGCGCTACAGGCGATGGTGGAACATTGGCGTAACATCCAACACACTCCGTGGCACAGCATCTTTCTGGAGGGGCTTTCCTCATCGACGCGATTACTCCGCGACTCCAGGCGATGCAGAAGCGCCTCCGATTCTCTCGATTGCGGCGGCATCGGTCACCATCGGCAACAACAGCGATTAAGAAACCTGGTTGGCGGCGTCGAAGCCCCTCTTCAGCCCCAGATCGCGCCTCCAGCGCTCCATCTCTCAGCGCAGAAACCTGGTTGGCCAGGCGGAGATCCTTCTCCTGGTGGTATCCCCTGCGCAAGGCCTCATCCGCGCGCGAACCCCATCCGATCTCCCAGATCTTCCGGGCAGCACCATCGACTTCCCCCGCGCCCAGGCGGCACCACCCCCTCCCTGTCTTCGTCGCAACACATAGGCGGCGGCGCTGATGAAAAACCCCAGATGGGGGCGGCACCATTGTGAGAAGGGTTCGGGAACCCTAAGGCCCACGGCCTTTAAAAAAAATTTAAAGTGCCGCATGTGAAAGGGCAGTCGAGTGGGCTGCTACTGTTTTTTTTTTAAAAGAAGGGGGTTGCAGATAAGTATGGGTTGAGGTCCAGCTTAAAAGAGAGAGAGAGAGAGGGAGGTAGAGGGCCCTATGTAGGCCGTATATCAAAAAATAAATAGTGAGGGGCTGTCTTTGGGCCAACATGTGGTTGATTTGGGTCCTTTGGGCCGAGAAAAAAATGAAAAAAAAAGGCGCGTACAAAATAAAAAGCCGTACGCATTTAAAAAAATGTACGAAGCAAAAGCCGTAAAAAGAAAGTTGAAACGGCTTTATAAAAAAATGTTATAAAAAAATTTTTGGCGGCTTAAAATATATATATATATATATATATAATGAAAAGCCGCAAGTTCATGTTCTCTCCCCAGTCTATCTTGTCTTCTCCCAACTTAGTCGATGTTCATTTTTCGACAAGTATGGTAGAAAGGGGGAGTATATATGTAGAGTCACAGGTCTTGTATTCCAGATCCAGTTTCAGATGCCAGTCTCCAGACCAGCCTTCAGATTCCAGACTCTACGGTTGTTCAGACTCGACGATTGATTCTAAGTCCAATTTCAGACACGCGCGAGTTTGCGGTCATTGTCAGATGAGCATATGTTGCCATCATCAGTTCGAGGTCCCCATCATTCTTGTTGTTGTTCGACCAGAGTTTTCATGTGAGCCATAGGGACTCCAGAGCAGAGGACCATTCCCTTGAGGGCAAGGGTTTTCATGTGGTATCATAGGTACACCAGAGCAGTGCACCATTCTCTGAGCCACATGGGAGAGACCCAGTTCTCCTACGAGGAGACTTCAGGCGCAGTTTCAGACTCGATGGTCAGATTACGAGTCTTTAGTTGACTCACACTCCGGCCCGTTCGTCCTCCTCACCTGCACGGCATGAGAAGCAACGTCCTCGACTGCAGCAATGTGCGCGTTGGGTTGATATTGTCCGTAGTGTCCTATAGCGTTGAGTTGAGTCTCTTTATGTTTGTCCAAGCTGAGCATTGCATGCTCCAGCTTGAGGGGGAGTGTTGGAGTATAAGTTGTATGCGCCCATTGAGTTGTAACAGGGTAAATGGATCCTGGAGGAGATCCATTTACCCCATCCAGTGTTTAGTCCCACATCGTCCAACGGTGGGACTTGGAGGCTCTGGAGAGGCTATATAAGGAGCCTCAGACCTCCTGTACTCATTAAGAATAAGCAATGCATAGCATGCCCCTTTGAGGGCTTCTCCCGTGGTTTCATCCCGCTCCTTAGGGAGTAGGGTTCTACGTAAATCCCGCTTCTTTATTCTTTATCCATGTTTCCGCTTCCGCTTCCGATTTTCTAACAGGGTCTGGTGATGACCTAAAGGAAATACATTACAGATCTTCTGGTTGAAACATGCATGGTTGGATGTAGACCATCGAGTACTCCTATGGATCCAAGCATGAAACTATATGACAATGATAGTGAAGAAGTGGACAAGAGAAGATATAGAGAGATGGTGGGTAAGCTCCTTTATATCACCATAACTCGATCCGATATTGCTTTTGTAGTAAGCCGGGTGAGTCAATTTATGGAGCAACCAAGACAAGTTCATATGGATGCCATATACTTGATACTGAGGTATCTAAAGTCCATTCCAGGCTCAGGGTTGCTATTTCGAAAGAGCACAGATTTATCTATTTCAACATGTGCAGACGCAGATTATGCAGGGTGCCCTAAGGATCGAAAGTCTACTTCAGGATTCATCGTTTTTGTTGGGAGCTCTCTAGTTTCTTGGAAAAGCAAGAAACAAACTGTTGTGGCAAGGTCTAGTGCTGAGTCTGAATATAGGGCCATGGCACAAGCGAGCACGGAGATGATGTGGGTCCGAGCTGTATTAGAATATCTACATATAGTTGTACCTTTACCCATGCAGCTTCAGTGTGACAATCAGGTAGCTTTGTTTATTGCCAACAATCCAGCATTTCATGAAAGAACAAAGCATATCGAAGTAGACTGCCACTACACTAGAGTTATGATCTAGAGAGGCTTGATATCCATGTCTCACGTTAGTTCAGAGGATCAGACTGCCGACATATTTACCAAGCCACTGCTCAGAGGACCTTTTCAGAGATGTTCTTCCAAGCTGAGCATGATAGACATCTATGCTCCATCTTGAGGGGGAGTGTAGAGACTTATGATATTATGTATCGTTCCTTATTTTCTGTTTATTTTCAGGACTCTTATGTATTTTACCCATGGGATCTCTCTATATAGGAGAGCCTAGGATTCTATGGAATAAAAATTCACTCATTTCCACCACACTTTCGATTCTGGAGAAGAGGTATACACAAGGTTCAGAAAGTCGGTATGCGGTATTCGTTCGGTCAGGCGGTCTGAAGCGAGTAAGCGGGCAGGCGGAAGTAAATGCGGAAGTATATGCGGATTATGCAGTTTTTTATTATTTTAATATAAAAATAATTAAGTAAAATAATAAATTCAAGCATTAGATATTTATGTTTCAAAAAAATATAACATGGAAGAAATATAAAGTGAAAACTTAGAAATAAATGGATAAATAAATACTTGAACTAAAATATTCGATCCAAAAGAAATTTCAAATTCAATTCAAATGCAGCAGCAGCAGATGTGCTTAGAGAAAATGGATAAATGCAACAGATGTGTTTAGAAATAAATGGATAAATGCAGTATATTCTAAAAAATAATTGAACAGTTAAACTAATTACATTTGATATAAGCAAATATGTTTAGAAATGGATAAACGGATAAATGCAGGAGATGTGCTTAGAAACATATAAATGGATAAATGCAGACGAACTAATTACTTGAACTAATTACATTGGATATAATCAGCAGATGTGCTTGAACTGAAATCAATATTTAGAGCTAAATGCCATAAAAGGTGTTCAGAAATGCGCATAAGCAAGATATGTTAATAGAGTTGCATCATGCATAAGCAGGAGATGTCATGAAAATTCAAATTCAAATCAAATTTCAACGTTTTCACGCAAATGTTCAGAAATTCAGACCTTAACGAGTAGATGGCGAAGCAACTGTGGGTTGAGGAGCAGCCAAATGGAGAAGAAGGTGGCAAAGCAGGGGTGCATGCAGCTCAAGTCTGGCAAAGGAGCAACGACTGGTGGAGGAGCACACCGGAGACGGAAGAGCAGCTGTAGGCGGAGGAGCACACTGGAGGCGAATATTTGGCGGAGGAGCAGCAACAAGCACTGCTTAGGGAAGGCTATGGTCTTGACAGAGGGTATGCAGAGGTGCAACGGCTCGAGGGAAGGAGGAGGAGAAACTTCTCTACGAGAGGCGGTGTTGCAGGTTCACGCATCGTCAAGGGAAGGAGAGGAGCGACTGTTGGAGTCTCGAAAGAATGCAAAGGAGCAATCCATATTGCCCAGCGAAGGAGGAGAAGCCCTCGAGCGAAGGCAGAGAAGAACCTTGTGTCGCCTAGGGATGGAAGCCTCTCGAGCAAAGGCGGAGGAGTTTCTTGCGAGAGGGGTGTGTAGGGTATGAGGTGTCGTGTGGTTTAGGGTTTCCAGGAAAATAAACTCATCATTTTTTTGGGGGAGGGGGGCTCTAATACGAAAACGGCCGCATATATGCGGAATACTCGGGCCGCATATGCGCTTTGAGCGCCTAACGTACGCATATCCAATACTCGGTGCGTTTGGTGGCCCGAATACGTATATGCGGCCGCATATGCGGCCGCCTAGGCCGCCTTTCTGAACACTAGGTATACATGTCTCTACCTCTGGTTTCTTCTACCATGCCAACGACTACTACACCTGTTACTCCATCCCCAGATCCATCGGTCCCTTCTCCTCCACCACCTCGTCCTCCACCAGCATCTTCCATCTTTTTTCCACAGGTCTACACTCGTCGACCTCGTGTTCATGGGTCTCCTCTATCATCCGACATGACCCAAGTATGTTCTAAGCACTTGGTTTCTACTGATGACATTGGTGATTTACATTTACAACAAGATGAGCAGGTGGCTATAGATGTTCCTGCCTCAATCATTGAGGAGGCTAAGGACCTTGCCTGACTATTGCTTTACGGAAGCAGAGGCATACTTGTGATATATACCTCTTGTTTCTCACGTTTCTCTTGCCCACGTCTCAAAGGAGTTTCAGGGTTTTGTTGTTGGACAATCTGCTGTGGAAATACTGTGGAAAAATGCGAAGAGAAAAGTTGTATTCTATGAAGCCCTAGAGCTCTCTTATATAGGAGAAAAGCTCTAGATAAAAATTACATAAAGAAGGTCGAAGAAAATTATAAATAAAGAGATGTAATTATCTCAACACTCCCCTCAAGTTGGAGCATATATATCTATCATGCTCAACTTGGAACAACGGTGAAAAGGACCCCTTGCAAGAGCCTTGGTAAACAAGTCAGCAATCTGATCGCCTGAAGCAACATGAGAGGTGGAAATAAGTCCCTTCTCAATCAAATCACGGGTATAATTGCAATCTACTTCAATGTGTTTTGTTCTCTCATGGAAGGCGGGATTGTTAGCTATAAACAGAACTGCGTGATTATCACATTTGAGGTGCATTGGAGGAGGCACCTCAATAGCTAGGTCAATCAGGACGGACTTAACCCACATCATTTATGTGCTCTCTTGGGCCATAGCCATGTATTCTGTTTCAGCGCTAGATCGAGCAACAATTGTCTGTTTCTTACTCTACCATGACACCAACGAACACAGTGAAGCCTGAAGTAGACTTTCTATCGTTGGGACACCCAGCATAATCCACATCTGCACATCCAGTAACTGAGAAAGATGTATCCTTTCTGAAAAGAAGACCTGCACCTGGAGAGTATTTCAGATATCTCAAAATCATGCTCACTGCATCCATATGAACATGTTTAGATTGTTCCATAAACTGGCTGACTCTACTAACAACAAACGATATGCCAAGCCTGGTAATAGTAACATATACAAGCTTTCTATATCGTCTCTTATCCACCTCCTCAGAGTCATCATCATACAATCTAGCATTGGAATCCATTGGTGTAGTGGCATGCCTACACCCTGTCATGTCTGTCTCAACCAAGAGATCAGTAACATACTTCCTTTACGTCATAACCATACCACGCTGATTGCGTGTAAACTCCAAGCCAACGAAGTAATGTAGTATGCCAAGGTCTTTGGTCATAAATTGTCGTCCAAGGAAATCCTTAGCTGCTTGATACCCTATTCATCGCTACCAGTAACAACGATATCATCAACATAAATCAGAACAACAACAGTACCTCTTTAAGTTCTCTTAACAAAAAGAGAATGACATGCAGTGGATCTGACAAAGCCATTCTGTTCAATCAACTCTGAGAGCTTCTAAAACCAAGCCCTCAGACTCTGCTTAAGGCTATATATGGCCTTGTGAAGACGGCACACCATACCAGACTCCCCCTCAGCAACAAACCCTGTGCTACTGCATGTAAACTTCCTCCTGCAGGTCTCCATAGAAGAAGGCATTCTTGACATCTAGTTGAAACAACGGCCAATCACGAACCATAACAATTGTAATGAGAATCCACAACATGGAGTGACGCGCAACTGGAGAAAAAGTATCTTGATAGTCAACCTCATAAGTTTGCGTGAATCCACGAGCAACCAATCTGGCCTTATATCTGTTGGCAGTACCATCAGCCCGGTGTTTCACAGTAAACACCCACTTGCTGCCTACAATAGACACACCTGGAGGAGCCTGCACAATACTTCACGTACCTCGAGACTGTAAAGTTGCCATCTCCTCCTCCATCACCAGATGCCACTGACTAATCTTCAACGCCTCCTGCTAAGAATGTGGTATCTCCACACCTGATAGTCCCATGATAAACTGCTAAAAATCGTCAGAAAGACGAGCCATGAAACATGGGAAGCAAGGGGATGCATAGTACATGCACGCTTCTTCTTCCGTAGAGCAATAAGAATATCCAGGTCTTCAGTACTCACAGAAGAAGTAGAATTATGTACATCCTTCACCTCAAGTTGTACATGCAAATCACCACTGACATTATTAGAACTCAAATGCTCAGAACATACCTTGGGCATGCTGGATGCTGGAGGAGGCGCATGAACAAGAAGTCGACACTAGTAAACTTGGGGAAAGAAAGTAGGCGAGGTCGATGGCGGTAGTGGTGGTGGAGGTGGTGGTGGAGATCTGAGGTAGAGGCATATAGACCTCTTCCCCATGCTCTGAGGAAATGAGCTTGTCCTGTAGGAGAGAAGTACATAATAGACTCAAAAAAGGTGACATGAAATAACGTAGTACCTTCGTCGAACAGGGTCGAAGCAACGATATCTCTTTTAAGTCTTGGAGTACCCAACAAACACACATTTGACAGCTCTAGAAGAGAGCTTGTCAAGACCAGGAGACATCTGATGAACAATGCCACATAACCAAAGACATGAGGCATGAGGGAGAAAAGATCCTTCTCGGGAAACGCAATCAAGAACGACATCTTTTCCCCTAAAACCGAAGAAGGCATACGATTGACCAGGTAACAAGCAGTTAGAACTGCATCCCCCCAGTATGAATGAGGAGCACATCTCTGAATCAAAAGAGTCCTGGTAACATCTAGGAGATGGCGATGTTTTCGTTTAGCCACCTCATTCTGTTGGGAAGTATACGCACAAGAAGTTTGATGCATAATACCATGAGATGCAAGAAATTGGGCAAGCTGAGTGCTACAAAAATTCCAAGGCATTGTCAGAAGGTATAAACTTGATTTTAGCTGAGAAAATATTCTTTATTTCATTAATAAAGGATGGAATAACAGGATCATCATCAGACTTATTTTTAAGAAGAAAGACTCACGATAACTTTGAAAACTCATCAACATCGACCAGCCTGATGATCAGGGACATGACTGGGACCCCAAATATAAAGATGAATCAACTCAAACAGACTATGACCACAACGACCCTGGTGACTCTGAAAAGTGGACTGATGATGCTTCCCAAGCTGGAAGGCCTTGCAATGAACGGTAGAGCAAGGAGAAATCTGTGGAAGAACATGACATAACTTTTACATAGAAAGATGACCAAAACGAAGATGCCACATATAGGGAGACGTAAAAATGGTGCGAAGAGAAGAGACACCAGCATAAGGAGACTGCACCAGTCTGTAGAGACCTCCTTGCTCAGGCCAGAAGCAATCACCATACCTGTTGGAATGTCCTGAAACACAAAAGCAGATGGATCAAAAATGGCCCAGCAGTGTAAATCCTTGGTGATTTGACTAATAGATAGTAAATTCATTGAAAACTCAGCAGCATAAAGAACATTCTGAAGCCTCATTGCAAGAGTTAACTGCACCTCCCCCTGACCAGTAATGGGAGAGTGTGTCTCATCTGCTATCACAATTGATCGTCCAGGCTGGGTTGGACTGAAAGCACTAAACTGACCTCTATCACCACAAAGATGATTGGATGCACCAGAATCCATGATCCATTCTGACAAGTCTTCCCCTGTAAAAATTAGTAAAGGCATATGATGTACATGATGTAGATGTTGATGTAGAGGCAACCACCTCTGAGGATCCTGAAGGAGAGCTGGTTGGCCCAGGAGTAGGCATAATCTCCCTGAGTCTTGCCACACGTCAAATCTCTGATCAGACGCAGGTAAGGAAATGCTAGCCTGCCGAATCTATTCAGCGACACGTGCTGAAGCCGGGAACCCATGCTTGGAATAACATGTATCCTCTGAGTGGCCAGGTCTGTGAAAATAATGCCAAGTCTGACGAGGGGGTCGACTACCCCCTCCCCTGACACGACCACCTCGACTACGAAACTGTGCAGGGCCTCCTCTACCACGAGAAGCTTCCAGGGCTGAGGATATCTATGGCAACTGAGTACCACCAGAGGATATGGAGAGCCTACGATATGCCTCCTTCATTGGAGGTATAGTGACATCAATAAGAATCTGTACTCTAGCTGCATCATACTCAGGATCTAGAGCTACTAGGAAAACTCTTGTCATCACCGAATCCCTATATGCCTTGAGTTGCTTTGGTGTGGCTGTCAAGGGAATGTAGCCATGTAGCTTCTCAAACATACCCCTTATAGAAGTGTAAAGGGTATGGAGAAGACAACCATACTGCTTCAACGTGAAGATGCCATGCTGAAGTTGTAAAATCTTTGTCTCGTTCTTCGTCGGAGAGTATGTAGTGGCGAGAATGTCCCACATAGCCTTAGCTGTGGGCCGACTCAGTTTGTCATTCCCTATCTCCATGGATACTATTCCGGAAAGCCATACTCGTGAATAAGCATCATCTGCCTCCCATGAGGCATTAACTCCAGTCTTGTCAACAGGCTCCTCTAGTGTGAGGATATGCTTTTTGCCATTACATTGCATTAGACTCATGATCTGCATGGCCCACAGTTCATAATTCGTTCCATCCATCTTCACAATAGGTCCTGGACCTTTGAAAGCACCCAGAGATGAAATATCTGGTTTGTTGTCTGACATGATGACAACAATCTCTAAGAATGGGGTTGCAAACAGTAGGAATAATGTCTACACGGACATATGGGAAAATGATTATGGGTGTAGACTCATACCACAATCACTTCCACTCTTCGATGACTCCTTTGAGGAACTAGGGTATCGTAGATAGTCATGCTACACCCTAGAAACCCAACCGAAAGAGGCCTTAGGCGACAAGAAGCAGCCTGAAGCGCCTACATGGAGGTGACAAGCCGCAACCACGGTGTTCAGGCAGACCACGTTCCTGCGACGATCCTGCTAACGCACAGGCGACGCGGGAGGCAGATCACAGGGGCACTACAGTGGCTGCTCGAGCGACGCGGAGGTGCCGTACGGCTTAGGAGGCGACGCACGAGCGTTGGCAGTGCACGAGCGGGCACAGGAGGCATCGCTCAAGGGCGCGCGAGCACTGACGATGCAGCACAAGCGCATGAGGCGGCGCGTAAGGGCACGTGGGCTCTGGCGGTGCAGCGTAGGAGGCTATGAGCAGAGAGCGGTGCATGGCTTTTAGTGGGGAGACAGATTTAGGGCATAGGCTCCGGTCTAGGACCGTCGCTCTGATATCATGTGAAAAAATGCGAAGAGAAAAGTGGTATTCTACGAAGCCCTAGAGCTCTCTTATATAGGAGAAAAGCTTTAGGGAGAAATTACATAAAGAAGGCTGAAGAAAATTATAAATAAAGAAAGAGATATATTTATCTCAAGAAATATCACAAACATATCAGGAGGTGTTACAGATCAACCAGTATCTCCTTACTATGAGGAGGAGATGGTTGCGTCACAGTCTCGTGATACGTAGAGTGTTGTTCCTGCTCCACCTGATGTATATGTTGTGGGGAACAAGTAGTTTTATTGTAAAACACTATGCAGATGGTAGTGTGGATAGAGACAATGTCTGGATTGTCGCTTGTGGGTTCACCAAAACATATGGGGTGGACTATCAGGGACGTTTTCTCCTGCAGCTCAGCATTCTACATTGAGGATTCTTATTTTTGTTGCTGTGATACGTGATTGGCTTCTCTTTCAACTGGATGTCAAGAGGGCCTTCTTGTACGGTGACTTGCAAGATGAAGTCTACATGCAACAACCACCAAGTTTTGCTGTTGAGGGAGAGTCTCATATGGTTTGCAGACTTCATAAGCTATTTTTGGCCTTAATAAGAGTCTGATGGCTTGGTTCCAGAAGCTCTCTGAGTTGATTGAGCGGTAGAGATATATCAGATCAACTGCAGATCACTCACTTTTCATTCAGAGATCCCAGAGAGCTATTGTTGCTATTTTGGTTAATATGAATGATATTATTGTTACAATGGATGATGAGCAGGGGATTCATGTAGCTGAGGATTTCCTTGGACAACAGTTTGTGACCAAAAACTTTGTCAATCTGCGTTACTTTCTTAACCTCGAATTTGCAAGGAACCAGCATGGCATGGTGATGACGCAAAATATTTTACTGATCTCCTAGTTGAGACTGGCATGACAGGATGTAGGCCTGCTACTACTCCTATGGATCCGAGTATGAAACTCTATGATGATGACATTGAGTAGGTTGATAAGAGATGATATAGAGAGCTTGCAGAGAAGCTTTTATATGTCACAATTACCAGACCTGATATATCCTTTGCAGTGAGCAAAGTTAGTCAGTTTATGGAGTAGCCCAAGCAAGTACACATGGATGCAGTTCACATGATTTTAAAATATTTGATGACTTCTCCAGTTGCATAACTCTTGTTCAGTAGAGACACGTCCCTTGCAGTTACAGCATGTGCTGATGCAGATTATGTAGGATGCCCCAAAGACATGAAGTTTACCTCATGCTTCGTTGTCTTTTTAGGGAGTTGACTTGTTTCATGGAAGAGTAAGAAACAATGGTTGTAGCTAGATCTAGTATCGAATCAGAATATAGAGCCATGACACAAGGTAACACAGAGATGATGCGGGTCAGATATGTCCTGACTGACCTGACTATTGAGGTGAGACTTCCTATGCATCTCCAATGCGACAACCAGGTTGTCCTTTTCATAGCCAATAATCCAGCCTTACATGAAAGAACTAAGCACATCGAGGTAAATAGCCACTACACTCGAGATATGATTCAAAAGGGATTTATCTCCACTTCTCATGTTACTTCAGAAGATCAGGATGCGGATATGTTCATTAAGGCACTTGCTAGAGGTCCATTCCATCATTGTTGTTGCAAGCTAAGCATGATTGACATATATGCTCCAGCTTGAGGGGGAGTGTTGAGATAGATTTTTTGTGTGTTTTGTATTTATATTTACTTATTCTTTTATCTATCTTATGTAATTTTTCCTTAGGATTTTTCTCCTATATAAGAGATCCATATGGTCACAATGTAATGCATTCACTCATTTTCCCTTTCCATATTAATTTCTTTATTTCGTAATTTGTACCTTTGTTTATTTTTTCCTCTAGGGTTTCTTCTCTCTATATAAAAGAGACACATGGGTTCTAAATAAACATGTAATTTATTTCTCTCCACATCAACAATAGAGTGCTAACTTGCAGGAGTCTCACTTGAAGCAGCATTATGAATAGCATCACCAACATAAGTATTTGATTGGTCACATTCAACAATAGGAACTTACTTCTTTCTTGTTGGAAGTTGAACAAAAGAAGTGACATTTGAGATATTGCAAAAGCAACATCAAACTTAAGGAGCATATGAATAGCATCACCAACATAAGTATTTAATTGGTCACATGCAACAATAGGAACTTACTTCTTCCTTGTTGGAAGTTGAACAAAAGAAGTGACATTTGAGATATTACAAAAGCAACATCAAACTTAAGGAGCAGACATTGAGAAGTTATTTGTTCCTATTGAGGTGGAAAAAGGGTTGTTTTGCTTTGAAGAACCCCCTTCTAAGTTTTTTAGGAAATTCCAAAATTCTTTGAAAAAGGAAGATCCTCCTGTTAGGAATATGTTGAAAAACAAAGTCCAAGTAAGGATTGCAGATATATATTTATGTCTATGTACTGTTTATGTATTTTCCTATTTTTTCGTCCAGCTCATGTAATTTACCCATATATCTCTCCTCTATAAAAGAGAGCCTAGGGTTTAAGGAATAGAATAACTTTCATTATTTTTCCCAACATGGTATCAGAGTGGCGATCCTAGATGGTATCAAGGATGCGTAAATAACTTTCATTCTTTTTCCCAACATGATATCATGGATGAGCAAATAAAAGGGCCAGTAAAGAAAAGAAGGGTTTCCAAGATCACTAGAACTAGATGGTGTAATCTTCAATTGAAGAAACCAAGCTTCAGGGAGAAGGTTTTAGAAGACTTATCTTGGGATTGTAACGTAAGTGCAAACAAGATGTGAGAGGCGGTAACATCTTGTATCCGAAGGGCAGCCATAGAGATGCTAGGCGAGTTAAAGGGAAGAACTCCTTGCTAAATGTTTGGTGGAGTGGAGGGATGCAAGAGAAGTGCAAAATTAAAAAAACATGCTTTAAAGCTATGTCTAAGGATATAACAAAGAAAACTGTCACAAACTACAAAATAGCAAAGATGGAAGCAAAGAAGGCTGTAAGCAAAGCTAAGTCAAAAGCTTATGAAGTCTTGTACAAAAATCTCGACTCTAAGGAGGGCCACAATGATATATTCCGGTTGACCAAAATAAAAGAAAGAAAGACCAAAGACCTTTCTCAAGTGAGATGCATTAAGGATGAGGAAGGTCACGTGCTTGTTACTTCGATTGATATAAAGACTAGATGGAAGCAGTATTTCCATAAGCTTATCATTGGGAAAAAAAATAGAGAGATCACTTTGGGAGATCTAGCTACTAGTGCATGTTACTTGAATCGTGCAAGCTATAGAAAAATACAAAGGAAGTAGAGGAGGCTTTGAAGGTTATGACTTATGAGACCTAAGAAAGGTGTAGGATCTGATGGCATTCCTATACAAGTATGGAGAGTTTTAGGTAAATGTGGTTTGACTTGGCTTATGGATTTATTCAATGTTATTTGACAAAGTAAGAAAATGCCCGAAGATTGGAGGAGAAGCATCGTCATGTCTCTTTATAAGTGTTGAGATATTTACATCTCCTTATCTTTATTTTTTAACTTCTTATTATTTCTAATTACTTTATGTAATTTTCCCTTACAACTTTTCTCCTCTATAAGAGACCTTTAAAGCTATGATGAATAGAACTTTTCATTTTTCACATCTCTCCACATGGTATCAGAGCGACGGTCCTAGACCGGAGCATGTGCCTAAGAAATCACACCCCACCTAATCACTCACGTCCTCGGGTCGTCGTCGCCTTGCAATCATCCCCTCCAGCGCATTGTCGCCATCGTTGTAGAACCGTATGTCTTCACGCCTCCTTCTGTGCAGCCAGTTGCCGTCACACAATCCACCGACCGCCGCCACTGTCACCAGAGGTTGCCGCGGCCCAGGCCATTGTCGTCAAAGCCTAGGACATCATCCACGTGGCCACCAAATCCACCCTCGCAAGTTCGTATAGCTCGATCTCTCATTAGGGTTATCTTTGGGTCTCTAGGGTGTGATTTGATTATTTAAAAATCACCCTAGTTATCAAAAAGGAAGCTCTGACGGATGGAAGAGGTTGTGGTATGAGTCTACACCCACAACCATCTTCCTATATGTCAGTGTAGACGTAGTTGTCTTACAAGTTGTTGACCCAATGTTGAAGATTGTCGCCATCATGTCAGACAACAAAGCAAATGTTTCATCCCTGGGTGCCTTTAAAGGTCCAACACCCATCGTCAAGATGGATGGAACAAACTATGAACTTTGGGCCATGCAATTCATGAACCTAATGCAGTGTAATGGCAAGAAGCACATCCTCACGAAGGAGGCGCCAGGTGACAAGACTGGGGTTAATGCCTCATAGAAAGCATACGATGCATATGCACGCGTATGGCTATCTGAACTGTGTCAACGTAGATAGCTAACAATATACTGAGTTAGTCTACTGCATGAGTTATGTGGGACATTCTCGCACTACGTACTCTCCCACAAAATGAGTCGAAGATTTTGTAACTTCAGCACGATATCTTCACTTCGGAGTAGAATGGTCGTCCACTCCATACCCTTTACACTTCTCCAAGGGGTATGTTTGAGAAGCTTCATGATTACATTCCCTTGACTGCCATACCAGAGCAGCTCAAGGCATAAAGAGACTCCGTGATGGCTGGCTTGAGTTTTCTTAGCAGCTCTTGACCCAGAGTATGACGCTGCTCGAGCCCAGATTCTTACTGATGCCACCATACCTCCAATGGAGGAGGAATACCGTGAATTAAGTAGGCTCTCTATATCTCCTGGTGGTATTCAACAGTTTCAGACCTCTTCAGCTATAGATGCATCTTGTGGTAGGTGGAGATCTATGCAGTACCATAGCCGTAGTAACCTTGGCAGGGGAAGGGGTAGTCGATCCCATCAGTCATGCACCTATTGTCATAGGTCAAGCTATTCTGAGGAAACTTGCTACTATAAGCATGCGTTCCCCTCTTCAGCACATGTTGCAAAACAAACTCAGCAGGTTGGGAGTCCATCATATGCATCTGAACAGAGATTCGGTGATATTGTAGCAGGCTCAGAGAGATTATGCATGCTCCTGGGTCAACCAGCTCTCCTTCAGGATCCTCAGAGATAGATGCATCAACATCAACGTCAACATCAAGTATAACATATGCTCTTACTAGCTGTTACAGGGCAGATTTTTCAGAATGGATTATGGATTAAGGAGCACCTGCGGTGACAGAGGACAGTTTAGTACTTATAGTCCGACTCAGTCAGGGAGATCTGTTGTAATAGCATATGGGACACACACTCCCATTACTGGTAAGGGGGCCTGTTGTCACGAAAAAATTTGGGGTTTTTGAATTTTTTTATTTTATATCCCAGGCAACGGCGCCATTTTGTTGTTACAAAAATTTGGAGAATCGGATAATTGATGGAAAAACAGTGTAGTCGTTGTTGTCTCCAAAAATCCCGTGACAAACAAAAAATATTTTTTTTATTTTTGCTACTGATTAGCCTGTATAGCGGACATGGTCGAACTCAGGGGGGCTACAAATCCCGAGTGTTATTCAATTAATCAAGAACTAATTAAGAGAAAACAAGAATCTCAAAGGACAACTATCCTTGATTTTTGTGATTTTTTTTATCTTTTTAATTTTTTTATTATTTTTTTCAAATTTTTTAGTAATTTTGATTTTGCAATTTTTTATTTTAAAAAATAACGAACAATAATCACAAGCATGAGGAATACACACACCAACTCTTTTTGCAAATTTTTCAATTTATCAATATGCTCAGAAAAATCCAAAGAAAATATTTTTAGGTTTTAAAAGTTTTGAAATATTTTTGAGATTTTTCATGGAATTTTCAGATGTTTTTGTATTTTTCTAAAAATCAAATAGTGAGAAATTAAAAAAATGTGCACAACCTGGAGTAATTTGCAACTTAAAAATATTTTAAGTGCTCAAAACTCCTGACAATTATTTTTAAGACAAACTAGAAGCAATTATCTACAAACAGAAACTGAAATCACAATTTTTGGATTTTTGTAGAATTTTCTGTGATTTTTATAAGATTTTCGATGTTTTCATTTTTTGGTTTTATAAAGAAATAATGCGTGAAAATTGGTCAGAAATTAAAAGACAATGAAATAAAACTACCCTAAATTTTTTTGGAATTTTTGGAACAATGTTTAAATTTTTATGAATTTTGGAATTTCAAAAAAGGAAAAATGACATGTTTTTTATTTTTTAATAATAATAAATGAAGGCAAAATGCAATAAAAATTTTACGCTAAAAAGATAATCACATCACGAGTATAGCACAATTTTTGCAAGATTTTTAGATCACAAATAACATTTATTTCATTCAAATTGAGCACACAAGTTTTTGTTCTTCAGTTCAGGGACTAAAATGTAAATAAGTTCTGTCTTTGCATCAAATAAATAATAAAAATAAATGTTCTGGCTGAAAGTGAGATTTTACCAATAAACTACGTGCATGGCATGTGCTTGACGAGGCAAGGGCTTATTCGTAATTTCAGAAATGTATAGGACCAATGTTGCAAATTTCCTAATAAATTATTCAAACCCTAAAAGGGTTCCTTCTTCGTTTCTGTTTCACGCACAAAGGGGATGGACCAAGGGCCGCTGACACCGCCCCTTCTTCTTCGGCGAGCAAGGGCGGCGGGTGGAACGAGGGGCGGCGGAGACGCGCGGGTCGCCTGGGGTGGTCACGGCTGGAGATCGACGTCAAGGAGGTGACAGGATGGGCGGCACGGCCTTGAAGGAGGGGCGGCGGCGCCTGGGCGGTAAGGCTGAGGCGCGTGTGAGGCACGGCGATGGAAAGGCGACGCGGGCCGCTGCGGATGGCGAGACGACGAGGCGCGTCCGGATGAAGGCTGAGGCGCACGCACTGGAAGGGAGGAGGGCGACGCTCGGGCTCGAAGGGCAGATGCGGGCGGCTAGCATGACTTGAAGGAGGAGGCCGCGCTGTAGCGGAGGCGGAGGGGCGGCCCTGGGCGCCTGGAGGCGTGGAGGAGGGGGCGCGCCCTGGGCGTCGGTGGAGGCCGGCCGGGGCTCCGCTGGCAGCTTGTGCACTGGAAGGGAGGAGCGACCCAGTCGCCCTCAGCAATTTATATATATATATATTTGTTTGTGATGTAAACAGAAAATAAAAAAAAAAGAATTTTTTTTATTTTTTTTGTAAATCCGAAAAATAGGAATTAAGAGAAAAAATAGGATAAAGAAATTCTTTTTTTCTTATTTTTCTTATTATTTTTTATTAGTGATACTGCAAAACAAACGTTAGAGAAAGCGAAACAAAATTTTTTATTTACAAATCGGAAAAATGAACGAGGATTCGACGTGCATGAGAGATTCGAATCCGATCTCCGGCCACCGTACGCGATCAGAGTTGAGAGATCGTGGACGATAGAAATAGAACGCGTGGAGACCAAGAAAGTGAGATGAAAAATCGAGTCGGTGGCGGAATAAATCGTGGCGGATTTTAAGATCTAGATGAACAAAAAAAATGACAACGAGATGAAAATGCGAGAAATAAACTACGATTGACCTAGATAAAAATAAGAAAATTGTGGATCTCACCTTAGGAGCGGAAAAGGAAAGTGATCGCCTCGACAAGGCTGACTCGCTGTCACCGGACAGCTCGGAGGCTAGGCACAATTCTCAACGAAATTTTTTTTCTCGGAGATCGGCTCCTCTCTCTAAAGATTGATCAAGTTGTAATGAGGGAGAATAAGCCATATAAATAGAAAAGATAGAATGACATTTGAATTTTTGAATTATTTTGGATAAAGAGAGATGAAAATTGAAATGAATTTTTGGATTTTTTTTGGTCAATGAGAAATGAAAATTGAAATGAATTTTTGATTTTTTTTGGTGAAAGAGATAAGAGAGATGAAATTTGAAAAGAGGTAAAGATAAAAAGAGATAAAAGTATTTACACAACTATCTAATTTTTTTAATTTTCGTCACTTTATTTATTTGAATTAAAAAAGGTTATTTTTTTTATTTTTTATGGAGGTTAATTAAAAATAACAACTATATACATATATGACATTATATACCATGGGTAAATGAGGAATTAGCCTTTTTGTTTTAAAAATTTTTAAATTTTTTTTATTTTTATTTACAAATATATACAAATACAAATACAATATGCACAAAATACATGGGAAAATTGCATAAACCACCCCGGAAAACCAACTTTTTACTCGTAACTCCGAAAATTATGAAATCACAGCCATTTTGAAGATAATTTAATTTAGAATCCAATGGAAGTGATATTGATTCAATTTGAGCTCATATGGAGCCAGAATTGGTCTTCAATTAGTACTTAGTGGCTTTTTCCAAGTGTGGTTATTTTTATTCTGTACATGATTTAATTGTGCAATTATTTTTATTAATTAGAACACATTTTTATTTACAACTTTGGTTTTAAAAGTTATTTGATTTGAGTTAAATTAAGGCACAAATCAATTAGTGCCAGTCTTATACAGATATATACAAAATAAGTGAGAAGTATTTACAACAACACACACACATTCTTTTGGATTTTCTGCTTAAGGACCCTATCTCCCCCTACTTTATTCCTGGTCGATCAAGTCAAGTCTTGACCTTCTCTCGAGGTTCGAGTCAGCCTGTAACTATTACATATATACAATCTTCCATTTATTTATTTATTTCTTTATTTTTCCTTTCTTTCTTTCTTTATTTATTTTAGGTTAAAATTAGTAAGAAGTGTACAATATTTACACACAGATGCAAGTTAATAAGAATATGGAGTTAGTGTTTTATGCAGGTGTTTTATAATGGATTTTAAGCTAAAATAAATGAATAAAGATGACGAATCACAGATTCATCAGGGCCATGTCGTTAACTCCTGCAATGCAACTTCAGAATGTTCTCTACGTCATGAATTTACTATCTATTAGTCAAATCACCAAAGATTTACATTGTCGTGCCATTTTTGACCCTTTTGCTCTTGTGTTTCAGGACATTCTTACGGGCAGGGTGATTGGATCTGAACGTGAGCAAGGAGGTCTCTATAGACTAGTACAATCTCCTTATGCTAGTGCTTCTTCTCTTCGCACTGGATCTGTTTCTTCCTATACATGGCATCTTCGATTTGGTCATCTTCCTCTACAAAATTTGTGTCACGCTCTTCCACAGATTTCTCCTTGCTCTACTTTTCAATGTGATGCCTGTCAGCTTAGGAAGCATCATCGGTCCACTTTCCAGAGTCATTAGGGTCAAAGTAGTCATAGTCTTTTGATTAATTCATTTTCATATTTGGGGTCCAAGTCGTATCTCAGACCATCAGGGGCATAGGTTTTATCTTGTTGCTGTCGATGAATTTTCAAGACTGTCTTGGGTCTTAAGAACCAATCTGATGCTGGTCATGTTATCCAGTCATTTATTAATGAAGTAATGAATGTTTTCTCTGCACATGTCAAGTATATACGTTCAGATAATGTGCTAGAATTTTGCAGTGCTCAACTTTCTAATTTTCTTAGAACCTATGGTATTGTGCATCAGATATTTTATGTGTATACGTCTCAATAAGATGGGGTGACTGAACGAAAACACTGCCATCTTTTGGACGTTACCAGGACTCTCTTGATCCAGAGTCGTGACCCTCATTCGTACTGGGGGGATGCGGTTCTAACTGCTTTCTACTTGGTGAATCGCATGCCCTCATCGATCCTAGGGGAGAAGATCCCATTCTCGGTTGCGTTTCATGAGACAGATCTTTTCTCTCTTACATCTCATGTTTTCGGGTATATTGCTTTTGCTCATCATATGTCTCCAGGTCTTGGCAAGCCCTCTCCAAGAGTTGTCAAGTGTGTGTTCATAACCAATGTCCAAGGTGTCCACAGTTCATAACCAAGCCGCTTTATTCATAGCTAATAATCCAGCCTTCCATGAAAGAACAAAGCACATTAAAGTAGATTGCCATACACTCGTGATCTCATCCAGAAGGGACTTATTTCCACCCCTCATGTTGCTTCAGGCAATCAGACTGCAGATATGTTTGCCAAAGCTCTCGTGAGGGGTCCTTTTCACCGTTGATGTTCCAAGCTAAGCATGATAGATATATATATGCTCCCGTTTGAGAGGGAGTGTTAAGATATTTCCATCTCATTATCTTTATTTCGTAATTTATTATTTCTTCTAATTAATTTATGTATTTTTTCCTTAGAGCATTTATCCTATATAAGAGAGCTTAGTGCTACGATGAATTGAACTTTTCATTTTTCACATCTTTCCACAATAAGAACAAAGGAGACATTCAAAATTGTTCAAATTAAAGAGATATCAAGTTAATGAGTCACACTATGAAAATTTGGGAACGTGTGATGAAAAGAAGGTTGAGTAAAGTTTCCAAAGTAAAAGAAAATCATTTCGAATTCATGTCAGGTCGATCAACTATTGAAACCATCCACTAGCTGAGGAGAATGATGGAGATTTATAGATCTAAAAGGAAAAACCTCCATACGATTTTTATTGATTTGGAGAAAGCTTTTGATTCTGTACCACGAGAGATATTGTGGAGAGTTTTGGAGAAGAGACAAGAACATGTCCTATACATTAACCTCACGAAGGATATTTATAATATCGCTTTATCTTGTGTAAGGATCCAGTCTTGGAAGACTGGCAGTTTTGACAACATTGGTCCGCATTAAGGTTCACCTTTAAGTCTATTCCTTTTTACTTTGATTATGGACGAGTTGACAAATCACATTCAAGATGAGATACCTTGGTGTAAGTTATTCGTTGATGATATTGAGTTGATTGATGAGACTAGAGATAGAGTGAATGAGAAGCTTGAGGTCTGGAGACATGCATTGGAGACTGTTGGAGTACTTCGTTGTATACGTCATGTATAAGGGAGATGGGTAAATGGATCCCTCCAGGATCCATTTACCCCATCCAACAGTTTTGTCCCACATTGTCCAGTAGTGGGACTTGGAGGCTCTGTGGAGGCTATACAAGGAGCCACAGACCTCCTGTATCAGATGAGAAAGTGCAATGCATAACACGCCCCTTTGAGGGCTTCTCCCGTGGTTTCATCCCGCTCCTCACGGAGTAGGGTTCTACGTAAAATCCCGTTGTTCTTCTTTGATGTTTATTCTTTATCCATGTTTTCGCTCAGCTTCCTATTTTCTAACATGGTATCAGAGCGGGTTCGATTCTCGAGGATTTTAACTTTTATATTATTCGAGATTCGATTGTTTTTAAGTTTTTTGTAAGATCTAGGGTTTTTATTGAAACCCTAATTTGTGGAGTTTTGTTCTTGATCAAGTTGGAGCATGATTCGTCGGCACATGTTCGGAGATCTGTTCTTGAAAGATTATGGCTGAAGATCCCATTCATTTTTTTAAGTTGTTCATGTTCTAGGGTTTCTGAACCCTAGATTGCTCTGAACTCCAGGCGGCAGATCTGGCACCATCGATTCTCCTTGTGGTGCCCAAGCGACGCATCCGCTGCAATTCCTCCCTGCGGGCGACACCTCATGCTCTAGGCGCGAAATCCTTTCGCCCAGCCGCAGGGAAATAGCGTAGGCGGCACTTCTTCTGGCGACATCTCCTCTGGTATCCCAGTCGCGAATCCCATATGGCGCTACTCCCCCGGAGCCCCAGCCGTGTGCGTAAGGCGGTGCATCCCCTTGGCGGCACGCCCTTCGAGCGTCTCGTACATGCGCACAGGCGCTAAGGCGGCATCGGTTCTCCTCAAGCCGCGCAACAGCGGCACTCCTTCAAGTCGAGCAACAGGCGGTGGTAGAGAGCCCCCCTTCCAGCGCCGACAGTGTGAAACGAGACCCAACAGGGGGTAGCGGTGCTTAAAGGAAAAGGAACCCTAGTGTTGTGCGGCCCGATGGCCATTCGCTTTATAAAAAAATGTAAATACCCTAAGTGGGGCCCGTGAGTTAAGAATATATATATAAAGGGGAGGAGGAGATTCAATTGAAAAAAAAGGCACGTACAAAAAAAAGAAGCCGTACGTAAATTGCAAAAAAAAGGAAAAAAAGCCATTAAAAAATTGAACGGCTTAAAATGCAAAAAAAGGAGCTGGAAAAAAATCAAACAACCAATTGTTATCCACGTTTTGAGAAGACAGAAAAAAAATTGTAATCGGCTTATTTGGTTTTGTGTTTGTTCCCCATATTATCGTGTCTTCTCCCAACTTTGTCGATGTTCATGTACCGACAAGTATGGGAGAAAGGGGGAGTATCTGTAAAGTCACATACCAGTTTGTCAGATTTTCCAGATTCTCCAGCGTGCAGGTCATTCAGATTCAGACTCTATAGTTGTTCAGACTCGACATTCAGATTGGTCAGAGTCCAAGTTCGAGGCACTCCATGATGAGAGGCACATTTTCGAGTTCTCCAGAGAGAGACTCATTTTCAGATACGCACGAGTATGCGGTCTTTTCGGATGAACACATGTATGCTATCAGTTCAGAGGTCCCCATCCTTTCTTGTTTTGTAGGCCAGAGTTTTCATGTGAGCCATAGGGACTCCAGAGTAGAGGACCATTCCCTATGCCATGTTGGCAAGGGTTTTCATGTGGTATCATAGGGACACCAGAGTAGTGTACCATTCTCTAAGCCAGATGGGAGAGACCCAGTTCTCCGAAGAGGAGACTTTATCAGACTCCATTCTCCAGCGACCGTGGACTCCGAAGAGGATTGCACAGCCACAAACCTTATTCAGTTTGGCCCTTTTCAGAGATGGAGCAGTTGTCCACATTACTGCGGCGGGCCAGAGTACTCTGATGAGGAGACTCATTTCAGTTGCAGTGACTCTGATAGACGCAGTTCAGAGCACATACTCTCCGACGAGGAGATTCAGCAGACTCACACTCCAGCCCGTTCGTCCTCACCTGCACGGCATGAGAAGCAACGTCCTCGACAGCAACAGTTGTGCGCGTTGGGTTGATATTGTCCGTAGTGTCCTGTAGCGTTAAGTTGAGTTTCTTTATGTTTATCCAAGCTGAGCATTGCATGCTCCAACCTGAGGGGGAGTGTTAGAGTACTTCGTTGTATATGTCATGTATAAGGGAGATGGGTAAATGGATCCCTTCCCCATCCAACAGTTTTGTCCCACATTGTCCAGTGGTGGGACTTGGAGGCTCTGTGGAGGCTATATAAGGAGCCCCAGACCTCCTGTATCAGATGAGAAATTGCAATACATAACACGCCCCTTTGAGGCTTCTCCCGTGGTTTCATCCCGCTCCTCACGGAGTAGGGTTCCACGTAAAATCTCGTTGTTCTTCTTTGATGTTTATTCTTTATCCATGTTTTCGCTTCCGCTTCCTATTTTCTAACAGAGACTAAGGCCATGTCCGGTTGGGGTTTTAACCCCCCCTCCTGAGGGAGTTTACCCCCCAAAACCCATTATTTCTCTCACTTGTGGGGCTCACTTCCTCTCTCTTTTATTATACATTCAATAATCATTTTTCTTTCATCTATTCTATCAAAAAATAATATATTATACCATCCTATCATCTAAAGATTATAAACTACTCAACTTTTACCCACTTTTCCAAACTTCAATACAATCACATCACAATAACTACTCAATTTTCCAAACTCCAATGCAATCAAATCACAACAAACCCACTCAACCCCTAACCCTCTGTCCAAACACCAATACAAAAAAACGGTTTACGCTCCCCCATTTTAACCCAGGCTAACCCAGCAACCAAACGCACCCTAAAGGATTTCGTATGTAGGGCTAAGACTGAATATGGAGTGTGCTTTTGATGGAAGCAATGGTGAGGGAATCGAGGTGAAGATTGGTGATGATAACATTAAGAAGAGAAATTCTTTTAGATATTTGTGATCTATTTTGCAACATGATGGAGATATTGATGGAGATGTTACTTATAGAATAAATGTAGGTTGGCTAAAGTGGAGATGAGCCTCTATTGTTCTCCGTGATGAGAAAATTCCTTTGGAAATCAAAAGAAAGTTTTACAAAGAAGCCATGAGACCTGTTATGCTCTATGGATCTGGATGTTGTCCTGTGAACCATATACATGTACAGAGAACGACAGTAGCAGAAATGAAAATGCTAAGATGGGTGTGTGGACACACAAGTAAAGATCCGATTCGGAATGATGCAATCAGAAATAAAGTTGGTGTAGCTCCAATCGAGGATAAGATGCGAGAAAACTGCTTAAGGTGGTTTGGCCATTTGCAAATGAGGTTAGCTGATGTACTAGTTAGGAGAAGCGAGTTTCGATGTTGAGCCATCTAAGAGAGGGCTGTTGGAGTATGTGTTATGTGCGCCCATTGAGTTGTAGCAGGGTAAATGGATCCTGGAGGAGATCCATTTACCCTATCCAGTGTTTAGTCCCACATCATCCAGTGGTAGGATTTGGAGGCTCTGGAGAGGCTATATAAGGAGCCCCAGACCACCTGTACCCATTGAGAAAGTGCAATGCAAAACATGCCCCTTTGAGGGCTTCTCCCGTGGTTTCATCCCGCTCCTCACGGAGTAGGGTTCCACGTAAATCCCGCTGTGTTCTTTCTTCTTTGTTATTTATCTTTTTCCGTGTTACGCTTCCGCTTCCGATTTTCTAACATGGTATCAGAGCGGGCCGATTCTCAGGATTTTCATGTTCATTATTTTTTTCTGAGATTCAGTTATCAGAAATATGTTGTTCATCGTTATTGAATATGCGATTATTATTTGGAGACATGTACAAAGTTTGGTTCCAGATTTCGAGGGTTTTCTGTAACCCTAGATGCATAGTTCCAGTCGCAGCAAAACTCCATCTCTCCTGGCGCTTCTGCAGCAACATCTCCACATCCCTCCGCCGCTAGCGCCTACAGGCACCGACCCTTCTCGCCAGATCTAGGCGGCGGAAGCCACCACGTCTTCTCATGGGCTCGCGCTCCTCCCAGGCCGCTCTCCTCCAGATCCAATACCGCTTCAAGGATCGCGAGACATTCCCATTCCAGATCGTGAGCTCCTCCAGCGAGGACTCCCGGGCAGCGCGCGAAGAAGTATGAGACCTCCCCAGGGAGGCGGCGGCGTGAAAGAAGGCCTATGACCCCAGGGAGGCTCCTCCAGATCTCCAGCATCGCGCGCAACGCGTAACCCAGGCGGCATCAGTCAAACGAGCCCTCGTCCCAGACAAACCTTCTCAAGCGGCGCGGCTGCTCCATGCTCCCAGGCGGAACTCTCTGGCTCAGGTGGAGCCCTAACCCCAGTCGCTCGCCCCATCGCTCCAGGCCGGGACGAGCTCCTACGCAGCCCATCGCCGCCCTCGCGGCTTGGTCAGGTTCCAGCGGCGCAGTCGATGCCCTCGCGCCTTCAACAGGCACCCGCGACTCCTCCTTGGGCAGCTCCGACGAAGCCCTCCAGGTCGATCCCCCAGGAGGCCATTCGCAGGCGCATCCCCTCCCCGATCGCAGGCGTGACGCGAAACCCTCCACGGCGAATCTCGAAGGCGGAGGCGGTACGAAGAAGACCCAGGAGGCTCTTTGGGGGCGGGCGGCGCATGAAGAAATTAAGGAAGGGCGCCTTCATTTGGAAACCCTAAGGGCCCCATGCCTTAAAAAAAAGAAAAAGAAAAATGTTTCGCTGCTCTTATGTGGGCCTCGGTTTTAAAAAAAACATTGTTTTGTATAAAGCCCAACGATGGGCTGGAAAAATGGAAGCCCAGAAAAAAAATCCAAAAAAAGAAACTGTTGGGCCATTAAAAAAAAGAAGGCGCGTGCATTTAAAAAAAGCCGCACGCATTTTAAAAAAAAAGTATTTCAAAAAAAAATGATGAAAAGCCTTAAAAAAATGTTGCAACGGCTTATAAAAAAACGTGTTTGGAGGCTTAAAAATAATAATATGCAAAAGCCGCGAAATTTTTTTGTGAATGTTCATGTTGTTTCTTTCCCCTTCTATCTTGTCTTCTCCCAACTTTGTCGATGTTCATTTTCCGACAAGTATGGGAGAAAGGGGGAGTATATATGTAGAGTCACAGGTCTTGATCCAGATCTTCTCCAGATTGCAGATACCAGTCTCCAAACCAGCCAGTTGATCAGACTCTACAATTCGGTTTCAGACTCGACGATCATTGTTTCCGAGTCTCCAGACACGCACGAGTGTGCGGTCATTTTCAGATGAGCATACGTTGCCATTATTTGTTCGAGGTCCCCATCATTCTTGTTGTTATTCGGCCAGAGTTTTCATGTGAGCCATAGGGACTCCAGAGCAGATGACCATTCCCTATGCCATGTTGGCAAGGGTTTTCATGTGGTATCATAGGTACACCATAGCAGTGCATCATTCTCTGAGCCAGATGGGAGAGACCCAGTTCTCCGAAGAGGAGACTTATTTCAGACTCCATTCTCCAGCGACCGTGGACTCCGACGAGGATTGCACAGCCACGATCTTTTTCAGTTCGGCCCTTTTTCAGAGATGGAGCAATTGTCCACATTATTGTAGCGGGCCAGAGTACTCCGACGAGGAGACTCATTTTCAGTTGCAGTGACTCTGACAGGCGCAGTTCAGAGCACATGCTCTCCGACGAGGAGATTCAGCAGACTCACACTCCATCCTGTTCGTCCTCCTCACCTGCACGGCATGAGAAGCAATGTCCTCGACAGCAGCAGTTGTGCGCGTTGGGTTGATATTGTTCGTAGTGTCTTGTAGCGTTGAGTTGAGTTTCTGTCTATTTGTCCAAGCTGAGCATTGCATGCTCCAGCTTGAGGGGGAGTGTTGGAGTATGTGTTATGTGCGCCCATTGAGTTGTAGCAGGGTAAATGGATCCTGGAGGAGATCCATTTACCCCATCCAGTGTTTAGTCCACATCGTCCAGTGGTGGGACTTGGAGGCTCTGGAGAGGCTATATAAGGAGCCCCAGACCTCCTGTATCCATTGAAAAAGTGAAATGCAAAACATGCCCCTTTGAGGGCTTCTCCCGTGGTTTTATCCCACTCCTCGCGGAGTAGGGTTCCACGTAAATCCCGTTGTGTTCTTTCTTCTTTGTTATTTATCTTTTTCCATGTTACGCTTCCGCTTCCGATTTTCTAACAAGGGCGAATAAGGCCTAAGAAGTATTGGAATGAGACTACACGAAGAGATCTTAGTCTTTTGGATCTAAGCCCGAGAATGAACCAAGATAGATCTGATCGGAGGCAAAGAATCCATGTAGCCGACCCTACTTAATTAGGGAAAATGCTTTGTTATTGTGTATGTGCGTGTATAGTATGTACTCCTTTAGTTTCTAACATAGAGAAAAAATTTAAATGCCCTTCTAGGTTATCATTATGTAAAGCATGGGTCTTTTCACTATTCTACATTAAATAATTCAACTTTTACAAATTAATATATAAATACAAAATTCCGGGAATTTAATGCCATTGTACACTCCAAACAATTTACCAACAATATGTGCAGAAACAAGGTGGTCATTGTAAATATAAAGATCACAATTTTTTGCAAATCACAAAAATAATAATTATTATGTCAGCAGTTGATAAAAGCTCGTATCAGTGGTATAAAAATGGAAAACCTGGCCCAAATCCACCGCAGGATTCAAACTCTGCCCACAGTCATATATAAGATCCGTGCACAAAATTGTCGTGGCTCCGGTAAGTAAATCTATCTCCACCTGACAATCCAACAAGGACATATTATCATGAAAAAAGCAAGTACACTTCCTACTCATGGATGGGATAAAATCTGGAATATGAACTATAGAATTTTCCCAGATTGGATTTTATTTTGATTCAGTGGGTCAAAATACCATTTAGTTTTATGTTAATAATCATAAGGTGCATGGATCTCTGCATATGAATCCACATATCTTAAATCATTACAAAATTTCACTCCTTATTTCGCAGGTGAAGACAAAGTGATCAAGCATTAGCGGCTGTAAAACGTTCCTATGATCTTTTTCTTATCAATAATGGATGTTTCAAGTTTCTTGGAGGAAGAATTACTTGGAGTAGACTGTAGTTCCCCAATCTAATGCTTTGTTTGAGTGTAAAGCCATGTTTCTGATCAGAGGTTTGTAGATTGCATCTCTTAGAGAACCTATATGTCACGGCTCAAGCTCCTACACAGGTGCAATCTGAAACAAAGGTAGCCCTAATAATTGCATACAGCCTTGTAACATGACAGGTTCAAACTTGTATCAGTAATTATAAGTTATAACTATAGTAGGGACTCCAGAAAAGACACCTTGGTACTTCTCATCTTCTAGTAAATTAGGCTGACGTGTTTACTAAGGCTCTCACCTCTGATTGTTGTGTTCCAAATGAATTTGATAGGTATATATTCTCTAGCTTGGGAAGTGTTGAGAGACTTATTTAGTTCATTGTTTTGGGTTCATGTAATAGTGTCATAGAAGTGGGTCATACGAGCAATTTTCTCTCTGGTCCTTGTAGCAAAGAAGCAACGACACAAGCAAATACAATGGAAGAACCTACTTGAAAAATCTTCTCAATGAAAGAAAAATATCACAATAAAGGAGACCCTAGTGGACAATACGCTTTCGGTTGCCTTCACTTTCTTAACTAGCAAAAAAAAGTGGGATGAGTTCCATATATAGTCCTACAAGGTTATTCCCCCTTAAGTAGAGCATAGAGGTCATACATGCCGAGACAAAATCCTTAGTACTGTGCCAGGATTACATAAATCCATGGGTACTACACATTCTCCCCCCCCCCAACACACACACAACAAAACAACTCAGTGCCCCCCCTTAAGTAGAACATAGAGGTCGTACATGCCGAGACAAAATCCTTAGTACTGTGCCAGGATTACATAAATCCATGGGTACTACACATTCTTTTTTTTACCTTAGTAATGTACTAGTATCGCAGGGCCTATATGCGACACCGAACATCGCACATTTTAAATGCGACATATGCTTGTCGCATGTGCGACATGCGCCTAATCTCTAGGAAACTTTAGTCCCTACATATAGGCATATAGCGCATGTTTAACATGCGACATGGACTTCCTGGAATGGAAAAACACAGTTCCTATGCTTATGTTGCATTTACGAAATGCGATATTGGCTGGAAATCCTAGAAAATAGAATGTTTATTTCCATTCCAATTCTTGCCTTACTTGATTTGAAAGCACCGAAAATCAAAGTTTCTACTGGAAAGAAAAACTTGTGTGGCAAATTTATATGTTATTAGTACGCAAATATATAAAAATTCATCCTAATTGAATTAAAAATCTATCAAGAGGCACATAAATAAAACATTGTGTACATTGAAACTACAATATAGTTACACGCGTTCGAAAAATAAAAAGCCACTGCTCGACAAGCATTACGTCCCCAAAAAAGTGAACTTTGCATTACAAATTTCCTCTCTCTCTATCTCCTCCTCTGATGGAATGTCCACAAAACATATGGTTGGTCAAAAGGTCTTAATCGGGAACCTTCATCAATCAATTGATATTTGGGAAGTACATGCATCGCCATCCTCGGAAATTAGTACTTGCAGCGGCGTAAGTATGCAGTAAGTGGGTTGAGTACCCTTTGCGTTCTCTCTCATCATGTTCCTCATAGGTGCAAGCGATTTTTGCATATCTTCATTGGGTGGTTCAAAAGTACATGTGACGAATTGGGTCTCCAAGACAAAATATGGTAGTTCTTGAGGATCCAGATATGATGATGGGACACATTCAATGTCTGAAACATCAATCATTGATATTTGAGAAGTTGTTGCACCGTCGTCCTTGAAATTTAGCACTTGGTGATGGCGTAAGTATGCAATAAGTGGGTTGAGTACCCTTTACATTCTCTCCCATCAAGTTCCTCATAGGTGCCTGCGGTGTTTGCATATCTTCAGTGGGTGACTCGACCGCAGGTGTGACGAATTGTGTCTCCAACACAAAATCCGATAGTTCTTAAGGTTCCAAATCAGGTGATGGGGCATATTCCATGTCTCGAACATCTGCTTCTTCTTCAACCTCTGATGCGGTAGCTTGATAACCATGTCTGTGTTCCCGTCCATGTCCTGGTCCACGTGCTCGAGCACGACCTCTTCCTCTCCCTCGTGCTCTCCATCTGGCTTTTGCTTGAGGCAGGTCGACATACTCCTCAGGTATGGTCACCGCGTCAACAAATTGGAATGCCAACCACTGCTTCATTTCAGCCTTTGCCTGAACAGTTATCTCCTTGCACTACAAGTGTCTCGTCTCGTATATGAGGTCCCAACTAGACAACTGCATGATAAAAAAATTCAATAAACAAATTTGTTAATGTAAAAGCTTAAGATATTAAAAAGGGGTAATTTTTACATTGCTTGCCAATGCAACACCCAGTCTCCCCACAAATTTTTTTTAATTCTTAGGGTCCAATCCATATAGTCAGAAGTCACACATATCTCGTTGGATTGGTCCACATGCATAACTCATTCGTGAGTATGTTTCCCACTCATGAATTTTCAAATCATGTCGAAGCCTCCACTAGATGTCCAATTTCTCCCTCAAGTCAATGGCATGAAGTTCCTCGTATGTATCGCATGTCGTAGGCACGCCCTGGCAGCCACCAAACTGGCATAGAACACGATCATAGTAATAATACTCCACAATGTGAAAGTAAATAAGTGGTACATGTGACCTCCAAATGTTCTGCATGTCGAGACAATACTCGGTAAGGGAAGCGATCACATCGTCGTCAAATGGCATCCACAACACCTACACCAAAAAATCATATATTATTAGAAGATAAGCATTTAAAGCAAATAGATTTATAAACTATTTACGCGCATGCTCGGATGACTACATATCAAATGTGTCGCGGTATAGTTTAACAACTTGTGTCGGTTGTCTATGGTGCACGAATGTAGTAGCCCACCGCACTCCTAACGATCTATCATTCCACTGCGGTTTCTCTTTGATTATTAAAGCAATGTGTGGAAAGTGCTCCCAAGCTCATAACTGGATAAGTATCATCAATCCACCGATCTCCTCTGTCGCTATATCGGATGCAAAACACAAATGCATGTACAGAAAAGCTAGAACTGCAAATCTCCAGTTCAACGTCCCATCATACTCCATGTCGTGCAAGTGTGGCAGTGTAATAAGAGATATCAATGACCCAGACTTGACAGTAAATAAAACTCCACCCAAAGCTGCAAAATATAAGCACATGTATGTCTCCTCAAAACTTCAACATCAGCATCTGGAGGCAACTCCGCAAAATGTGCATACATCCAAGTTACGAGGACCCTGTTGTCTACTATCTCAAATGGTAAGGAACATACTCCTAGCATGTGTTCGCATGTGTCTACCCATGTCACTCCAGCCATGGTCCCTCCTGTCACCACTGACCCATCAATCCGTAGTCTCATGATGACTACCACATCCTGAAGGGTAATAGTTATCTATCCGATGGCCATGTGAACATATATTATTCACTTATGTATTTCTTAGTTATTTCCAGTTTCTGCTGTACTCTTTATGTAATTTACCCATAGGCTACTCTCCTATATAAGAGAGCCTAGGGCTGATGGAATAAACATGCTCTTTGTTTTTCCCAACAGAACGTACGCGTCTCGAGCCGCAAACGCTCAATCCGTAGTTCGATTCCTGCAATTTTCCCATGAAATAAGCAAACTTCCTGGTAGATGTTTGTAGAGCTGCAGTTTGTACCAACACCTTCAAAAAGTCTTTCTTGAATACACTATTGAAATTGCTTGCAACATGCCTAAAACAAAATCGTCACTACGCAAAGGGTGGTAAGAAATCAACATCAACATCATTCATTGAGAATTTTATACCAGGATGACAATCAGAAATGATACATATAGGTTCATTACGTATGTCGACTATCATGAAGCGAACCAATAAAAGGAACCATTTCCAAGTAGGGTCCAATTCCTCGTCAACTATCCTGAATGCAATAGGCATGACATGATTATTTCCATCCACTCCACATGTAATCAACAATTTCTGCTTGTAGTTGCTGTAAAAATGAGTCCCATCAATGCTTATCAACGGCCTACAATGTTTGAAAGCCTCAATGCAAAGGTTGAACGTTCAAAAGCAATGCTGAAATCTACGCAATGAGGTTTCCGCAGGTCAGAGTGTTCCGTATGTTGGATGTCTATTTTAGTGCCCAAAATAGCAACCTTCAATGATTGTAGAAGATAAGGCATCTACGTATAAGACTTCTTCCAATCACCAAATAATATTCCAATTTATTTTCTCCTAGCATCCCACACTCTTTTTTTAACCCATTAATTGTAGAACTCATGAATATGAGCTCTGTAGCTCGACACCCCAATAGTGGGGGTTAACCTTCACGAAGGTTAGCATTGATCTATCCATGAAGTTGTAGTCTAATTAAGGATGATCCTGATTAACAGTAGGGTTTAAGCAAGTGTACGAGCTGCCGATCTTAGAGATTACCCACATACCGTCAAAACTCCTGAAATGACCATGTAGAAATCTAAGATAACCCTTCAATTGCATGGTACAGAGAATAGACCAAACCAATGTGGTGGATTCTTTAATCATGAAGTTGTAGTGGGCAAGGTTGCGATGCTTTTTCATAGCATAAATCAAATCATCCTTAGTCATGAAAGTTCTGCCCTTTCGAAGTTCGTCACCAAAGCAATCGAGCTTAGACATCTTTCGAAAATCATTTTCAAATGTTGCACGGGTGTCATAGCTTCTGACCCTAAAAAATGGTATACCGGTGTAACATTCGAAATCCTATTCGACAAAATAAGACCAACGAAATCGACCGTTCGTCAATCCACCTCTTTTTTTAATAGTTGTCACATCTTCTCCTTAAAAAAAACAATCCACCTCTTTTTTTGTAAAGCATGCCATTTTTTTTCATATGGCCTCTCTTTTTTTTATTTAATTTTTTTTAATATTCGGCCCACGAGCCCTTCACCCCTATTTAGGATTCCCCTATAGGGAATCCCATGTAAGATCGCCGCACTCGATGGGGGGTCTCCTACTCATCGCCCCCCTCCCACCCCCGATGGGGTTTGCATCTCGTTCGGTGGAGTCGCCACCTGCGCTTGTACCCCTGATGGCTCCACCGCTGGAGCGTTGCAAGGAAAGGGGTGCTTCTGGATGCTCCTCCTTGCGAGGGTGAAGTTGAAGAACGGCTCCGCCTGTTGCGGCTTTTGCGGCTAGGGCATCGCCTCTTGGGATAGGTGCACTGCGAGGATGCCGCCATCTTGGAGGTGGCGCAAGACGGAGCTCCGCAGCCTGTTGCGGCTATGTGGCTCTCCTGTTACGTGTTTGCCAGGAGAAGGGCTGCTTGAAGGAGTCGCACCACCTGCGCGCTTGGACCATCGCCGAAGGAGTTCTGGAGAGAGGTGCAGCGCACGGTGGTGATGCTTATGCGCTGAGGATGGATGACGGAGACTACATCACGAGGGAGCTTCACTGCCAGGAGATTTGATGCTTGCGCGATCAGATGATGTGCCGCCTTGCGTGAAGGCTGCTCTTGGAAGATCTATGGTTTTGAAAAACCCTAGAACTGAACTCAAATCTCGAACCATATATGAATATGAATAATACAAAATAATCTTCAAACAGAAATCTTCAAAACAAGAACTCCAACATCGAATCTCGAATAAAAACAAGGAAGTTAGAATCCTCAAGAATCGAACCCGCTTTGATACCATGTTAGAAAATATGAATGCGGAAGTGTTGAAAATAAAATGCGGAAGCGGAATCGGAAATAAAGATAGAACAATAAGAACAAAGATTTTAACGTGGAACCCTACTCCAGAAGGAGCGGGATGAAACCACGGGAGAAGCCCCTGAATTGGGCATTTTTTCTATTGACTTTCTCATTGGATACAGGAGGTCTGGGGCTCCTTATATAGCCTCTCCAGAGCCTCCAAGTCCCACCACTGGACGATGTGGGACTAAACAACTGGGTGGGGTAAATGGATCTCCTCCAGGATCCATTTACCCTGCTACAACACAATAGACGCTTACAACTTATGCTCCAACACTCCCCCTTAAGCTGGAGCATGCAATGCTCAGCTTGGACAAACAGACAGAAACTCAACTCAACGCTACAAGACACTACGGACAATATCAACCCAACGCGCACATTGCTGCAGTCGAGGACGTTGCTTCTCATGCCGTGCAGGTGAGGAGGACGAACGGGCTAGAGTGTGAGTCAATTGAAGACTCGGAATCTGACCATCGAGTCTGAAACTGCGCCTGAAGTCTCCTCGTCGGAGAACTGGGTCTCTCTCATCTGGCTCAGAGAATGGTGCACTACTCTGGTGTACCTATGATACCACATGAAATCCCTTGCCCTTAATGGCATAGGGAATGGTCCTCTGCTCTGGAGTCCCTATGGCTCACATGAGAACTCTGGCCTGACAACAAGAAGAATGATGGGGACCTCTGACAATGATGGCAACTTATGCTCATCTGACAATGACCGCGCACTCGTGCGTGTCTGAAACAGGAGATTCGGACACAATGATCGTCGAGTCTGAAACCTAACTGTAGAGTCTGATCAACTGGCTGGTCTGGAGACTAGCATCTGAATCTGGAATCTGAATAATGAACAGACATGTGACTCTACATACATACTCCCCCTTTCTCCCATACTTGTCGGAAAACATGGATGTCGACCAAGTTGGGAGAAGACAAGATAAATAGGAGGTAAATACAACATGAATATCCTCAAAACATTTCTTGCGGCTTTTTAATTTTTTTTAAAAATAAGCCGTCATTTTTTTTGAAACATTTTTTTAAGCCGTTGACAATTTTTTCCGGCTTTTGCATCATCATTTTTTTTTCGTGCGTATGGCTTTTCAAATATACGCACCTTTTTTTTCAAATAATGATCCCTTCTCTTTGAAAAACGTATTTTTTTTTCAAATAATGATCCCTTCTCCTTTTTTTTAAAAAACGTTTTTTTTAAACGTCCTGCCCCCACTCTAATTTTTTTTGTTGCCCCACTTGGGCCTTGCAAAAATAGCATGCTCCCTTTTTTTTTACTTCTTTTCTCCCTCATTTGTCAGCCCAAACAATGGGCCTCCTTCATTCCCCCCTCTTTTTTTTTAACACGTTGGTCCCTCTCCCCTTAGGGTTCTGGAAACCCTTTCTTACAAAAGGTCGCCGCTCGTGAGCGCCACCGAAGGGATGAAGGCGTGCTAGGGCTAGGGTTGTTGATCGGGCTCCAGGGAGGAGCACTTCGCCGCCAACGGAGAAAGCCTCTGCGCCGCCAGGAGTGTGCGTGCCGACTTGGATAGGCGCCGCTAGCCGCCTGCTAGGGGATCGCCTTTTGAAGGAGCGCGGGGTCGGGGCGGCATCGCGCCTTGTTTGAAAGAGGTCGATGTCGCCGCCCTTAGAGGAGAGGAGAAAGGCTGGAGATGCGTCGCCCTCCTCGTTTTCTCGATCTGGACGCCTGGAGGTGCACACGCGAGGAGAGGCGGGTCTTGCGCCTGCGATCGCCTGGAAGGGCGCGCTAGATTGCGGTGCGCTCGAGGCAGGCCTGGGGTTCATGCCTGTGCGATGGCGCTTTGGATCTGCTAGAGCGCGCGTTGCTGTAGATACCGTCTGGAATTGCCTCTGAAGATGAACAGAAGATGAACGCCGCCTGCACGATGGGAAGAGGACTGGCCTGCAGGAACTCACCCTATTTTTTTTAAGAACTTCCCGATCCTAATTTTTCTTGCGAGCTTGCTAGCACACGCTGCCATGATGGAGATGGCAAGAGATGCCATCCGGAGGGCTTGAAACTAGGGTTTCGATTGAAACCCAGAAACATGAACATAAACAGATCTTGAACTGTGTGCCCTCGAAGATGCTGAACAAATGCTGAACATAGATCACTGCCTGGATGTCCTTGCCTTGGAGAAAGGCCTGCAAGGGCTGCCTCCGGAAGATCTCGAATCGAGATGCAGCAGAACTAGGGTTTCGAAAAAAACCCTTAACTTGAACGAATAACATGATCTTCGGAAAAAAAACAGTCCTCAAGAACTAAACAATCTAATCAACTCTCGAACAATATAAACGACAAAAATCCTCAAGAATCGACCTGCTCTGATACCATGTTGAAAACAAAATGCGGAAGCGGAATCGGAAATAAAGATAGAACAATAAGAACAAAGATTTTAACGTGGAACCCTACTCCAGAAGCGGGATGAAACCACGGGAGAAGCCCCTGAATTGGGCGTTTTTTCTATTGACTTTCTCATTGGATACAGGAGGTCTGGGGCTCCTTATATAGCCTCTCCAGAGCCTCCAAGTCCCACCACTGGACGATGTGGGACTAAACAGGGTGGGGTAAATGGATCTCCTCCAGGATCCATTTACCCTGCTACAACACAATAGACGCTTACAACTTATGCTCATATCAGAAATAAATGATAAAGAAGGATAAAGAACGTGGGATTTAACGTGGAACCCTACTACCTAAGGAGCGGGATGAAACCACGGGAGAACACCTCAAATGGTTGATGTGTCTATTGCACTTTCTCATTGGATACAGAGGGTAAGGGGCTTCTTATATAGCCTGTTGGGAGAAAAATAAGAGTTGATTATTTCTGAGAACCCTAGGCTCTCTTATATAGAGGAGAGACCTATGGGTAAATTACATAAGACGGAAAAACAGAAATACTAATAAGAAAACAATACATATAGAATATAGAAATACACAAATATCTCTACACTCCCCCTTAAGATGAAGCATAGATATCAATCATGCTCAAGCTTGGACGAACACTTCTGGAATAGTCCTCTGAGTAATGGTTTGGTAAAGATATATGTTGTTTGCTCTCCAGAACTAACATGAGAAGTAGAACTCAAGCCCTTCTGAATCATATCTCTGGTATAATGACAGTCTACCTCGATATGTTTTGTTCTCTCATGGAACGCAGGGTTGTTTGCAATAAACAGAGCAGCCTGGTTATCACAATGTAACTCCATGGGTAGAGGAACCTCTGTATGCAAATCAACTAATACTGCTCGAACCCACATCATTTCTGTACTTGCTTGCGTCATAACCCTGTACTTGGATTCAGCACTTGATCTCGCTACAACTGTTTGTTTCTTGTTTTTCCAAGAAACAAGAGAACTGCCAACAAACACTGCAAATCCCAAAGTCGATTTTCTATCCTTAAGACAACCTGCATAGTCTGCGTCAGCGTATGCGGATACAGAGGATGTTTCTCCTTTCTTGAAGAGTAATCCTGCACCTGGAGACGATTTTAGATATCTCAATATCATGTATACAACATCCATATATACTTGTCGAGGCTGCTCCATGAACTGACTCACTCGACTCACAGCAAAGGCGATATCCGGTCTGGTGATTGTAACATAAAGAAGTTTTCCCACCATCTCTCTGTATCTTCTCTTGTCGACTTCATCTGTATCATCATCATATAGCTTCATGCTAGGATCCATAGGAGTAGTAGAAGGTCGACACCCGATCATGCCCATCTCTGCAAGCATGTCTGTAACATACTTTCTTTAGGTCATCACAAGACCCTGTGCATTTTTAGAAAATTCCAACCCTAAGAAATACCTTAGGGTACCCAAGTCCTTAGTCACAAATTGACTGCCTAGAAAATCTTTTGCCATCTTGATTCCCTGCTCATCATCACATGTAATAACTATATCATCATCATAAACCATGATAGCAACTATACCTCTGGATGTTCTCTGCACAAACAAGGAGTGATCTGCATTTGACCTCTTGAGCCCATGTCGTTCAATCAGATCTGAAAGCTTTTGGAACCATGCCCTAGGACTCTGTTTAAGGCCATATATTGCCTTATGGAGCCTACAAACCTGTTGACACTCCCCCTCAGCAGCAAACCCCGGAGGCCGCTGCATATAGACCTCCTCTTGTAGATCTCCATACAAAAATGCATTTTTAACATCAAGTTGGAATAAGGGCCAGTCACGTACCACAACAACTGAAAGAAGAACACGCAAAGTGGAATGTCGAGCAACCAGAGAGAACGTGTCCATGTAATCAACTCCATAGGTCTGCGTAAAACCACGTGCCACCAACCTTGCTTTGTAACGATCAAGGCTCCCATCTGCATGGTGTTTAACAGTAAACACCCATTTGCAACTGAGAACAGACGCTCCAGAAGGAGGAGAAACGAGACTCCAGGTGCCACGGGACTGTAAAGCGGCCATTTCCTCTTCCATAGCTAAACACCATCTGCTATCTCGCAGTGCATCCTGGTAAGCCCGTGGAATTTCCACGGCAAATAGAGCAACTGCAAATTTCTGGAAGTCTCCTGTAAGACGATGAAAGGAAACTTGAGAAGCAAGCGGGCAGGATGCATAACTACGCCTCTGCTTCCTAATGGCGATAGGTACGTCCAGGTTCTCAGGAACCACATCCTACACTGATCCCTGTATAGAAACATCTCTAGAGCCATCGTTAGAAACCATGTTATCAGAACAAACCTGGGGCATGCTAGATGACGGGCAATGACCATGAGCAGAAGGGGGCCGACGAGTGTAAAATTTTGGTAATGGTGGAACCACGGTCACATGCATCTGAGGTGGTGGAGATGGTGGTGGTGGTGGAGGTGGTGGTGGATGTGGTGGTGGTATGACTGGTACAGGAGATAACTGACTCGTAGGAGGAGGTGACATGTAGATCTCAGTGTCAGATTCGGGAGTAGTCATTCTGTCACCTGTAGGAGAGAAAAACATCACAGATTCAAAGAATGTGACATCGGCGCTAACAAAGTGTTTTCCACGTAAAGGATCAAAGCAACGATATCCCTTCTAAGTCCTGGAGTACCCTACAAACACGTATTTGACAGCCCTGGGAGAGAGCTTATTAAGACCTAGAGCCGACTGGTGGACAAACGCGACAGAGCCAAATACACGGGGCGTAAGGGAGAACAACTCCTTCTCAGGAAAGGCTATAGAGAAAGGAGTCTTCGCACCCAAGACAGACGAGGGCATGCGATTTACCAGATAACAAGCAATGAGAATGACATCACCCCAAAAAGAATGTGGAGCACGACTTTGAATAAGTAGGGTCCGAGTGATATCCAGTAGATGATGATGTTTCCGCTCTGCAACACCATTTTAGTGTGAAGTGTAAGCACATGATGTTTGATGAATTATACCACGAGAGGAAAACAACAAGGAAATTGTACGAGTACAAAACTCCATAGCATTGTCGGAACGCACAATTTTCACATTAGAAGAGAAAATATTTTGAACTTCATTGATGAACATTTGGATCACATCTCCTACTTCAGATTTATTCTTTAATAGAAACACCCAAGACAAGCGAGAAAAATCATCTACTGCAACAACATAAAACATGTGTCCCTGATGATCATGTATACGACTGGAACCCCAAATATCAATATAAACTAACTCAAAAGGAGAGCTACTGCTCCGACTCTGACGACTCGAGAAAGTGGACCTATGATGCTTTCCCAACTGACACGCCTCGCATGGGAAGGACGAACTTGGAGAAATGTGGCAAAATACGACACATCCTCTGAAGGAGTAGATGACCAAAATGGAGATGCAAGGTATATGGAGAGGTTGATCCTGTAGAGTGGAGTGATGCGCCGACATAGGGAGTACGGACCAGACGATAGAGACCATTCTTCTCATAGCCACCCCCAATCACTTTGCCCGTGAGTATGTCCAGAAAAACAAGAGACGATGGATCAAAATAGGCTCGACAGTTCAAATCCTTCGTAATCTGGCTAATGGACAGTAAATTCATAGAGGAATCAGGAGCATATAACACATTCTGTAATCGCATGGAGGGCGTCAAATTAATCTCCCCCTGTTCTGTAATCGGGGAATGTGTCCCTTGGCTATCACCACAGTCCGCCCTGGAGGAACCTCTCTATATGCAGCAAGCCGCTCTTTGTCCCCACATAGGTGATGTGTCGCTCTAGAGTCCATAATCCATTCTGTAATCATAGATTCATCACAAAAGGTGAGAGAATAAGAACTACCTGACGTACTGGCTGTAGTAGATGTAATGGCAGAATTAGAGGCTGCCACATCTGATTGGCCTCCTGGGGCTGTGTCAGAAGGCATAATGTTCCTCAGGCTGGCAACGAGATCATCGAAACGTTGGTCTAAAGAAGAAGGTGCAGGAGACTCAACTTGTGCTGCTACCCAAGTCGATGCTGGAAAACCATGCTTAGAGTAGCATGTATCCTCGGAGTGGCCAAGACGGTGACAATAAGTGCAGGTCTGACGGATTCGACCCCTACGACCATGGGGACCACGACCACGAAAAGTAGAAGAGCCACCTCTTCCTCTGGAGGCAGCCATCACCGAAGGTGTCTGGCTAGTAGTAGAGCCCGGGACAGTGATTCAACTAAGTCGGCGGAAAGCTTCCTCCATAGGAGGAATAGTGGCGTCAGCAAGAATCTGAGAGCGGGCAGAATCATATTCTGAATCAAGTGCAGCCAGGAATACACCCACCATGATAGCATTCCTGTATGTCTTTTGCTGCTCATGAGTGGTCGTCAAAGGCATGAAGCTATGAAGCTTCTCAAACATTCCTCGCAGGGATGTGTACAGTGAGTGGAGAGAACGTCCATTCTGTTTGACTGTAAAAATATCATGCTGTAATTGTAGTATCTTGGTCTCATTCCGCGCCTGTGAATATGTCGCCGCTAGAATATCCCACATTGCCTTCGTCGTGGGCTGATGCAGCACGTCGTTGGCGATCTCTATGGTCAACGTCCCGGATAGCCATACTTTGGCATACGCGTCGTCCGCCACCCATGAGGCATGAATCCCTGTTTTCTCCGTCGGCTCATCCTCGGTAAGGATATATTTCTTACCGTTAGACTTCATGAGGCTCATGAACTGCATAGCCCAGAGCTCATAGTTCGTCCCGTCCATCTTGACAATTGGTGCTGGACCTCTGAAGGCACCTGTGGCAGGTACGTCGACTTTGTTTTTTGACATGATGTCAAATGAAGATCGCAGGGTATGTAGACCAATAGAGATTTGTCTACAATGACATATGGGGATTTGATTGCATATGTAGACCTATGCAATCAAATCCATCACCCTAGTTGCGCGAAGAAGACGGAGAACAACGACGGAGACTGACGGCACTTGAGGCCGACGACCTGGACAGTCTTTAGGGCTCCGCGAGATGCAACAGGAGACCACCGAGGCCTGGGCGGTGGAGGCGAAGGGCCGGGCGGCGGTGGCGGAACTCGGCAAGGAGGCGGAGGGGCAGGAGGGACCCGGCAAGGGGGGATCCGGCCTGGGCGGCTGCGGTAGGCCGGCAGGGGGCGGCGGCGTAGGCGGAAGTAGAGAGGGGGCTGGCGGGTGGGGGTCTAGGGTTAAGGTATACGAGCTCCGGTCTAAGACCGCCGCTCTGATACCATGTTGGGAGAAAAATAAGAGTTGATTTTTTCTGAGAACCTTAGGCTCTCTTATATAGAGGAGAGACCTATGGGTAAATTACATAAGACAGAAAAACAGAAATACAAATAAGAAAACGATACATATAGAATATAGAAATACACAAATATCTCTACATAGCCCTCACTGAGTCTCCACATCTCACAGCTGGTAGATGTGGGACTAAACAATTGGATGTGGTAAATGGATCCTGGAGTAATCCATTTACCCATCTGCACCATAAGTGAGACATAACACATATACTCTAACAACATGATTGTTAAAGGAGATGATGAACATGGTATTCATGCAGCTAAGGATTTCCTTAGACAGCAGTTTCTGACCAAGGACTTTAGTAATCATTATTACTTTCTTAGCCTTGAATTTGCAAGGAAACAACGTGGCATGGTGATGACACAAAGGAACTTTGTTATTGATCTCCTAGCTGAGACGTGCATGATAGGATGTAGGCCTACTACTACTCCTATGGATCCAAATGTTACACTCTATAATGATGACACCGAGGAGGTTGATAAAAGATGATACAAAGAGCTTGTAGGGAAGCTTTTATATGTCACCATTACCAGACCTGATATATACTCTATCATATCCCTCAAGAGGGCCACGACCTCATTGCATCTCTGGTCCGACAAAGCAGAAGCAAATGTTAGGCACTAAGATCCCTCCGCCCGAACCTGATGCATTGTAGCATTCATGTCCCCCGTAAAGACAAAAAACCGTGGGTACTTCTCCTTGAGAGGACCCAGCCCCAGCCAATCATCCATCCAGAAGCCAAAGTCGTGCCCATCTCCCAGCACTGGTCTCACCAGTCCTCCCAGCTCCGACAAGACACTCATCATCCCCCTCCAAAGAGACGACGACATCCTGTATGCCTCAGCTCTCCACGAACTATTGATCGCATAGATGCTTCGCATCACCCTGCAAATCAGGTCATCGAACTTCCCCCAGATTCCTAGGGACCGCTTCGCCAGAGCCTTATTCATGAGCTTCAAATTGGATAATGTGCTAGACCTAAAATCCTCCACACGAACGACTCCCTCCCGCTTGGGCAGCCGAAACATGAGCGTCTTGTTTAGGCGCTCAAAGCCCCCGTTTCCCTCCTCGAACTCCCGCAGGACCGCAACCACCTCCTTTTTCACACACTCCCAGAACTCCCTGAAGAAACGCATCGAGAAACCATCAGGGCCCGAAGCCCCTCCGAATTTAGCTTCCAAAAACACCTGCCTAGCCTCCTCCTCCGAGATAGGTACCGTCAGATCCTCAGCCTCCAGGGGGAGATACACCCAGCTCCCCGCCACGCCACCCCCATCCCGCCCCTCTTGCTCTCCTGGAGAAAGCGATGAAATGCGACCTGAGCCGCCAACCATCCTCTACATCACTCGTGGCCTGCACCCCTCCCACCAAAATGAACCTAATGAAATTTTGACGTCTTCTGCCACTGACCATGGAACGGAAAAATCGTGTATTGTTTTCCCCTCCCTCAGTCGTTTCTGCCTCAACCTCTACCTTCATTCGACCTCCTTCTTTCTATCCTCCAAACACACCTGATTCAAACAAGCACATCTCTTCAACCTCATGAGCCAACAGCTCCCTCGAGTCCTCCACCGCATCGAGGTGAGAGATGACCTCCAGCGTCGTTGCCCTCACACTTTGTCTCTGCTCACAAGTGCACCTCTTGAACTCAATTAACCGCTTTCGCGGCAGCCCGAGCTTCTGAGCCAGAACAGTCAAAGCCGACCCCTCCAGTTGCGTGCTCCGCCAAAGCTCAGTTGAGTCTGCATCCGCACCCCTGCGCAACCGAGGACTATCCTCTGGGTGGAACATCATGTTGAAACCCCCCCCAATAAGCCAGACCTTGTCCGGGTACCTCTCCCGAAGCAATTTCAAGTCATCAGTCAGTTGCGACATCGCTTGGCAAGTCTACAACACATACACATTAGTTACTCATAGCCGGACCCTATCCACCTTCAATTGTAGGAGGACCGAGAGAGATTGCCTCCCCCTGCTCACCTCCTCTACAAGATCAAAGTTGCCCACGCTCCAGCCCACTGCCATGCCTACTGAGGCCCCTAAAGTGTCCAACACCCTCCACTCTCTTAGGAGAGAGACTCCCATCGAGCCACAAATCTCGTCAAAGCCTTGGGAAATCTTCGTTTCTTGCAGTAACATCACATCCACCACTACCTATGCACACAGGTCATGGATCGCCATTCTCTTCATTGTCGTCCCCGCACCTCTGACATTCCATGAGAGAATCTTCATAGGTCAACCTCATCAACTCTCAATGGAGGCGCCACACCCAGTCAGTTCAGCAGGGCTTGACTTGCCTCCAAGCACAGTTGCCCCCTGTTACTACCAACCGACGTCTCAAAGCTTACCGGACCCACTTCCGCTCTCGTTGAACCCCTTCAGTGCCCAAGTGGGTCTTCCTCTCCCGATATCAAAAGCCACGAGCCCTCAACCCGATCCATAGCGTCGAAAACCGCCATCCTCCACCTCCTGCTCTCGATAGAGGAAAGCTGACAGTACATTTTCCCAAACCTCCATGAGGGCGATGGTCGCACTAAGAGGTCCCTTCTGGACCTCGAAAACGCCCCAGCCAACGCATCCTACAAGGAATAAACCTCCTTCGAGGTGAAAGGCACACCTTGGGCATCATGCACCGCCTCCACCAAGTGCTCAAGCACCGCTACCATCTCGGATCCGCCTCTGCTCCCGTCCATCCGGACAGTAGAACCAGGCTTAGAATGCCCCCCAAGAGCTACAAAGAGCACCAATCGGCCGAATCCACACTGTGGAGACTGCTCTAGAGCAACGGAGACTCCTCTGTATCCGAAAACCAGGCTCTCTCTTCGTGTCACAGACCGTGAGCCCTCCCCCGCCTCCCCGATCACAAGGATCAAGCTTGGGATCCACTGCATGCCCCCTCTTCAGAGCCCACTCCCTCGTGTTGTTGTATGACTTGCCCTTCTCTTCAGGCATGCACTCCTCCAACTACAGCCGAAAGGATGCATGGCCAATCTTCATCAATAGCTTCGATGGCAGAACCATCGTCCTCGCAACGAATTCCACCTTCACATGTGCATCCTCCCCCTTGGAGAGGCTCGAACATAAGATGGAAATCAACGTCCCGAAATCACGAAGCAATGCCTCCATCGATTGCATGTCCCACAAGGACATGCCCTTCAACCTCAGGATTTTATAGAACCACCCGTGCGAGGTGCCATCGCGGAGCAATGGGGACCTCCATACCACCAACCCATCCGACAACCTCCGCAGCAAGCTGGCCATCTCCCCAGTGGATAGCCCACGAGCATAAACAGTGCCCTCCTGTAGATGAACCATGTCTCCTCTGAAAGACGGACCCACTCGCTGCCCAATTTCCTCCATAGTCGCATGTAAGCACTCTGTCGAAACACAATAATCACCCACCAAGACGCCCTCCAATGGGTCCACAGCTTGCGCGGGACACTAAGAGCCCCCTCTCCCCCATGGCAAAAATCTCCCGCTTTCAGGTCATTGTCATCTGCCCATGCACCACCAAGGTGGCGCCACCACCTAGTGCAACTCCTCCTTCGATGGCCCACTCCTTTGCACGAGAAGCATGTCACCATGTCTCTGCACACTGCCGCCAGATGACCTCGAGCCCAAAATTTGAAGCATTGCTGGGAGTCCTCCTGCGAGACGGAGAGGGGCTCCTGGCGTGGCCGAGATGGGAACCACCGCTGCGACCGGTTCACAACCCCAGCATGCCATGGAGAAGTTTGCACCCTCCTCCTTGGAGAGACTACCTGTCAGCCCTCCGCACCTGCCCCCAACAGCCCTCCCTCCACCACCGAAAAACAACCCGTGCCTCCAAGGGTGTAACACCATGCCTATCACCCAATGCCACCCCACCCAGCCGATTCCCGAGTCTCCCCCTCGCCGCCATCCCGTATGGAGGCCTCCCCCCACTACTCCTCCTGCTGAAGCTCCTCCCACTGTCGCCCGGAACAGTCCACCTAGTATCGTGTAGAAGATGCCGAAGCAGCTCCTCCCATAGCCGAAGCCGCCTGGAACAATTCCTCTTGCTGCAGCACCTCCCCTCGTCGAAGCCAGCGAAAGATGCCCTAAGCCTACCATCGCAGGGCCATCAAGGAACATGGCGACGTCCCAACTCCTCCCAACCCCGGCTACACTCCCTCCGGAAAAAATCCTGCCGCAACCGCCGAGCACCTAGAGCCGCCTGCTGAAGAGAGACCCATCAATGAAGCCCTAGCACCGCCTACTGCAGGAAACTCCGATGTTGACCCCTTGGCATCTATCGCTGGAGAAGCCCCCACCGCCAAAACCCTAGTGTCGTCCTTCGCTAGGAGCGCTCCCGAGTGAAGCGTGTACACATTATATTGAGATATATGAAGATTTCTCTAGGTGCAGAGTGCAGAACTCTTGTTCAGTAGAGACACATCCTTTACAGTTATAGCATGTGCTGATACAGATTACGCAAGATGTTCCAAAGATAGGAAGTTTACCTCAGGTTTCGTTGTCTTTGTAGGTAGTTCACTTGTTTCATAGAAGAGTGAGAAACAGATGGTTGTTGCTAGATCTAGTGTTGAATCAGAATATAGAGCCATGGCACAAGGTAGCACAGAGATGGTGTTGGTCAGATCCGTCCTGACTGACTTGACTATTGAGGTATCAATTCCTATGAACCTCCAATGTGACAACTAGACCACCCTTTTCATAGCCATTAATCCATCCTTCCATGAAAGAACTAAGCACATCGAGGTAGACTACCACTACACTCAAGATATGATTCAAAAGGGATTTATCTCCACTTCTGATCTTACTTCAGGAGATCATACCACATATATGTTCACCAAAGAACTCGCTAGAGTTCCATTCCACCATTGTTGTTCCAAGCTAAGAATGATAGACAAATTTGCTCCAGTTTGAGGAGTGTTGAGATAGATATTTTTATGTGTTGTTTATTTATATTTCTTATTCGTCCGTCTATTTTATGTAATTTTCTCGTAGGGCTTTTCACCTATAGAAGAGAGCCCTAGGATCACAATGGAATGATTAATTCATTTTCCCATTCCACATCTTTGTTTTTGGTATATATTTGATTTTGGATCCAAGAATTTATAGGTGTATCTCATATATACCCACATTGTGCATTCTATGTTTCTTTTTTCTGTACTATTTTTGAATAATTATCTTACCCAAGACTATAATATTTTGAGCACCGAACATGATGAATAACAAATTTATCATGATAACATGTTTGAATTCCCAAAAATCGATCGAAATTGCATTACCTATTACCTCAACATGTGCATAAATCATTTCACTTGTATTTCATGCATAGTGCACACAAATTCCATTGAAATGCATAATACAAAATCCTAAAACCAACTCTCTTGTAAATATGCATAATATTTTGTTAATAGCCAAAAAAACCAACATTTATATATTCATATATTTTAAATGTATTGCACTTCGTAAATAAAAAAAGAAGTTATTCACAAAAGCACATCTTTTAAATGATTTTAGTTTTCATAAACAGAAATAGCATTAAAAATGCATCGAAAAAGTCGATAAAATTCCTGCAACTTCTTCGAGTCCATATGTTTGATCCTAGAACTTACAGTAGACCTCTTTGAGTTTTGGGTATGTTTTGGCCCCTTTGTTGTAAATATTTATCTGGATTTTGCTGAATTATGTGGGTGCACTAAATGACATAAGAAAGGTTATTTTAAACCCATTTTTTGTATTTTAATATGGCCAGTTTTTGTATGTTTCGCCCAATTATCTTTTGGCCAATTTTCATACCTTTTCGTCGAATTATCTGAATTTTCGTAGTCAACATGTGGATCTGGCGCGAATCGTGATGGAGATTTTTCAGTGAGGCGTACGTATAAGGCCGTGGTCAAAGCTCCAGTTTTGTCCCAGACAACCCAGTTCATGATTACAAGTGTGGGAGCTCAAGGTGCCAACTTACATTGGTGTACACCTGTGGCCGGCAAAGGGAGGGCATATTCTGACAAGAGATCACTGCTTTAGCCTTTTTATCAGAGATACCAATGCTTGTCCATTCTGTGAAGGGGAGGGAGAGACTATTGAGCATCTTTTTCTCCTATAAGGAGACTAAACCCCAAGACATTGGGATAGCTTGGGCAAATTTTCAAAGCTTGGATTTTTATGGGACTCGATTTATAAAGGTAGAAGTCGACCGTCCAAAGAGGTTCCCCTCCCTTTAGCGGCAATTTAAGTTATCTGAATAGCAAGGAATGGTGTGTTCTTTGCATATAAGCATTTCTATCCCGAAAATGTAATATTCCATGTCAGGAGTCTCCTCGAGACATGGCTCGTGTAAGGTAATGTGGTATTTTTCTTATGATTTAATTTATTTGGAGTGGACACCATCGACTGTTCCCCCTTTTTGGACTCTAAAATAAATAAATAATTACAATATATAAAAATACTATAAGCTATTTCTACTTAAAGTGGAGATGATAAGAAGACTCTGTGTCTTTAATTTTTAATCGAATTTGTTTATAATAATTTAGAGTAGACTATGACATACAAAGCCTTCAACTCAATCTCCACACTTATAAAATAAATAGGTGTAAAATTTCATTGTTGCATCAATATATATGCAACTTGCACAGATATACTTTGCCCCATTTTGATGACGTGATGAATTTACTATTATTTGCAAAAGTACGTGTCCAATAGCCAAGTAAAAGTAGTTGCTTACGGATAGATATATATGCTCTAGCTTGAGGGGGAGTGTTGTGAAATTTGTGTCTCTCGATGTTTTTTCTTTATTTCTATGTGCCTCTTATGTAATTTACCCTGGGTTATTCTCCTATATAAGAGAGACCTAGGGTCTCTATGAATGTATATGATTATATTCTTTCCACATGATATCATAGCAACGGTCCTAGACCAGAGCCCTAACCTGAAACCTGCTCCCCACCTTCAGCCTTAGGATTCTCGACGTCGCCCCACCTCGTTTTGCTTGCGCCACCGCCTCACCTACCAAGGGCGTTGCCCGGTCATCTGGGTTGTTTCTCGTACCGCTTGCGCCGGCGCCCCACTATCTAGGGGCGCCATGTAGCAACCTAGGCTGTTGCCCCAGTGACATACGATGTGCCGCCTATGGGCTGCTAGCCCCTCTCGAAGGTGCAATCAAGGAGGAGCGAGACGGTCTTGCGAACCTTCAACATCCTCCCGTGCACCTTGTAGAGCATCCGACCCTCTCCAAGTCGTAACAACAATCTAATTTGATCCTAAATTGGTCAGATTCTAATCGGAAAATGTGATTTCAGACTTATAAATCACGTTTTCCAGCCCTAGCATGCACCGAAGATCGATGAGAATGGTTGTATGAGTCCATACGACCAATCATCTACATGAACGTGCAGACATCATTTTTACGGTTTATCCTCAATCGAGTTCCGTCGTGGTCTCTCTTTCTCATCATGTCAGAAAGCATGGGTGGAGTTTTCTTCCTTCTACCCGTGCCTTCAAGGGCCTGTCTCTCATCGAGAAGATTGATGAGGCCAACTAAGAGTTATGGTCCATGCAATTTCTCACCCTCATGTAGTGTAGCAACAAAGATCATATTCTAACACAGCCAGAGCCAACGGATAAGACTGGAGAACATGCTTCATGGAAGCAAGATGATGCTTATGCTCGTATTTGGCTCTCCGAGATACTCACCACGGAGATTGCAAATGACATTATGAATCAGATGACGATCAAGGTCATGTAGGATATCCTCGTTGCCACATATGGTCAACCAAAGAATGAAAGCAACATCCTCCATTTGAAGTATGACATATTCCCGACCAAGTAGAATGATCGACCTCTTCATTCCCTCTTCTTGCATCTTCGAGGCATATTTGAGTGACTCCATGGCTTTATGCCCATTACTACCAGCACAGAGCAGCAACATGTATGCAGAAATGCCATTATGACATGAGTCTTCCTGTCATCTCTTGATTCAGAGTATGATGCTGCATGTACTCAACTGCTACTAGAGAGACAATTCCACGGATGGAGGAAGTCTATAAGAGGCTGAGTAGAATCACCGTTTCATCCACTACTGTAGAGATATTTCGTAGTTTTATTATCTCTTTCTGTAGCTTGTCGTTATTTCTTTATCTTATATAGACATCTCTGAAATTTACCCTTAAGGTCTCTCCCTATATAAGAGAATCTAGGGTTTTCTGAATAATCATCGAAGTCTCTTTTCCCAACATGATATCAGAGCCGCCCTAGGGCTCTCCACCCACCGCCTCCCTCTCCCCACCCGCCGCCCCCCCTCTCTCTCTCTCCGCGGCGTAAGCGCCGCCGCCTCTCTTTCTCTCCATCGCCTAGCGCCCCCGTGCCTAGGCCCAGCCCCCCGCTAGCGCTCCCAGCGGCATCCAGCGCTCCGCTAGCGCCGCCAGCGGCATCCAGCCATCTGCTAGCGCCGCCAGCGGTATCCAGCCATCCGCTAGCACCGCTAGCGGCCTCCCGGTGATCCCAGTCGTCGCCTGCAGCCCCATACTGCCGCTGTAGGCATCCAGCCAGTCGCAGCCAGCCGCCGCCAGCCGCCGCTAGCCGCCGCCAGTCCCAGCCAGTCGCGCAGCCATCTAGGTGACACCAGGAGGCACCCAACAAGCCGGTTCAAGGGTTGTAAGCCTTCTCTAAGACGTGCCCTAGTTCTCTCTTCGATCGATATATGGGTTTGAGTTTGTAACGTCTACATACGCACTCAAATCCGATGCAGTTGGTGTAGACATTTATCACAGTGTCTAGATATCCTTGTTCTTCTCCAAGCAGCAGCATGTCAGAATCCAAAGCCGATATGCCCTCCACAGGCGCATTCAAAGGTCTTGCGCCAATAGTGAAGATGGACGGGTCTAACTATGAGCTCTGGGCGATGCAGTTCATGAGCGTCATGAAGTCTAATGGTAAGAAACACATTCTTACCAAGGATGAGCCTGCAGAGAAGACAGGGATCTATGCCTCATGGGAGGCTGATGACGCCTACGCAAAGGTCTGGTTGTCCGGTACATTGACGATGGAGATTGCTAACGACGTCCTCCATCAGCCCACTGCCAAGGCAATGTGGGACATTCTTGCCGCTACTTATTCGCAAGTGCGAAATGAGACCAAGATGTTGTAAATTCAGCATGACATTTTCACAATAAAGAAGAGCGCCAGACCTCTCCATTCCATGTACACATCCCTAAGAGGGATGTTTGAGAAGTTATACAGTACCATTCCTCTCACTGCTACTCCTGAACAGCAAAAGATGTTTCGGAATGCCACCATGGTGGGTGTTCTTCTGGCGGCTCTAGCTCCTGAGTACGATGCCGTCCGGTCCCAGATCCTAGCGGATGCAGTTATTCCTCCAGTGGAGGATGTTTACAGAAGGCTCAGTCGCATTCCAGTTTCCTCCAGCTCTTCTACTCCACCCCCATCTACGATGGCAGTCTCGTGTGGGAGAGGTGGACCTCCTTCTGGTCGTGGTCGTGGACGTGGACGTGGACCCCAGGGAAGGGGTGGACGCTTCAGTCAGACATGCTCCTATTGTCATCGCACAGGACACTCAGAGGACACATGCTATTCTAAGCATGGTTTTCCAGCATCGGCACGTGTTGCAGAGCACTCTCAATCTCCATTAGCCTCTACTACAGATAATCGATTTGACGAACTTGTGGCCCGTCTTCGAGATATTATGCCACATGCGTCCGGTGATTCGTCTGGTGGTTCTTCAGATATTGCTGCCACTGCCTCTGTCAGTTCATCCGCTGCTGCGAGTACCTCAGGTAGATTTACTACATTCACAACAACTCATGATATATCTGACTGGGTTATCGATTCCGGAGCCACACATCATCTCTTCCGTGATAGAGGTAGATTACAGGCCTACAGGGACATTCCTCCCGGTCGTTCAGTGCAGATAGCAGATGGTACCCATTCGCCCCTTGTTGGACAGGGGGAGGTCTTCCTATTTTTCACTATGCAACTACGGAACGTCCTGCATGCTCCTGAGTTCTCGATGAATTTGCTATCTATTAGTCAGATTACGAAGGATTTGAATTGTCGTGCTATATTTGACCCGTCTTCTCTCATTTTTCAGGACATACTCACGGGCAAGGTGATTGGCTGTGGCTCTGAGCAGAATGGTTTATATCGACTGGTTCGGGATTCCTATGCTGGCGTCTCCTCTCACTCTGCTGGGTCAGTCTCTCCGTACATTTGGCATCTCCGGTTTGGTCACCTTCCATTTCAGAAAATACGCCATCTTCTGCCCCAGATCTCTCCTAGTTCGTCATTTCGATGTGAAGCGTGTTAGTTGGGGAAGCATCACAGGTCGAGCTTCCCAAGTCGTCCGAGTCGGAGCAGTAGCTCCCCTTTTGAGTTGTTACATATAGATATATGGGGTCCGAGTCGTGTTCCTGATCATCAGGGGCACAGGTTTTATCTTGTGGTAGTGGATGATTTCTCTCGTGTGTCATGGGTCTTTCTTTTGAAAAATAAATCTGAAGCAGGAAATGTGATCAAGAATTTGATTAATGAAGTGCACAATGTTTTTTCTTCCTCTGTCAAATATGTTCGGACGGATAATGCCCTTGAATTTTGTATACGCTCACTTTACAATTCTTTTCATCAAAGGGTATTATTCACCAAACCACTTGTGCATATACCTCACAACAAAATGGTGTGGCGGAAATAAAACATCGCCATCTCTTGGATATTACTCGAACACAGTTGATTCAGAGTTGTGCTCCTATCTCATTCTGGGGCGATGTTGTTCTTACTGCTTGTTATCTGGTCAACCGAATGCCATCCTAGTCCTTGGTGAGAAGATACCTATCTCCCTTATTTTTCCAGACAAGGAGTTATTTTCTCTGAGTCCACGTGTCTTTGGTACTGTGTGTTTCGTGCATCGTCTATCTCCCGGACTTGACAAACTCTCTCCTAGAGCAGTCAAGTGTGTCTTTGTTGGTTATTCCAGGACTCAGAAGGGTTACCGGTGTTATGATCCTGCAACTAAGAGATACTTCGTGAGCGCTGATGTCACTTTCTTTGAGACTGTCATGTATTTTTCTCCTGCAGGTGACAGAATGGTACCATCCACTACCACTGATGATATCTATGTTCCTCCACCACCTTCATTGAGTACACCTGAGTCGTCCCCTGTGCCCGTCTCCACGCCAGCATCACCTCCACCACCTCCACCCCCACCCATTCCACGGCCTATCATATCACCGTTACCTAAATTCTATACACGCCGGTCAGGTCCTGCTCATACTACACAGCAGCCGATCATCACGCCTCAGGTATGTTCAGATGGCATTACTACTGACAGGTCAGGTTTGGTACATATGCAAGATCCTTCAGTACAGGCAGACACTAGCCCATCCAGTACAACAAATGATGATCTTGATGTTCCGATTGCTTTTCGGAAGCAGAGGAGGCAATGTGCCTCTTATCCATTTGCTTCACAGGTTTCTTTTCACCGTCTCACTGGTGATTTTCAGAGAGTTGCCACAGCCTTGTCTTCCGTGGATATACCACGGACATACCAGGAAGCTTTGCAGAATGAATGCTGGAGATTAGCAATGGAAGAAGAAATGAGGGCCTTACAGTCTCGCGGCACATGGTCTTTGGTCCCTGCACCTTCTGATGCATCCGTTGTGAGCTGTAAATGGGTCTTCACAGTCAAATACCATGCAGATGGCACGTTGGATAGGTACAAAGCACGCTTGGTCGCCCGTGGGTTTACACAAACCTACGGTGTGGATTACATGGATACATTCTCTCCAGTGGCGAGACACTCTACTCTTCGTATTCTCTTATCTGTTGTTGTGGTACGTGATTGGAGTATATCTCAACTATATGTCAAGAATGCCTTTCTGTACAGAGACTTGCAGGAGGAAGTCTACATGCAGCAGCCACCTGGGTTTACTGCTGAGGGGGAGAAGTAGATGGTCTGTAGACTTCACAAGGAGATATATGGCCTCAAACAGAGTCCGAGAGCATGGTTCCAGAAGCTGTCCAACCTGATTGAGCAACAGGGATTCAAGAGGTCAAATGTCGATTACTCATTGTTTGTCCAGAAGTCATCGGCAGGTACGTTGTCATTATGGTCTATGTGGATGATATTCTTGTTACAGGAGACGATGTTCAGGGCATAGAGAGGGCGAAGGCATTCCTAGGCCGTCAGTTCGTTACAAAGGATCTCGGAACCCTAAGTTATTATCTGGGGTTGGAATTTGCATGGAATGCACAAGGCTTGGTGATGACACAACGGAAGTATATTACAGACTTCCTGAATGAGACTGGCATGGATGGGTGCAAACCATCAAGTATTCCCATGGACCCTAGCATGAAGCTGTATGATGGTGCTACGGATGAAGTAGATAAGAGGAGATATAGAGAAATGGTGGGAAAACTCCTCTACATTACCATTACTCGTCCAGACATTGCATTTGCAGTTAGCAGGGTGAGTCAGTTTATGGAGCAGCCAAGACAGGTTCACATGGATGCTATACACATGATACTGAGGTATCCGAAGTCTTCTCCAAGGTCAGGGCTGCTATTCAGAAAGGGCACAAATTTAACCGTCTCAGCGTGTGCAGATGCAGATTATGCAGGATGTCCTAAGGACCGAAAATCAACCTCAGGGTTTGCAGTGTTTGTTGGAGGCTCTTTGGTTTCTTGGAAAAGCAAGAAACAAACTGTTGTGGCAAGGTCCAGTGCCGAATCCGAATATAGGGCCATGGCTCAAGCCAGCACGGAAATGATGTGGGTTCGTTCAGTACTAGAAGATCTACATGTAGTTGTACCCCTACCTATGAAGCTTCAGTGTGACAATCAGGCGGCATTATTCATTGCCAATAATCCAGCTTTCCATGAGAGGACCAAGCATATTGAAGTTGACTTCCATTATACTAGGGACTTGATCCAGAGAGGATTGATATGTACTGCACATGTGAGCTCAGGAGATCAGACTGTAGATGTATTCACCAAGCCACTGCTCAGAGGACCGTTTCAGAGATGTTCATCCAAGCTGAGCATGATCGATATCTATGCTCCACCTTAAGGGGGAGTGTAGAGATATTTCGTAGTTTTATTATCTCTTTTTGTAGCTTGTCATTATTTCTTTAAGATCTCTCCCTATATAAGAGAGCCTAGGGTTTTCTGAATAATCATCGAAGTCTCTTTTCCCAACAACTACCATGGCACAGACATCGTCCGCGAACAACAGGGCGAGTACTTCACAGTTTCGTGGGCGAGGACCCCGTGGTCGAGGAGGAGGATGTCAGTGTAGCCCTTGCATATACTGCCATTGTCCAAGTCATTCTGGGGAGACATGCTTTCATAAGCATGGGTATCGAGTGTTTGCTCATGTAGCTGAGCAAACTGAGACTATTCCTGATTCCTCTCATGATGCAAGGCTCGAAGATATTGTCTCTATATTGAGAGAGATAATGACTACACCAACTACAACCGCTGCAGGATCTTCTGATGTTGCAGCCATTGCCTGAGCCTCTGCGAGTTCTTCAGGTATAGCTTATGCATTTACAGGTTGTAATAGCTCAGATATGATGAAGTGGATCATGAACTCTAGCGCATCTCATCATATGTGCGAAGATCGAGCATAGTTTACCTCTTACAGATCTATCCCTCCTGGGAAATCAGTGGTGATTGCAGATGGGGTTCATTTACCCATTGTTGGTCAGGGGAAGATTATCTTAGCGCCCTCGATGCACCTGTACAATGTCTTACATGCACCGATATTTCAGATGAATCTTTTGTCCATTAGTCAAATTACAAAAGATTTACATTGTTGTGCCAAATTTGACCCATCTTCTCTTGTGTTTCAGGACATACTCATGGGCAGGGTTATTGGATGTGGCCGTGAGCAGCAAGGGATTTATAAACTGGTCCAGATTCCTTTTGCTAGTGTTGCGACTATTCCTACTAGATCAGTCTCTCTTTTCATGTGGCACCTTCGCTTTGGACACCTTCCTCTGCAGAAGTTATGTCATGCCCTCCCTCAGATCTCTACTCGTACCTTAGAGTGTGAGGCATGTCAGCTTGGGTAGCCCAATCGTTCCTCCTTTCCGAGTAGTCAGAGTCGCCACAGTAGTCAGTCATTTGAGTTATTTCATTTTAATATTTGGGGTCCTAGTCGTGTTCCTGATCATCAGGGACATCGGTTCTATCTCGTAAATGTAGATGATTTCTCTATACTATCTTGGATTTTCTTGTTAAAGAATAATTCTGAAGATGATCCTGTCATTAAATCATTTCTTATTGAATAAAGAATATTTTTTCTTCTCATGTGAAGTTTATTCGTTCTGGTAATGCCTTGGAGTTCTCCACTTTACTACTGTCTAATTTCCTCATATCTCTTGGTATTGTTCACCAGACTTCATGTGCGTATACATCGCAGCAGGACGGTGTTGCGGAACGCAAACACCGTCATCTTCTTGATGTCACGAGGACTCTTTTGATTCAGAGTCGAGCTCATCAATCATTCTGGAGTGATGCGGTCCTCAATGCATGTTATTTAGTGAACCGCATGCCTTCCACGGTTCTTAGAGAAAAGATTATGTTCTCAATTGTGTTTCCTGAGGGTCTTTGGGTCAGTGGCATTTGTCCACAATTTTACTCCTGGTCATGAAAAGCTCTCTCCAAGAGCTGTCAAATACTTTGGTTACTCTCGTACCCAAAAGGGTATAGATGTTTTGATTATGTCTGGAGAAAGTATTGTAATTGTTGATGTCACATTTTTTGAGATTGTCATGTATTTTTCTCCTTTAGATGACAGGTTGTCTAACTCTGACTCTGACGAAGATGTTTTTATTCCACCACCACCCTCTCAGATTGAGTCATAGTCACCTCCTTCACCACCACCACCACCATTATCACTTTCTACATTGACACAGATTCTACCACGTTTTTAAATTCGCATGCCCTCTACCCTTCCCTCTACTCATGTGCCTCCCCTGTCATCCAACATGCCTCAGGTGTGTATTGAACGCATTGTTTCTACTAATGGCATGGGTGACAAGATTGTATCACAAAATATTATCCAGAAGGAACATATATTGTCTTCAGAGAACAGAGAGACCGATGATCTTGATGTCTCTATTGCCTAGTGATGAATCTGTGATTCATCACTCTTAAAGTTGAAAATAGAGCTTTGTTCCCGAGTAAATAGATGCATATTTCCACTTATACTGCATAATTAGCTTTCATGCATGCATAAATAATATCTGCATTCTAGCATTCATATTTGTATTAAATAAGAAGCCAATTTCATTTGTAAATATTCACATGTATATTCACCATATTTCACCTATTTGTATATATTTTATACTAACTCCGAATCCAATAAAACCAACTCCATAGTGTATATATTACTAACCCTAATAAAGGAAAAATATCAAAAAAATACTAACTTGTAAAATAACCCAATAAACCCCCAAACCCAGTTTGAAACTAGGAGCCTTGAAATGTGCATATCTCTCTCATACAGCCTCCGAATTAGGTCTACTCACTTTTAAAGTAATATACATTCAAAGACCTTCGAAACGAGACCAATTTCATTAAAATCGGAGCTCGTATGCAAAACTTGAGTTTTGGGCCCCTTTTGTATTATGTACATATTGACCGAAATGCCCTTGCATTTTATTTTTTTATTTTCTTAATTATTAAAAAACCAAAAAATAGATTAAATTGTAAATATTCTTCTCATAATTTTTTTAACTTTATTTTGATTTTTCTCTCTTTCAAATGACAAAAAATATATAAAAGATAAAATGTGGTATTTTATATCTATAAGGTACCACCCAAAAATACATTTTGTACAGATGTTTTCCTTTGATTTTCGGTCCTTCACAAAAGTTGTAGATCTCGTCGCGACGAGCAACTTTCGTGTTGATCACTTTTTGATCTAAGCTCTTTTATTATTTCTTTTTTATTTTTCTTTTCATTTAGTTGTGGATTTTTCTCGGAGCGACACGTGGCAACTCCTGGAGCCGCCATGTGTCGCCTCCTCATTCACTAAATTATGTCATCTCCCTCCTTCATCCTGGGCCGTTGGATGAGAGGGTCATCCATCAACGGCTATCCTCTTCTCTACCCATTCCTCTCCCACTCTCCCTTAACTTAAGGGAGAGGCCACTTCGACACCTCCAGATCCGACCCCATCTTCTCCACTCCATCTTCCATCTCTCCCACTCTCTCCATGTCCTCTCCAACCTCCACCTCCTCCTCTTTATAATCCCCTCCACTCCTCCATTCATCCCCATCCGCCATTCAAACGAGCTCCGGCCTAGCACCTTTGGCCTTCCAGTGACAGTCGAAGGATCGTTGGTTGTGCAAAGACCAAGGTTTAAAAAAGCACGAGGCGGTCCGAGGCGTTTTTCCTAAAATTGAGGCGAGGCGTAAGCCTCGAGGCGCTCGAGGCGTAAGCCTCAATTTTTTTGGAAAAAAATTTAAAATTAGAGCAAAATACATTGGAAAAAGTATATGATAATGTTAAGTTTTCCCAAAAACACATTTGAGAATAGTTTAACACTAGTAAAAGATACAATACATAAGCGTTGAAGGCATTGTAGTTCAAAAAACTAATACTAAGCTACCAATATATGGAATATCAAGTTCCAACTCCAACTTTCAAAAATTCTATATGAGTATTGAATTTAAGTCTATGCTTAATACTAAAGTACAATAAAAACCATAATTTTTAGTGTTCAAAGTAAAAAAATACCAACATACCTTGAATCCCAACCATTTGTCTTGTTGGACGTTGTTGGAGAATCGTATGCATCCCCTCCTGCCATATGATATCCCAACAAGACGCGAAATTTTTTACTAATAATGTTATTTTTATTTTGCTATTCACAATAAAATGAAATAATTATTTTACTTCACGTGTTTATTTTCAAACTTTCTTTCAAGCGATCACTTCTCTTTACATGGAACTACATATAGAAATATGCAAGGTTTAACATGGAAACAAAAACACAAACATTAAAAAAATAATGCTTAAGGAAAAATAGGGTCATATGCAAAGCACACAACCAAAAAGCTAAAAAAAAGCCTCATGCTTGAGGCTTACGCCTCCGCCTCGCCTCGAGCGCCTCACGAAGAGGTGAGGCGTACGCACCAGCAGTAGGTCTCGAGGCGCACGCCTCGAGGCGCTTTAGGCTCGCCTCACCTCGAGGCGTATGCCTCAGCGCCTCGAGGCGGCGCTTTTTAAAACTATGGCAAAGATGACCCGAACTCGAGGCGAGATCCAGGGGCTTCGGTCCTTATTGCTGCTACTCTCCGCCGCAGCCGAGCTCCGCTTGCCGCGCGTCGAGCGACGACCTGAGAAGCTTTGCTTCTCCCTCCATAGGCATCACCTCCATCACCTCTAGGTAATCTTCTTCTCCCTCTCTTCTTCTTCCTCTTCTACACCTACACTCTCTCTCATCAATCCATCATTGTTCCATTCATCGATTCGCAAAATCAATTGCACTTCTACGGATAAATCACATGTTGCAAACGCAACGGTGATTTTTCTTAAATTTTTCGGCGAACTTGGCCGTGTGTCGGCCATCCTCCTCCATCGACGCGTGCTCGTCCCGCACCTCCAGGCCGCGCGGCTGCTCCGCGTGCGCCACTCTCGCAGCACGCGCTGCCGCGCTTCCAACCGCGTGCCACGGACGCCACATCACCAACCACAGCCGCAAGGGCCCGCACCTCCACCGACGTACATCCGACGCCGCGCGTCTCCAAAGAAGCAGCAGACCAACCTCCTCAGCGCTTGTCGCGCGGCCCCTCCAGCGGCGGTCACGTGGCCGCAATCCAACCGAGCTTCTCCCACGGCCACGCCACATCACCACCTGCGCGCCTCCCCTCCAACCGCAGGCGCGGCACCCCAGTCGTCGTCGCGGCGTTCCCTGCGCGCCACGCGGCCCCGCATCGCGGATCCTTCTCCGCGCTCCAGACCCCGCGCGTGCGAGCCCCACCGCCGACTCCAGCCGCCCACCTGCGGCCGAGATTCCCCCTCGCCGCCCGCTTTCGTCAGCCGCGCCGCCCAGGCGCGTGTGCGCGCCGCCCACCAAGCCCGTCGCCGCCTCCACCTGAAGCCTCCATCACCAGTTTCAAGCCAAGAAACAGAGAAGATCTATCGCACAATAAAGATATGGGAATTTGTAAAGGGGACACTTGACACCCCATGCAAGTTATCAAAGAAATTTCAAGTTTTAGGTAATTGCATGTAAATCCCTGTTCTTCATTTGAGCTCATATTTCTTTTTCTGTATTGCACTCATACACCTGCATTTGCACGTTTATTTAGTCGTTATTTTGCCATCCAATTTTAATTCCGAAAATTGCATTGTGTAGCATAACTCTTAATCTACCATGTTAGCATTTATTTGTATTTTTCTGATTTGCAATATTTATGGAATTTATTTTGTAAAAAATTGAACATTTTGCCCATTTTGATTGATTAATTGATTGTGCATTATCTGCTTATCGAAAAAGCTCTGAAAAATCATCATTGGTAGATATAAACCTATGCTACAATATACCCGAAAATCACACCATTTGCATGTATAGTTTGTCTTAGAAAAATCATTTAGTGAAAACCTTAATCGATTTTTAATTAATCAACCGTGAACTATTTTAACGAAATTCAAGTTGATTTAGATAGCTCTTAAATAGACCAATTTGGATTAATTTTGTTTCTGAAAAATATCATCGTTCGTTAATTATTAAAATTGGATTAGTCATTTTCACTAAAGTCTGCATTTTTTATTATCCGTGCATCTAAAAAATCCAAAAAAAATAGGGTTATCTCATTTCATCCCATTTCACTATCTGGCCAAGTTTCATAATTTTTGGAATTAATTTGACCATCGTTCTGATTTAACTTGTAAATTGGCATGATTTCGCATGTGTCTTGCATAAAAAACCGAAAAAGACCAAAAAAATTATTCCCCGAAAATCACACTTTGGACTTTGCTAAAAATTCACCTAAGGAGATAGCTGCCTCCCTGAGTTCGACCTTGGACTTCCAACCAAGTAAAAAAAATGCCGCTCGAAATTAATTTGACTATAATTGAAAGTGGTTTTTGATCTGGTCTCATTATCCGACTGCAACACACGATATCAATTAATTTGAACAATAATATGCTCGAATTAACAAGGGTAGTGGGACCGCAATTCAAAATGGCACCGTTGCCGAGGAGGCACGGCTTAGGTTAATTTGCAGTAATTTCTAACTGTTTGATTTTTTATCCCCGGGTAGTCTGATCCCCAGTTTTCTTGTGAATATCGTCTGTCTTTTAATTTTTGTATTTTTTGTGTAATTCTCTGACCTCAAGTATTTCTGTGCGAGGAACGCGAGGATTCGAAGACGCTTCGAGGAATCGCCATATTAATTTCTTGACTGATTTGAGAGAATTTGTATTTTCATTTTATTTTTTTATTCTCATCATTTCTAGCGGTTCCCGTTTGGGTTATCGCGTGTGTAAAGATAGTAAAACCGTGTCCGTGTGTGTTGTTTGGTTTGAATGGTAAATTAGGCTTGCACTAATTGCTCCTCGAGCCACTCTAGGATTTGTTTGTGCTCGTAACTTTGTAGGACCACACATTACACTTAAAAGACGCACCTAGACCGCAGAACTAGTCAAATCAACCTGTGCTTCACTCGCTAATAGAACTGCTTGTCTAGGAGCGGATTTTTCACTTGCATTTGCATTTAGTATAAAAAAGGTTTCAATTCTGTTTTGCATCCTGCATAAAAAGCAAAGGGATCACTGTAAGTATTCTCTACTCAGCATTCGCATAATCGTTTTTCGTGCATCGGCTTTTCTCGATTTCTCCCCTGTTTTTCACACTTAATTGGGACTGGACAATAGGCGTGCTGTGTGGTTGGACTAACAAAGTGATAACTTAACTTAAAACTGGGACTGCTAACATTATTGACCAAAAAATCAATAAAATTGGAAAATCTGTTTGCGGGACACTAATCCCCGACCTTGTTTTCAGGCTGAGTGAGGGTACTTGAGTGTGTGTGAACACCTTAAGGCAGAGACCAAATCCCCGCCTTCCATATCACGTTCCGACTAATCCTATCAAATATCACAAGTTGAATTTATTAAGGTTCATTGACTAGTACCAAATAGCCTCCGCCTGTCTCAGGTAGATAGGGGCGAAATTGCGGTACTTCGCGTCAACTTGCCAGTAACCCCCAGGAGTGAAGTTCCGGCCTTGTCAGCCTCCGCCTGCTTGCAGGTAGATAGGGACAGGTCTTTGAATCCATCAACTTGGGATAGGAGCGAAGAAAGGAAGGACCGACGGTATCTTAGGCGACAGGTTAAACAGGGAAGACGCATCCGACTTTGAGCCGACTTCCCTATATGCTGTGTAATCCTTGCTATCTTGCTTGAAAAATCACACTTAAAATTTACAAGATTAATTGGACTCGGTTTCGGGTCCTTCACTGTGTTGAGTGTGAATCCAGGGTTCTGGATTGAATTGTTTGCTTCAGGTAGGAGTCAAATCCTATCTTAAGACTCCCGATTCTTCTCGCCAAAATCAAGATGAGTGACTGGGGGGATATCGACTCTTTATTCACCAATCTCTCTTTGAGCCCCCCACGAAACTCCTCTTCATCAGCCCAAGCGCACCTTGGACCATCCAGGACTCATGACCCTCTTGAGTTCTGGTTCCCTCACACCCAGGGTGGTTACTCTCAAACCAACCCTTTCCTCTCCTCCGAGCTTACCGAGGAAGACCATCGCCTCGGTAAGAGTCCCTTCCTTGATTTGTCCTCTGACATAGACTTTGTTTCCTACCCAGGACTAGAGGACAAGATGCCACCTAAGCAGCCACCGGATGAGGACCCATTGCGACAGATTCTTAATCTCCTCGCCACAGCTGAACAACAAAATGCAGATCTCACATCTAGAATGGGACAGATTATTACAGCAGGAGGAATCGACCGACCAATGGTTGATGCCTACAACCCAGCGGAGAACGAGATGCACAGTTGGTTGGCACCAACGGTTCCCCCAGAAGCATTCGAGCTCAAGCCCCACTTCCTTAGCATGCTACCGAAGTTCAACGGAAATGCCAATGAAGAATCATATGCCTTTCTCCGAGACTTCGAGCTGGTCTGCAACAACCTTAGCCATCCTAAAGTTGGGCAGGATTACATTAGACTGAAGGCCACCCCCTTTACCTTAGAAGATAAGGCAGCACATTGGCTGAAAAACCTGGGGGTGATATGTACCACATGTTTGCAGTTCAAAGACTTATTTCTGAAGAAGTTCTACCCTCTTAGTAGAACTAATCAAATGAGAACGAAGATCGCTAGTTTCTCCCAGGGACCCTGTGAACCATTCCATGAAGCCTGGGATAGGTTCAATGACCTAATTCAGAAATGTCCCTGCCATGGCATTTCCAAGGCGATCTTAGTCCAGACCTTGTTTTATGGCATGACCCCAGAGATGCAGGGGTTAGTTAGTGTCGCCTGCGGAGGAAGCTATCTGAACAAGAACGAGAATGCAGTATGGAAGATACTAGAATATATGGCAGAAACCGGCAGGTCGCTGGCCACCAGGGCCTATCAATTATCTTCCTCAATCCTATCCAACGAGACAACTCGGAGGACTGTAGCGGATCTGTCAGAGGACCTCATTCCCAGCATGGGATGATAGCTGACAAGTTAACTATAGTCGAGCAGATTTACAAGAGGGTCACGGACCTTGAGTCTCTCTCACGTCTACCGAAGCAAGTGGAGGAACTTACTGAGAAGGTAGCCAAGATGAAGCTACCTGCCCCTTCTGCACCACCCGCACATGTGCATCGAGTCCATCTTGTACAGGAGCAGGCACCGGGGCCTCAGAGTGGCTGGGTGGAGGATCAGACTTACACCCAGCAGGATCAGCATGCACCCCCACAAGTGGAGACCGGATACGAGGAGCTTCCACAGGTGTTCGAGATCAACGGGTTGTGGTACAACCGTGACCCCGTCAGCAGACAGTCGGGGATGGGGAATGGTCAGCCTCACCGACCTTCCCTACCTTACCAGGAAACCAGTTCCATCCCCGCACCGTGCTTTGTTCAGTCCAGGCCCGAATGAGGGTACCAGCCTCAGTAGCACCAGCAGCAGCAGCGCACATTCCACTCGGGCCAACAGGGCCCGACACCGTCCCACCAGCAACAGCAGTATCGGCATGGCCAGCAGGGCCAATACAGAACCTCATCCGCAAATCTGCATCAGCAAGCACAGCCCATCGAATTGGAGTCCCTCACCTTGGCGATCCAGACCTTGTCTGATAGGGTCCAACAGATCCAGAATGACTATCTGGATATGAGAACCAATCTGAATCGTGTTTCTCGTACCCAAGATCAATAAATGGCGCCAAAGACCCCAATTCCTGTGCAGGTTCAAGCCAACCCGAACAGCTTAACCCATGGTCAGAACCGACCTCGTGATCAGGTATACTATTCAGATAATTCTTTATCTGAACATGAGATCCTTTCGTATGATAATATGAATCATATGTCCCTCAGGAGCGGAAGGACCGTGACCATACCTGATCGGGCACGGACATCGAAGGAAGGAGCCGCCAAGTCTCTACCTGAGGAGAACTTGGAGGAAGAGGAGGAGCAACACCACCATCACCATCACCGGGAGAAGAAGAGGACTTCTGGGTCCTCGAAGCAGCAAACTCGCACCGACGGAGAGTCCGACGAAACCGACGAAGAGCCCGCACCTCCATCTGAGGAAGACCGTCAAGAAGTCGTGGAAGACGCATCACCGGTTTCGCCACAACATTTTCCTTTTAGTCAGAGTCTGAGTCTGTTTAAGAGTCCGAGTCGTGTACAGAACTCAGTTCCAGCTTTCAATGAAAATATTTCAGTTTCAGAACAAGAGTTAGAGTCAATAATCCCTTTCTCCCTAGCCCTCAAGGGTGGAAAGAAGAAAATGAAAGAAATCAAAAACGATGATCCTGAGATGGCAGAGTTCTGCAACAAATACATCAAGGTCACAATCCCCTTCGACAAGTACGTGGAAATGACTCCTGCATTTCAGAAGTACATTAAGGTGAGATGCACACCTAATAGGGTTAGCAGGAAGACCAAAAGCCGTGTTGAGAAACACGTTCTATCAGTAGCCACGACTTGTGCAATAAAGAACTCGTTTCCAAGGAAACGAAGAGACATGGGTGCACACTATGTAGTGAGTCATGTTGATGACATCGCGTTTGCACGCACTCTCCTAGACAACGGTTCCTTAATTAACTTAATGCCTACAGCCCTCTATGAGCGGCTTAATCTCGGACATCTTAGGAAATCTAGAGCCCTCCTGCAATTTGCTGATAAGTCAACCAAGAGGTCCCAAGGAGAATTGAGGAACGTTGTGATCAAAGTCGAGGGGAAAGAATACATGGTGGACTTCACTGTCCTAGATATGAAAACCCCTCGTAATTGGAGAGATTCCCAGATCATCTTAGGCAGGCCCTTCCTCAGAACAGCGGGGGCCTTGTTTGATTATAAGATCGGGAAGATCCAGTTCCAAACTCCAGGCGGAGATGAGGAATTTGAGATGAAGCAGACCAGATGGCAGAGACCGGATTCTGAATCCAGCACTGAGTACTCTTCAACCGAAGCAGACTGCGATCATGTAGACACAGTTGGGCCATGGAGACAGAACCCAGCCAGCATCAATGAGTCCCTCCCCTCTGGAGATGATCCGATGCATGAGTCAGTTTGCGAGGTCCTCATAGACGAGTACAGCTCAGAACTTGCATCGCCCTACATCTTCGATGACTTAGAGGCCCAGTTGGGCATGTCAGTCCTTCCCTCTTTTGGACAATCGGAAGATGAGGATGATGAGTCGGACGCGGCTTTTGCCGATTGCATGGAGACCTTTGACGATCCGACTCCAGAGTCGAACAACTTGGTGGCAGTAATTACAGAGAAAGATCCAGTCACTTCCAAAACCAAACCAGATTCGATTGAGCCAGATTTTCTAGACGATCACACCATACCTGAGCTTAAGTCTTACCCATAACACTGAAATACGCCTTCCTTGCGGGTCAGGACAAGAAATTTCCGGTCATCATCAGTTCGCGATTGACCGAGGAGCAGGAATCTCGCTTGCTAGAGATCCTGTAGAAAAACCGCAAGGCAATAAGCTGGAGCATTTCCGATCTCCACGGGATAAATCTCGCTCTGTGTTCGCACCATATCTACTTGGAGAATGAAGCCAAACCCTCTCGTGAATTCCAACGTCATTTGAATCCAAATTTATGAGAGGTAGCGAAGAAGGAGATAGAGAAATGGTGCAACGCGGATTTTATTTATCCCATCTCCGACCCTAAATGGGTGGCTCCGATCCATGTGGTCCCGAAAAAATCGGGATTCAGACAACCACCAACGAGGACGGAGAGGAGATCGTGACGCGAGTGCCCACGTCGTGGCGCGTCTGTGTGGATTACCGACGCCTGAATGTCACGACGAAGAAGGATCATTTTCCTCTACCATTCATTGATTAGATCCTAGAGAGACTAGCGGGGAAAGAGTTCTTCTGTTTCTTAGATTGATTCTCGGGTTACAATCAAGTAGCCATAGCTCCGGAGGATCAAGAAAAAACCATGTTCACATGCCCCTTTGGTACCTATGCTTTCAGGCGCATGCCCTTTGGGTTATGCAATGCTCCAGGTACTTTTCAAAGGTGTATGATTGCTGTATTCGCTGAAATGGTCGGCGAATTCCTGGAAGTCTTCATGGACGACTTCTCGGTCCACGGCGATTCCTTTGATTCCTGCCTTAGGAATCTGGACTGAGTCCTCAAACGTTATTGTGAGGTCAATCTGGTGCTCTCCTGGGAGAAAAGTCGCTTCATGGTGACTGAACGCATTGTGTTGGGGCACATCATCTCCAGGAGAGGAACGGAGGTTGACCCTGCCAAGGTGGACGTGATTCGACGACTCCACCACCAACCAACATCAAGCAGTTGCGGTCATTCCTCGAGCATGTCGGATTCTATCGGAGATTCATCAAGGATTTTTCTAAGATTGCCCGACCGCTAACTGAGTTTTTAGGTAAAGACATGGAGTTTGTTGTTAATCACAAATGTCTTGAGGCATTTAAGCTATTGCAAGGAATGATCATGGACGCACCTATCCTACAAGCCCTAGATTGGTCTCTACCTTTTGAGATCATGTCGGACGCATCAGATTTTGCTGTTGGGGCTGTGTTTGGACAGAGGAGGGATGGCGTCCCGTTTGCAATCCACTACGCAAGCAAAGTGCTTGATACGGCTCAGCGTAACTATACAATTACGGAAAAGGAGATGCTTGCAGTAGTGTCTGCCTTGGACAAATTCTGATCTCACTTAATTGGATCTAAGGTAATTATGTTCGCTGACCACACGGTGCTACGATACTTTATGGAGAAGAAGGACGCGAAGGCGCGTCTTCTTCGATGGATTTTACTTATCCAGGAGTTTGATTTGGATATCCGTGATAAACCTGAAAAGAAGAACGTAGTAGCCATCATCTCTCTCGTCTCGAAGATCTTAATACTTCCGAGGATTGACCTATTCGAGACTCCTTCCCTGATGAGTCGATTTTTGTTGTCGACTCACTCCCATGGTACGCCAACATCGTGAACTATCTTGCCTCCAAGAAGGTTCCCGAAGATTGGCCCAAGAGCCACATCGACCGACTGAAGTCGGACGCTAGACACTACCGTTGGGAGGATCCGATCCTTTTCTTTGAAGGACCGGATTGTGTCTGGAGACGGTGTATTCCTCAAGAGGAATACCAGAGTGTCCTTTCTTTATACCACGCCTTGGAAGCAGGAGGACACCACTCCGGGAAGAGGACCGCATGGAAAGTACTTCAGTGTGGCTTTTACTGGCCGACTCTGTTTCGCGATACTATCACCTTTGCAAAGTGGTGTCCAGTATGCCAGAGAATGGGAGGAACCGTTGGTTCCAAGGATGAGATGCCGATGCAGCCTATCATCATTTGTGATGTCTTTGACGCCTGGGGCATCGATTTCATGGGTCCATTCCCTGTCAGCCACGGGTTCGAGTATATCCTTCTTGCGGTAGATTATCTATCCAGGTGGGTGGAGGCTATCCGACCCAAGCCACAGACAACAGGACTGTCTGTAAATTCATCAGAGAGCACATCATCTCTAGGTTCGGGATCCCCAAAATGATGATATCAGACGGGGGTAGCCACTTTGTAAATCGGGAGGTGAAGAAACTCCTGAAGGACTACGGCATCGAACACCGTGTCGCTAGTCCTTACCACCCACAAACTAATGGTATGGCTAAGGTGTCGAATCGGGAGGTGAAGATCATATTGCAAAAGCTTGTCCGCCCAGACAGGAAGGACTGGTCTCAAATTTTGGATCAGGTCCTATGGGCGTATAGGACAGCTTACAAGACACCGTTAGGAACCTCCCCATTCCGAATGGTATTCGGAAAGCCGTGCCATTTGCCCACAGAACTAGTGCACAAATCAGAATGGGCAATCAAGAATGTCAATTGGAACACACACCTTGGACAACAGAGAGAAATGGATCTGAATGAGCTTGTGGAAGTCAGAAACTGTGCATATAACAACAGTTTGGTGTACAAGGACAAGGTTAAGCGTTGGCACGATCGATATATCAGACGAAAGACCTTTGTTCCTGGACAGAAGGTACGATTGTTTAATGCTAGGCTGAAGATCATCCAAGGCAAATTGAAGTCCAAGTGGACAGGCCCATTTGTCGTCCGTACGGTGCATGATAGTGGATGTGTCGAGATCTCAGACCTCGCAGATAATGCACCGACATTTCTTGTGAATGGACAACTGTTGAAGCACTTCGTCGATTCCAATGAGCAGTTAGTCCATGTTGAGGAGATTGTATTAATGCGCGAGACAGATTCAGTAGATATACCTCGAGCCGCGCCTGAGACCTTGCAGCAGTAAGCTCTGGCCATCAGCAGCATCTTGAGAGATTCAGACCAACTCATTTGTATATACCAGCATTCCTGTACATTCTGTCCTTTCTCCCCCGCGACTCTAGTAACCCATCCCCGCCTCATTGATCACTATCTCGGACTATACTTAGGATGACCAAATCCTAAGTATAGGGGGGATGAGCCACCTGAGTCTGTTCTCTATACATCCTCCAGATCACATTGGTCCTCTTACTCACTTCCGTCCTATACTTAGGCTGACCTGAGCCTAAGTATAGGGGGGACCGATGCCCGCATTGTATATTCATCCACTTCTCTTCTTAACCTTGGCTGCCCCATTTTTTGTCCTTCTTCTACACTTAGGTTGCCTGAGCCTAAGTATAGGGGGGCAGGACGACTTCTTTACATTTTTGTTATTTTAGCTCTCCTACGATTAGCACGAGCTATGTCCTTTTCCTCGCTTTCCGTGCTCTGAGGACATAGCACACGCTAAGTATAGGGGGGCGTGTATATATTACATATATACTTTACCCATAGCTCGTACTTTCACGTATTTTCGCGTAATTTTGTATATATTTTTGCAATAATTGCGGGTGCGTAGAAAAATTAAAAAAAATTATACTTGTAAAAATTGAAAAAAAAATGTATACTTGTATATTGTATAACACTTGTATAATTTGTATAATACTTATAAAACTTTTGTAAATTGTTGTAACATAGGAGGTATATCAAAGTTTTGAAAGAAAAAAAAACAACAAAAACAAAAAAAACAAAAAAAACAACAAAAAATAAGCTTCTTATTTACTCTTGCATATCATCCATGCATTAAAAAAAGAGAGTCTTGCATTTCATTCATCTACATAGCATGTCATCTGCATATCTTGCATATGCAAGGTGGAAAACTAGTGGGTTCTGCACCAAGTTATGAGTAGATGTTGAGGATGGACCTGATTTGACCTTAATCCACCTAATTTCAAAGGAACCTTATAGGAACTGGAGTTAAGATTTCTCAGGTCAAGTGACTTAATTCTTTGAGTCCGCAAGTCTATGTTCACATGTCATCTTTATTAGTCTAAGTAGAATATCTCGTGCACACGCATGATTCTTTTAGATAATGACTTAACTTGGATAAGCACAATGTACGTAGCTCTTCATTGATGAGGTGGTGAGGAGGTAGAATCCTTTAGCTTGGAGTAGCACACGGGTGGAAACATCGTCCTCCTCTAGAGAGGGTAGTGCATCTCAACCTAGTCTGGTGCTGTTGACATCCAAGGACGGGATGTTGTGGGTTGCAATAATGCTTCAAAAGAAGGATAGTCTACTGGCTCAAGAGGAAAAACTTCTGATGTACATGTTGCACCTTGTATATAGTTCAAAAGAAAAAAAAGAAGAAAAAAAAGAGAAAAAAATGCAAGAACTCCAAAAAAAATCAGACAGGTCCAAAAAAAACCTGTCGGAGTATGTATATTAGCAAAGAAAATGCAGCTGGATGACTTGGCTACACTGGTCAGGCATCCCGGGATAGGTAGCTACACTGGCTACCATCCATTCTTCTCTCTACCCCCTCCTCTTGAGCTGGTCGCACTTGAACTTAGAAGGGAATACCCCACTCCTCGAGGAAAGAGTTACTGGACCGGGTTATTTGAGTTACCTTGTTAGACGAGGCTGGTTCTTAGCCATTTCTGAGGTGGAGAGCTATTCTACACTTACACAGTACAAGTAAGAATCATAGTCATCAGAAATTTGCGTTTGAGGATTTGTTCTGACCTGACTGTTGAGGAGTCTTGAATAGAAGACTTGTGGAACTTGAAGTCTGTTAGGTCTTAAGTTCAGATCCCAATAAAGTTCCGCCACACAATTAATCCAAAGGTCGAGTCAAGCTCCATTTTCAACTTTTGTTCGAGACCTTGGTATGGAACTCAAAATCATTTCACTCTTGCATTTCATTTTAGTTGCTCGGGGATGAGCAAGGTTTAAGTATAGGGGGTTGATGAATATGTGATTCATCACTCTTAAAGTTGAAAATAGAGCTTTGTTCCCGAGTAAATAGATGTGTATTTCCACTTATATTGCATAATTAGCATTCATGCATGCATAAATAAAATCTGCATTTTAGCATTCATATTTGCATTAAATAAGAAGCCAATTTCATTTGTAAATATTCACCTTTATATTTACCATATTTCACCTATTTGTATATATTTTATACTAACTCCGAATCCAATAAAACCAACTCCATAGTGTATATATTACTAACCCTAATAAAGGAAAAATATCAAAAAAATACTAACTTGTAAAATTACCCAATAAACCCCCAAACCCAGTTTGAAACTAGGAGCCTTAAAATGTGCATATCTCTCTCATACAGCCTTCGAATTAGGTCTATTCACTTTTAAAGTAATATACATTCAAAGACCTTCGAAACAAGACCAATTTCATTAAAATCGGAGCTCGTATGCAAAACTTGGGTTTTGGACCCCTTCTGTATATTGTACATATTGACCGAAATGCCCTTGCAATTTATCCTTTTATTTTCTTAATTATTAAAAATCCAAAAAAATAGATTAAATTGTAAATATTCTTCTCATAATTGTTTTAACTTTATTTTGATTTTTCTCTCTTTTAAATGACAAAAAATATATAAAAGATAAAATGCGGTATTTTATATCTATAAGGTACCACCCAAAAATACATTTTGTATAGATGTTTTCCTTTGATTTTCGGCCCTTCACGAAAGTTGTAGATCTCGTCGCGACGAGCAACTTTCGTGTTGATCACTTTTTGATCTAAGCTCTTTTATTATTTCTTTTTTATTTTTCTTTTCATTTAGTTGTGGATTTTTCTCGGAGCGACACGTGGCACCTCCTGGAGCCGCCATGTGTCGCCTCCTCATTCACTCACTTATGCCATCTCCCTCCTTCATCCTGGGCCGTTGGATGAGAGGGTCATCCATCAACGGCTATCCTCTTCTCTACCCATTCCTCTCCTACCCTCCCTTAACTTAAGGGAGAGGCCACTTCGACACCTCCAGATCCGACCCCATCTTCTCCACTCCATCTTCCATCTCTCCCACTCTCTCCATGTCCTCTCCAACCTCCACCTCCTCCTCTTTATAATCCCCTCCACTCCTCCATTCATCCCCATCCGCCATTGAAACGAGCTCCGTCCTAGTACCCTTGGCCTTCCAGTGACAGTCGAAGGATCGTTGGTCGTGCAAAGACGACCCGAACTCGAGGCGAGATCCAGGGACTTCGGTCCTTGTTGCTGCTGCTCTCCGCCGCAGCCGAGCTCCGCTTGCCGCGCGTCGAGCGACGACCTGAGAAGCTTTGCTTCTCCCTCCATAGGCATCACCTCCATTACCTCCAGGTAATCTTCTCCCTCTCTTCTTCTTCCTCTTCTACACCTACACTCTCTCTCATTAATCCATCATTGTTCCATTCATCGATTCGCAAAACCAATTGCACTTCTATGGATAAATCACACGTTGTGAACGCAACGGTGATTTTTCTTAAATTTTTCGGTGAACTTTCATCAACTGATTCATCGTATATTTGCGCCAAGTAAACAAATGCATGAGGAATAAGGGAGGTGGTGAAACTCCCCTGTTTCTTCTTCCTCCGCTCCTCTCCATCCTCCACGTCGCTCGCCTTCGGCCACGCCACCACCGCCGTCGTCGCGCTGCTGCCTCTGCCCCGACGACCCTTGACTGTATGTCGGTCATCCTCCTCCATTGACGCGTGCCCATCCCGCACCTCCAGGCCGCGCGGCTGCTTCGCGTGCGCCACTCTCGCAGCACGCGCTGACGCGCTTCCAACCGCGTGCCACGGCTGCCACATCACCAACCACAGCCGCAAGGGACAGCACCTCCACCGCCGTACATCCGACACCGCGCGTCTCCAAAGAAGCAGCAGGCTGACCTCCTCAGCGCCTGTCGCGCGGCCCCTCCAGCGGCGGTCGCGTGGCCGCAATCCAACCGAGCTTCCCCCACGGCCGCGCCACATCACCACCCGCGTGCCTCCCCTCAGGCCGCAGGCGCGGCACCCCAGTCGTCGTCGTGGCATGCCCCACGTGCCACGCGGCCCCGTATCGCGGATCCTTCTCTGCGCTCCAGACCCCGCGCATGCGAGCCCCACCGCCGACTCTCGCCGCCCGCCTACGGCCGAGCTTCCCCCTCGCCGCCCGCCTTCGTCAGCTGCGCTACCCACCAAGCCCGTCACCGCCTCCACCGTGAAGCCTCCATCCCCTGTTTCAAGCCAAGAAACAGAGAAGATCTATCGCACAATAAAGATATGGGAATTTGCAAAGGGGACACTTGACACCCCATGCAAGTTATCAAAGAAATTTCAAGTTTTAGGTAATTGCTTGTAAGTCCATGTTCTTCATTTGAGCTCATATTTCTTTTTCTGTATTGCACTCATACACCTTCATTTGCATGTTTATTTAGTCATCATTTTGTCACACAATTTTAATTCCAAAAATTGCATTGTGTAGCATAATTCTTGTTCTACCATGTTAGCATTTATTTGTATTTTTCTGATTTGCAGAATATTTATGGAATTTAATTTGGAAAAATTTGCAACATTTTGCCCATTTTGATTGATTAATTGATTGCGCATTATCTGCTTATCAAAAAATCTCTGAAAAATCATCATTGGTAGATATAAGCCTATGCTACAACATACACACCATTTGCACGTATAGTTTGTCTTAGAAAAATCATTTAGTGAAAACTTTAATCGAATTTTAATTAATCAACCGTGAAGTGTTTTAACGAAATTCAAGTTGATTTGGATAGCTCTTAACTATACCTATTTGGATTAATTTTGTTTATGAAAAATATCATCGTTTGTTAATTATTAAAATTGGATTAGTCATTTTCACTAAAGTCTGCATTTTTTTTATCCGTGAATCTAAAAATTCCAAAAAATTAGGGTTATTTCATCTCATTTTGGCTAAGTTTCATAATTTTTGGAATTAATTTGACCATATTTCTTATTTAACTTGTAAATTGGCCTGATTTCGCATGTGTCTTGCATAAAAAACCGAAAAAGACCAAAAAAATTATTCCCCGAAAATCACACTTTAGACTTTGCTAAAAATTCACCTAAGGAGACAGTTGCCTCCCTGAGTTCGACCTTGGACTTCCAACCAAGTAAAAAAATTACCGCTCGAAATTAATTTGACTATAATTGAAAGTGGTTTTTGATATGCTCTCATTATCCGACTGCAACGAACGATATCAATTAATTTGAACATTAATTTGCTCGAATTAACAAGGGTAGTGGGACCGCATTTCACCTAGCGGATGCCGCGTCGCACATGTGCTACTTATCCTCTAGTTGTTCATGTTTCCTTGGATCATCTTTCAGACGAGTACAAGGGGTTTGTAGTGGGACTCTCTATTGTTACTATCCTATGAACATACCAGGAGGCAGTACACGACAGTAGCTGGCGGCTTTCCATGGAGGAGGAGATGGTAGCTTAATAGTCTTGTGGCACCTGCAGCATTGTTTCTGCTCCACCAGGTACCTCTGTTGTGGGTTACAAATGGGCTTTTACGGTAAAGCAACAACCAGATGGCAGTGTGGATTGCTACAAAGTGAGGCTTGTAGCACGAGGGTTCACCCAGACTTATATGGTGAACTACAAGGATACCTTCTCACCGGTTGCTAGAAATTCAACTTTGTGCATTCTTCTCTCAGTTGTTGTGACTCGGGAGTCCAGGATTGGTCGCTTTACTAACTTGATGTGAAGAATGCCTTTTGTACGGAGATCTACAAGAGGTGGTCTACAAGAAGCAGCCACCATGTTTTGCTGTTGAGGGGGAGTCTCAGAAGGTATGCAGGCTCCACAAGGCGATTTATGGACTGAAGCAAATTCTGAGAGCTTGGCGCCAGAAGCTCTCAGAGCTGATAGAGCACCAGGGTTTGTGAGGTCCACTGTCTATCATTCACTTTTTGTTCAAAGGAACAAAGAGGTGGTGTTACCATTCTGATTACGTTGATAACATAATTGTCACAGGTGATGATGAGAAGGGTATTTAGGCTGCTAAGGAGTTCCTAAGTCAGTAATTTGTGACTAAGGATATTGGCAGCCTATGTTACTTCCTCGGATTAGAGTTCGTCAGGAACCCACATGGTCTTGTGATGTCCCAAAGGAAGTTTGTGATTGATCTTCTACTCGAGACAGTCCTGACAGGTTGCAAGCACGCTAGTACCCCTATGGATCCGAGCACAAGATTATATGATGATGACACTGAGGAGGTAGATAAGAGAAGATACATGGAGCTTGTCGGGAATCTCATTTATGTTACTATCACTAAGCCAGACATATCCTTTGTCGCGAGCAAAGTGAACCAGTTCATGGAGCAGCTCAGACAGGCGCATATGGATGCAATCCATATGATTCTTAGATATCTGAAGACTTCACCATGTACCGGTCTTATATTCAGCAGAGGTGCATCTCTTAAGGTGACAGTTTGTGCAGATGCAAATTATGCAAGATGCTCAAGAGACATGAAGTCTACATCTGGTTTTGCAGTTTTTGTTGGGAGTTCACTAGTGTCATGGAAGAGAAAGAAGCAGACAGTGGTTACCAAATCTAGCACAGAGTCTGAGTACAAAGCCATGGCTGAGGGGAGCACAGAGATGATGTGGGCTAGATCAGTCTTGACTTATCTTGCAGTTGAGGTACCTCTTCCCATGCAGCTTCTATGCGACAAAAAGCAGCTCTATTTATTGCCAACAATCATGCATTCCATGAATGGACCAACCATATAGAGGTGGATTGTCACTATACCAGAAACATGATCAAAAAAGGACTCATATCCAACTCCTATGCCACTACCGAAGATCATACTACATATATATTCACCAAAGCACTTGCTCGAGGTCCATTTCAGAGATGTTCCAAACTGAGCACGGTAGATATATATATGCTCCAGCTTGAGGGGGAGTGTTGTGATATTTGTGTCTCTTGGTGTTTTTTTTCCTTATTTCTATTTTTCTATATAGCTCTTATGTAATTTACTTCGGCTATTCTCCTATATAAGAGATCCCTAGGGTCTCGGTGAACGTATCTGATTCTATTCTTTCTACGCTTACAATTTCCTTATTTGGTATTCTTGTTATGTTTAGCTCTCTTTTACACCTGTAAAAAGACTCCATATCCACTCTAAATATACTCTACAACTCACTTAATATTCAAGATATTTGTTACTAAGTTCTATTAATGAAAAAGTATTTTACTGAAACTTCTCTCCCAGCCTTGACTCGATGCCTTTCCAACCTTTGCTCGTAGCCTTCTACTCCAATCTCTATGGTTTACGTTTTAATCTTAGTTCATGATTTAAAGGATTTTTGAAAGGTGTTTCTGTGAAGCCATATCTTATAAAACTAAAGATAAACTTTTGGTGAGGTTACTTACATTGAGATGTTCTTGGTGAAACCTTTTTTCTTGTGTGTAACATAAATTTGGTAAGTTATGTGCTTGTACTATTGTTTTGACTACATCATAAGTAGTTTAACTAGGGAGTGTTCGTAAGACATGTGTAGGCCAAGCTATGGAACAAGACGTAGCCCTTGTAGGGTAAGCCTGTATAAATCCTTGTGTATTGGTGATTGCTTTTTTGGTTGTTTTTGCATGCTTATTATCACCATTATTTAAGTGTAAGACTTTTGATGCGCATTTTTTTGTAGAGCACTATTCTCCCCTTAATTTACAACAAGCGTAAAAAATAGTCGAATCTTTCAACAAGGATTTGAGCAAGAATCCATGTAGCCGACCCCACTTATAGTGGGAGAAGGCTTTTCTTTTTTTTTTACATTTCAACCTGCCCCATTAGCCGACCCTACTTAATTGTGGGAAAAGGCTTTGTTGTTGTTGTTGTCAACCTGCCCCGTAATAGTAAACTTACAAACAGTACATAGATTAAAAATCCTTTGGCCTTATGTCATATGGCCCATATCACCTCTATCAAATATCCACTCTTTATGCACAGTATCCTCATTATTACCATTTCTACCACCATCATAGCAAGAGCACTTTTAGTGGTGTGGGATCCATTGTTTAAATATCTATCTTGCTAAGATCAGTCCAAATTCCTAGAGTTAAATCAATAGTGTTTCTCGACATATCTTTATTAGCTTACTCGACATAGCTTTATTAGCTTAGTTGATGCACTAGAATTATCCTTTTTAATTTTCTACTTATATTATTTCCTAGACAACTTCTTCATAGGAAGGAACTTCCACAACAATTCAATATAATGGGCAAGCTTTTTATGATGTATACACTCCTAGCTGAAAGACGTTGGCCATGTGGCTCACGAGCATTGACTATTCACTAATATTATCATAAGAATTTATCATCACAATCCATATTTGCTCTTCGGCTTCAATCTAGTAGTATATTTCATTGCTTAAGGCAACCTTGCAATGAGGATGTGGCTTCTGAAATTTTCAATCATGGCTATGGTCATTGAGAAAATTGAAAATCATGTTATTCGACCCATTATCCCAGTAAATCTTTTAGTCATCACTATAGTTTTTTAGAAAGAGAAAGAGGGGTGGTGTCCCAAGTTGGGACCCACCAAACTGTGTATGTATATATATAATACTAAAGTATTGGCATCATATCACATTTGCCATGATAGACAGAGTGCCCTACAATGTCCAATTACCTTATCGGTATGAACCATCCTCCCCCCCCCCTCCCAAAAAAATGACCTCGTTCCATGCACACCAAATTGACCATGCAACCGCAAAGGGGTATGAAGCGTCCTCATGCCCAAAGCCGCACACTGATCTAATATCTCTCCAAAATGCGGGATAGTCACTCCACGTAAGCCACGTAATGTTGGCTTGATGCCAAACCTCAACAGAGAATGGGCACGGGAAGAATAAATGATCCACATCCTCCCTCATTAAACCGCATCTATTGCAAGTAACATCCTCCAACCCTCGCAACTATCCTTGGCGGGCCTTGGTGAGGATCCTCCCAAATCTGAAGAGCCACAAGAAAACCTTAATTCTGTTAGGCACCTTGCACCGTCAAATCATTCATGTATCCACATGAACCTCCTCCTGCACTCCCCCCCCCCCGGGTCCTCTACCAGATAGCGATATGCCTTCTGCACCATAAACCTCTCATCTCCCCAAATATAGGGATCTCTACCCGAAGACAGACTCTCACTTTGTAGTAGCTATGCCTGTAGAGATAGGAACTCCTCAACTCTCTGATCTGATAATGTAGATATAAACAACGACGACCATGCTCCGTGGTCCCAAACCTGCTACACTCGTACCTCGCTATCACCTGCCAGCCTCAAGAGACGTAGGTATTACACCCCCACCGTCCCATCCGGTCCAATCATCCTTCCAAAAAAAATGAAAACCAGCATAATCACCCAGCACCGACCTCATCTTAATGGCAATCTCTGGAATAATCGCAGTAATCCCCTTCCACAGAGAGGATGGAAGACGTCCCAGGACGACTACCATCGACATGGTAACTCCATAGATCTTTCTGAGCAAACGACATACCAGGTCCTGTGATTTTCTCCAAATCCGCATCACCCACTTCGCCATAAACACCTTATGCATCTCCCGCACCCGCAGCACCACTAATCCATCCTTCCTCTTGGTCGAAGTCACCCTGCCCCAGTCCACCAGGTGGACATCCTTCCTACCATGTCACCCGTCTGACCAAAAAAAATTTCCTCATCAAAGTCTCAATCTTGGCAAAGAACCCCGCGGGAAGCAATCTCGTGGAACAAAAGAAAATCGGGATGGTCGAGAGAACATGCTTCAAGCGCATCAACTTTCCTCCCTAGGAGAGCATCGCCTTCCACCCTGCCAGCCTTTCCAATCATCGGACTTTGGCTTCCCCGCCACCAATGGGTGACCCAAGTATGTAATTGACAGGGCCACCGTGGGGTAACCTAGCACCTCAGTCACTCACCGTAGATCATCCTCTGCAAGGCTAAAAGGTACCATCGCCAGGCTAAAAGGTACCATCGCCGACTTTTCCCTATTGATTCAGAGCTCGGAGATGTCCCCAAAGATATCCATGATGAGCAAACCCGTCGAATCTTCTCCTCCTCAGCTCCCAAGAACAGCATAGTATCATCATCATACTCTAGAATCGGGATGGAAATGTCCTCCCTTCTATATCTTGAACACCAGCCCTCATCAACATCCCTCCTCGTTATAACAACTAAATCATCAGCCACACTCACAAAGAGAAGTGGAGCCAACGGACCTCCCTGCCTATTCCTCTCTGCGGCTGGAAGAAACCACCCTCCGGCTACCATAGTCATCACTATATTTACAAGACTCCTTTCACTGATAATCAAGATCTCCTTACATAGACATAATGACACCGTAGTATGTTGTAACTAAGAGCTCCCTGAAAGGCTATAGATCTGTCTAACAGAGGACTGTTCCTTTTTCTTGTAGTAGGCAGCTAATTAGTCAAAAAAACAAGACTACAATTTATAAGTCTTCATGTCTTTCTTATTATTGCTATACATTTTCAACGAATCAACCACAAGTAGCAAGTGCTCTTCATCCAAAATATTATCAATTGAATTCACCCACGATGGCATTGACAATCCTATTCTTCACTTTATTATCCTCAAGAAAACACGGCTCTATAATGGATCCTTTTGATCTGACATGGTCTCGCTCTCCCTATTGTAATTACTCAGTAGCCATCTCAAAGGTAGAAGACCAAATGAGGTCATAATCCTTTGTTGATTTCAAGGTAGTTATTTGAATCATATGATTCTTTATCCTTATTTATCCATCAATGTCAATTTTCTCTAGGGGTGCACATAGATCGGATAAAATCCGTAATCCGATCCAATCCGGTGTTATGGGATTGGATTGGTTTGGTTTTATCATTTTAATGAATCGGATTGGATTGAAAATTTTCAAATCCGTTAAAGTATGGATTGGATCGGATTATCGTGAAAATCCAATCCGATCCAATCCATTAATCCGTTAACATATACATACATACATACATAAATACATATATGTACATGCATATACACGCGTACGTGCGTGTGCACCCATTCCAATAAGACAATAACCAATGTGATTCTTCTCTTTTTTTCATATCTATAGTGGATACAAGTCCTCTTGTCATCACCCTTAAACTCCTAAATAATAAAAATATAATTATACCTTGTAAAAGTTATAATCTAAATTGACTATTCCCCTCTTAGTTTCGATCCTCTTTCATTTTACTCTTGACCTCAATATTTCACTCCTAGTTTCATCTCCTTGGATTTCATCAATATGTGACTGTAAAGATCACATTATTCTGTTTGTGTAACTTATCTTTTTATCTTTGGATCATTATTTGGTAACTTGTATTATTCTTACTTGAATCATTAGATGGAAAGCATTTGCAAAAAAATAATGCAACATTTATAGAAGGAATCTCAAATTCTAAATCCAATATAATCCTTTACGTTGAGTATATGGTCTTCAACTTTTTCATTACAGATCAATGAAGTTATTCAACTTTAATTTGATTGAGTGGTCTTCAAATATCCTTTTCTTTACATCCGATCTATATTACCAATTTTCGAGCCATAATTTAGATGTTGAGGGCTAACGTGCGATAAAACACAAACACGAGAGGGCAAATAGTTGAGATGGGATACAAACGTATAGAAAAATCCGAACCAATCCGATCCAATCCGTAATCCGATGGATTGGATTGGTTTGGATTTAGATATTTGATGGATTGGATTGGATTGGAAAAAGTTAAAATCCGTTAAGATTGGATTGGACATGGATTAAGGTAAAATCCGATCCAATCCGATCCATGTGCACCCCTAGTTTTCTCTTCATACAACATCACAACTTCCATAGGAGAACCGATGAAATCACACATTAGATTGAACCAGATGCTCCTGATTGATCACAAGACGAGATAAACAATCAAGCTCTAAATCAAGAGTAGGTTGATCGGTCAATTGACAGAGGGAGACAATTACCCCAGGCAATAGCAAATGGTGATCAACCAAAGTTGGGACTGAACGACACGTTTAACTCTAGCAAATAGACCCAACATCGATTTCTCATAATCTAAATATGGAACTGCTGCCACGATCAATCTACTTGGGTAATTAATTAATCACAATATATGTGACACGACGTGTGGGATAATCCATTAAATTCTTGAAACAGAGAAAATTTTCCGAGCAAAAATCCACTAAGGATAAAGATCATCCTTAGTGGTAGATTTCGAGGCGATGATGGAAGTATCGAACCACAAAAAACTAAGTGTGTGAATAGCAATGATGTGTATCAACTGTACGGACAAACTCCACAATAATGCTTAGTCCCCAATTAGATAGTGTTGAAATATTTACTATCTTTCGTATTGTTCTTATTATCTATCTATTTTGTCTTCTTCTTATAATTTGCCCAATCGATTCCTCTCCTGTATAGGAGAACCCTAGGGCCTCTCATTAATGCAACTTATTCTTTTCCCACAACATGGTATCGGAGCGACGGTCCTAGACCGAAGTTCTCATATCCCAACTCTAGCCCTACCCACCCCACCCCCTCCCGCCACTATTGCGCGGCCCCATGTCGACGCAACCCAGGTCGCCAGGCCTCCTTCGGCGCCGCTAGGCCTTCCCCGGCCACAGGCCATCACCGCCAAGCTGCCTTGGGCTTCCAGTCCACCGTACAACCACCGGCCGCCACCAGGGCCGCTGCCAGGCCACCTAGGCTGACGATCAGACCGTCCCAATCCACCCAGGCCCTCCCCTTGCCCCCTCAAGCCGCCGCAAGACCTCTCATATGCATTCATGCACTTCTACAGCTCGAATAGCAGTCTAAATCAGTCTGATTTTGACCGGAAAACACGATTTCAGACCTATAAATAACGTTTTTCGTCCCTAGCGTGCATCGAAGATTGATACGGAAGGTTATATGAGTCTACATGTACAACCAATCGTTCGTATGATCGTGTAGACTTGCTCATGTCGGTCTACTCCCCAGTTGAGTTCCGTTGTTCGGCCATTTTCCTATCATGTCAGAGAACAAGGGTGATATTTTTCATCCGGAGCCTTCAAGGGCACGGCTCCCATGGCTAAGATGGATAGGACCAATTAGGACTTATGGTCCATGCAGTTTCTCACCCTCATGCAATGTGACAACAAGGAGCACATCCTGACAAAATCCAGAGCCAACGAATAAGTCTAGGACAAATGCTTCTTAGAAGCAAGATGATGCGTATGCGCGTGTTTGGCTATGTGGGACCTCATCATAGAGATAGCCAATGACATTCTAAACCATCGCACTGACGAGTCCGGAAATCGCGCGTGTAAAAGATTGTGTTTTTATCTTCGTATGTGAAAATAATAAAAGACGTTCGTTGTAGGCGGCGATCGAAAACGGTCAAGAAATAACCACAAATTTTATTTAATTTTAATCAAGTGGTTTTTATGTTTATTTTACTTGGGCAAGATCCAAGGTCGATCACAAGGAGGCAAAGGAACAACCTAGAGATATGTCTATCTAATTTCGTGTCCGGTTTTCAAGGCGGTCTTTTTTTGGAATTTTCAATGCAATAAAGGGATGTAAAATGCAAATTCGGCCTATTTTAGGGACTAAAATGTAAACTTCGATCAAACAATGTCCGAAAAATACAAACTTGGCCGAGATGATAATCATTACAAAATTAATGCATTGTAATTTTTTTGGAATTTTCTGATGCAATATGAATTTTTATGAATTTTTAAATGCAAACAGAATGATTTTCAATATTAAATTATAATAAATATAAAACCTACTTATTTTCGAGAAATAAAATTATCTAAGATCTATCACTAGGTGATGGATCTCAGAAAAATCTTAGACCTCGAAAATGTGGGGTTTAATATCTATTAAAAATCAAATATTGAAATGTGCTAAATGATTTTTATAGAGCAATTTATGTATGCAAATGCAAAGATTTTTGGGCACAATGTAATCAAAATAATCTCTACAATAGTGATTTTTCGGGAATTTTTAGAACAACAATTAATCAACTAGAAATCTCAGAGCATAAGATGGGCAAAATATACCAATTTCTACAAAACAGTTATTTATTAATCAACCATTGATCACAAAATACCCACAGTATGTCAAAATGTAGAGGATTATACAAGGAACACAGTGCTATTTTTAAATAAATAAAATAATATAGAGAATAGGTCTAAAACTGAGGGGGATTACAGGGTTATGAATGCAAATATAATAAATAAAATAAAGAGAGAAAAGGGACCTAAGAGTATTTACCAAGAAATGATGGGGGATTTGTGAAATTTTCCCAGACGTCACATGCCAGGCACGTGACCCTAGAGTGGTTGGACCGATCTGCGAATGAGGAAAAGCCGGGGCTATCCCTGTAATTAGCCCAGGCGGTCACGTGCATAGCGCGTGACCCCTGGATCTCTTGGCAAAATGGGGGGAGCCCGGGGGTGTCGGTGCAAGTTCCCCCAGACTCACATGCTTTCGCGTGAGTGGGGACCTCGGGCCTTGCCCGGTGGCGAGTGGCGTCGGCGGGCTGGCCGAAACGGAGGGAGCGGGCCGGTGAAGTCGTAGGGGATACGTCTGAGCGCGAAGTCGGTGGCGAGGCGGAGACGTAGCGTAGCTGGAGTTGATGATGGGCGGGGAAGACGAAGCTGCTGGAGGTTGAAGGTCGAGGAAGACCGGCTGAGTCGTGGACGTCATTGATGGAGCGAGTTGGCTGGAGACGACCGGCGTGGCTCGAAGCTGCTCGCGATGACGGAGATGGAGGAGGAAGGCGACGAAGGATGTTGGTGAGGGAGGGCGTCGACCGGTTGCTGGTGGCTAGGTCGATGGTGATTCCCCGGAGAAGATGAAGGCGCGGATGGTGTAGCGGTGAAGGAGCAGCTCGTGACCGGCGAAGTCGATGAAGCTCGAAGCGGAGAAGTACGGCGGAGAAGACGTTGTCGTAGGCTCGACGAAGCTCAAGCTCGGAGCGGAGCAGAAGGGGCGACGATGGTCGCTGCTGCAACGGCCACGAGGGTGTGGTCGGATCTCGCCGGAGAAGGAGAGCTCGTCGGGTTGTCACCACCGGCGAGGCTAGAAGCTAGGGCTATCGGCGGATAAGGTGGGTTGTGGGGCGGAGGCGTCGATTTTATAGGAGCGAGGGAAGAGCGGCCGGTGAGGGAGTTGCGAGGATAGCGGAGTGGCCGGCGGTAGCGGGGTTGGTTGACGGCTGGCGAACGAAGTCGGGGAGGAGCCGAGGTCAACGGCGGTTGCGTCGAATGCGGGGGCGGCGTCGGCGAGAAATGCGGGAGAGCGGTTTGGAGAAGACGACGCGCGTGGGTCGTTCGATCAGCGTCGATCGAACGGTCGGGGTTACGCCACGTGGCAAGGGCTTGAGGGACTGGGGCGCGGCACGTGCGGAGCACGTGCGACGCGCGTGCGGTGATTTTATTCTTTTAATTTTTTTTATAAAAACGAGTAATAAAAAGGGCCAAAAACTGCTGATACGTGGCGGCCTCTGGGGCTGCCACGTGTCAGCACCAGAAAAATCAGAGATAAAATCTTTTGTAAAATCGATAAAAAAATAGCAAATGACCTCGGATCGGAAAAGTTCCTTCACGAAAAATGCTCGTCTCGATGAGATCTACAACTTTCATGAAGACCCAAAATCGGTCAAATGTAAAAAATGAATTTTTGGGGTATCCCATGTACATAGAATACCTAGATTTTTGAGTTTTCTAATTTTTTTTGTTATTTTAAAACATGATAAAAAACCAGAAATATGAAAAAATCAAAGATAAATAAAAGACACCTAATTCTATTTTTTTTGGGTTTTTATTGATAAAGAAAATATATACACAAAATACAGATCAAAAACCGCGAAAATATACAATATACAAAAGAGGCCCAAAATCCAACTTTCACATACGAGGTTCGATGCACTTGAACTTGGTCTTGTTTTGAAGATAATTGAATGTGCATTAGTCCAAAAGTGAGTAGGATCAAATCGGACACTGGATGGGGAAGATATGTGGCTTTTAGTCCGAAAATCCTGAAACTAGGGTTTGGGTTTTGGTCCACTTAACAGGGTTAGTGATTTTTTTTGTATTTTTTATTTATTCTTGTTAGTGATATGTACACAGTGGAGGTGGTTTTGGGTTATGCGGTGTTAGCATGAAGGAGTTAAAAATAGGGAAAGTTAGGCTATTTATAGGTTAACTGTGGCTTGGATTTTTGGCTTCTTATTTTGTGCAGAAATTAATGCTAAAATGCATTTCTTATGAAATCATGCATGAATGCTTATTATGCAGAATAAATGCAGAAATGTTGTTGATTTGAGGGAGCTGATCTTAATTAATGAGACTTAGAGTGATGAATCCGAGATTCACCATCCCCCTATACTTAAACCATGCTCATCCCTGAGCATCAAAAAGAAATGCCATGAAGTGAAATGAGATTGGGTTCCATACCAAGACCATGAGCTGAAGGTGAAATGAAACTAGACTCGATCTTTGGTTAATAGTGTGGCGGAACTTCTGTGAGACTTAGAATTTTAAAATCAACAGCCCTCAAGTTCTACACATCATTGTCACAGTTTCGGCTCAGAAGTCATCTTAGATCAATCCTCTTCCCGAAGTATACCCTATGAACATTGAATAACCGACTCATGTGTGTGAAGGGTTTTAGCTCTTCCCATCCAGAATGCCAGACTACCATGCTCCTCTCCAGTAACTCGTCCTCGGGGAGTCAGGTATTTCCTTCTAAGGTCTGTCGCGCTATGTTCACAATCGAATGAGGGAGAAGTTAGAAGAAGAAGAAAAGAACTGGAGGGTGGCCAGTGTAGTCACCTCTCCTTGTGGAGATGGCCAGTGTAGCCAAATCTCCACCAAGATCTGCAGGTTTCTTGAAGCTTGGACCTTTTTGGTCGGATTTTTATTTGGTAGTTGCTTCTTTGTATTTGGGAATTTTTTGTGGTTCTGCTTGGATCTTGTTGTGCCCCTACGGATATAGAATCTTTTTGTTTCGTACTTTTTTTGGGGTCTTAGAAAAAAAATTGTGCCCAGCCGTCCATCCCTTTTCCGAAGCTTTATTTCAACCCGTACTCTGGTCTTTAGATTTCCACGCTACCAGAAAAGAGACTCACACAGTCTTCCAACATCCCGTCTGGGTTGAGCTAAGTGCATAGTGCGAGAGTGCGAATTAATTCCCTATTCCAGAGTTGTACCCAGAATGAAGAGACCAGCGTAGACACTAAGAGCCAAACGCTCTACATTGTCATGTGGAACTTAAGGAATTTAGTCAAAAAGACCTGAAGCTCTTAAAATCCTATTTCTCGGTGAAGTTCCTTTGAAAATTAAGTGGATTAAGGTCAAGTCCAGACCACTCTCGGTTTCTACTCATAACTCGGTTCAGAACCCAATGACTTTTCACAGATGCACATGCATGTGATGTTGGATGAAGTGCAGGTGTGTGCAATGCAGACACATTTTTTTGAATTTTTTTTGCTGTTTTTTTTTTGACATTTTATGCAAGGGTTTTTTATGCAGAAAATGGAATAAGAAGCCTTCTTTTTTTTTTCAAAAATTTTGGGCACGATTAGTGTTAGTAGAAAAACCTTTTTTTGTGTATGCTTGTTTGTTTGTTTTTTTTCAAGTTAGTACCCACCCCGTAAATACATATAGACTTACGCGAAAATATGAGATATGGGTAAAAAACAAAGTATATATACAGACCCCCATATACTTAGCGAGTGTTGTGTCCTCAGAGCTCAAGAAGTGGAAGACATAGCTCTGGCTAAGCGTAAAAGAGTGGAAAAAATGAAAAGAAAAGCGGTCAGGAAATGAGGAGAGTATATACAGATGGGTGTTGGTTCCCCCTATACTTAGGCTCTGATCAGCCTAAGTATGGAAGAATGGTGGAAATGAAGTGAAAGGGAGTTAGGAGAAGAATGATATATACTTATGGCATCGGTCCCCCCCCTATACTTAGGCCTTGGCCTAAGTAGAGGAAGAAGCTTTACAAGGGAACCGATGTGGTCGGGAGGGAGGGTGGGTAGCCGATGATTAAGGCGGTTTTTGGCTGATCTTTTTGTGAGCCTGTGGTGGGAGATCGTAGTTATGAGTCGGCGAAGAGGCATATGATTCCCAACTACAATCAGTGTCATCCTCCGAAAATTCATGATGGATAATCGATGAAGTGTTTGAGTCAAATGAAAGATATCCATCATCAGAGTTATCCTAAGAGGAGTAGTATTTGAAAGTGGACATACTCCAAGTATTCTGGTCTTTTTGTTTCTTCAATTGTTTTCTCAAAATTCGTTCCTTCTTGGGGTCAATCGGTTTGTCCTCGGATGAATACTCAGAAGCACCGGTTTCAGTCAGCTCATACGAAATAATTCCAGTGTACTTGAAGAGTGCGGGAGCATCAGCTTTGGATGAGTAGTAGTTAGGAATGGGAGTTGTCCAACGAGGATTGAATTTTGGATCCTTGCGAAGTTATGGCTTTAGAGCTGCCGAACAGATTTCACTCATGTAGACCATCTTTTCCGGACCAGATGAGGGATCATCAACTGATTCCTCTTCCGAAAGGTCAAAGGTAACTCTCTTTTTATTTCGTCGTGACTGTGTCGGTTCACTTGAGTATCCAGATGAATAGCCATTGAAATTCTCCTTGGTTGGTGTTTGTTCTGCGTGCTTGTTCTTATTCTCCCGAATGTTTGAGCACTCTCGATTTGGGATGATTTGGTCAAGATATTCAGAGAATGTTGCTCCAGGGTGTGACCATGCATATGTCTCAGGATCGTAGTAGAAAGATTTGTCTATTTTGAGATCCGCGGGAATTGAAATACCGGGGAGAGTCTCTGCATGTTCTTTCTCAATTGATTTGATGTTGGCGCATTCCTGTGTCGAGTTGATGTAATCCATGTAGTCAGAGTAGGTTGACCCAGGGTGTGCCCATACATAAGTCTCCGGATCATACGATTCATATACATGATTGTCCATGGTGAGAGCGGCTGGGAATGGAGCAGGGGAGAGATTTTCTAAACCAATAGTCTCATCAACAACCGTTGTCTCAGATGTGGTTGCGAGGTAGGGCTCTTCTACCGCTTCATGGTTACGGTTGTCGGGGGCTTCGTGGGTTGCCTCAGAAGATCGTGGTTTCTCAAAGATATGGTCAGATCTAAGTGCTTCCAATGCTGTGAAATTGATTTCCCGAGTCTCACAATCAATACTCGCCTTGGCCAATGCCAAGAATGGCTTTCCGAGAATGATTAGAGATTAGGTGAATTCTCCTTGATGCTCAATATCAATGATCGTGAATTCTACTTTGAGCGGAGCACCTTGGAATTTCATGATGACAGAAATGATTCCTCTCGGCCGCTTTATTGATCGGTCCGCTAATTGAACAATCTCTCGTATCTTCCGAATCGGTCCGAGTTTGAGTTCATGGAATACAGAGGTCGGGAGGATATTAATTGGTGAATCGTCATCAATCCGAACATGGGTGAAAATTGTATCTTTGATTTTACAATCAAATCTGAGCAACCGCTTCACTATGCGGCTCTTGGTTTTTCCCCTCAACACCAAGGAGGAGGCCATTGACAAGATATGTCTCTCGGTCTTGGTTCTAATTCTGCCCGACTTTTTCATAGTTAATTTTTCCGTCAAAAATCTTTTAAGGTCGGGGAAGTGTTCAATGGCCTGTAGAAAGGGAAGTTCAAAAATCAATTTCTTTCCTAGTGCTTCCCGTACAGTTGGATCTAAATTCCTCAGATCGTCTTCAGTCTCAATTTTTATGAAATTTTCTGAATTTTCAATTTTTTGTGATTTTCAAATATTTCCATTTTTTTGGTATTTTCTGGGTGGTGTGGGGGTGTGGTGTGTTCTTCAGATGAGCAGGGGTTCTGGTGTTCAGGGTGATGGTCAGTGGCATAGTCATTTCTAGGGAAATAATATGCAGAAGTGATATTGTCAGAATCATCCCTAGGTCCCTGAATATCCTCAGAATTTTCAAACTCAGATCCAATCCTTTCCTTATTTATTTTAATGTCCGAGCTACCATAGAATGCGATCAATCGGTCGGTGAATTTTTGAAATCTATCCTCCATCAATTCGAAACTTGTTTTTATCTTCAAAATATCATCCTCAAAATTCAATTCATGATCAATCATGGACGCAGTCGGTGTGTGTTGGATAATTTCATCTTCCATTTTCTCATTTGTGCTGAGAGGAGAATTTCTTGGAATATCCAATATATGATCATTAATTTCAGAAAATATCTCCTCAATAATCATGGAAGGCGGTTGCTCATATGATCCAGACATGTGGAGTCGGTCCGAGTAAAATGTATTCCTTTGATCTTGAGTGGTCGGATCTCGGTATGGTGGAGTCAGCATACAGGCTTCATGTGTTTCTATGTAGTCAGTCCAGTCCTCTGTATGATCGTCATGTCTGAAGAGAGGGTTGTTATGGTCATTCCAAGCTGATGATTTTTCATTAGTGCTCCAGGGCAGGGTTGATGAAAGAGGTGAAGAAGTGTTCACTTCAATCATGTGGTGATCATCTCCCATAAATGATGGATTGATATTCAATGAATATGATGGATGAATTGCATATCGGTGTAAAGAGGATTGATATATGAAGAAGTGGAGACCTCAGTCGGTTGTTGATTTGTCAGGTCCGAAAACAGAGGATTGTCATTCATGAAGCATATCGGATTGGTAAAAAGAGATGGTGGTTGAGAGTCTCTTGGAGGAGGTGTTTTGGGTCTAACCGACACGAATTCATTTTCATAGTATAATTCTGATGGATTCTCGGTCATTTCTGAAAGAAATGGGGGTTGGATCTGCGAGAGTTTTTTGACAAGAGTTCCATTATCAAGAAAAGAAGAGAGATGATTGCACGGGATATTCAAGAGAAATCAAATGTGCGGCTATTGATCTTGAAATCGGTTCACGCACACCAATGCAAACACAATTCAAACCCCGGGTTCACCAACGCACACAATGAAGCTGTAAGAGCTCGGCTATTATCTTTTCGATTTTAGTTGGTGATAAATCAATCGTGGCAAAAATTTAGCGAGCTGAGATTTCGGATCTGGGCTCTATCCTTAAGTGTCGTCTCTCACTTACTAAAAAAAAATCATCCAAGGTCGGGGTTGCTCTCCCGCACAAATTCTTAATTTTATGGGTTATTAAGATCGGCTATAGTTAGCAGTCCCAATTTTAATTAGGTGGTCACTGGAGAATTTAAATGAGCACAAATACACGTCTACCGTCCAGTCCCAATTTTCTTTAGAAATTATGTGATAAAACAAGAGGGAGGAGTTCGGGAAAAGCCGATGCACGCGAAAAACTATGATGGATGCTCAGTTAGAAGACTTACAGTGCCTCCTCGCAATCTCCATGTGGGATGCAATGCAGAATTGAAAAATTTATTCTAAATGCGTGCAAGCCGATGAAAACCGCTCCTAAGCAGAAAGTTCTATTAGCGGGAAGAATTGAGTTAAATTTGGCTAAGTTGAACGATCTATGTGCGTCTTAATTAAAGTGCAGTGTGGCTTAAGATCCTACGAGCACAATCAAAAAATAAAAATGCTCTGAGAGCCGTATGTGCACGTCTATCCTAATCGCCACTCAAGTCGGGCCCCACCCTCGCCGGAGAGTGAAACAGGCCACGACACACCACAAATAGAGTTCAATGTCTTTTTACACACGCGAGAGTCCAAATGGACACCGCTATAAATGAGCAGAAATTAAATAGTGCAGAAATTTAAAACCTAGACTCTACGCTCTCTCATGACTCGACTCGATCTTAATTTTATTGCGGTTTCTTCGGATGTCGGTGAAGATGCGTCGGTTTCTTGAAAAACCGCTCCACGTGCGTCGGGTACCTCGCAAGAAAAATAAGAGAGAGAATGTCAGATAGTGACTCAAAAAAATAATAAAATAAGAAAATAAATGCTGGAAAAAATTTATGGATTTACAATGAAAACTTCGGGGGTCAGACTACCCGAATTCGGAAAACCGAATAAAAAATTTCAAAACACAAAACTAAGCTGTTTGCCTCCCCGGCAACGGCGCCATCTGACGAGTCCGGAAATCGCGCGTGTAAAAGATTGTGTTTTTATCTTCGTATGTGAAAATAATAAAAGACGTTCGTTGTAGGCGGCGATCGGAAACGGTCAAGAAATAACCACAAATTTTATTTAATTTTAATCAAGTGGTTTTTATGTTTATTTTACTTGGGCAAGTCCCAAGGTCGATCACAAGGAGGCAAAGGAACAACCTAGAGATATGTCTATCTAATTTCGTGTTCGGTTTTCAAGGCGGTCTTTTTTTGGAATTTTCAATGCAATAAAGGGATGTAAAATGCAAATTCGACCTATTTTAGGGACTAAAATGTAAACTTCGATCAAACAATGTCCGAAAAATACGAAACTTGGCCGAGATGATAATTATGACAAAATTAAAGCACTGTAATTTTTTTCGAATTTTCTGATGCAATATGATTTTTTTATGAATTTTTAAATGCAAACAGAATGATTTTCAATATTTAATTATAATAAATATTAAACCTAATTATTTTCGAGAAATAAAATTATCTAAGATCTATCACTAGGTGATGGATCTCAGAAAAATCTTAGACCTCGAAAATGTGGCGTTGAATATCTATTAAAAATCAAATACTGAAATGTGATAAATGATTTTTACAGAGCAATTTATGTATGCGAATGCAAAGATTTTTGGGCACAATGTATATAAAAATAATCTCTACAATATGTGATTTTTCGGGGATTTTTAGAACAACAGTTAATCAACTAGAAATTTCAGAGCATAAGATGGGCAAAATATACCAATTTCCACAAAACAATTATTTATTAACCAACCATTGATCACAAAAATACCCACAGTATGTCAAAATGTAGAGGATTATATAAGGAACACAGTGTTATTTTTAAATAAATAAAATAATGTAGAGAATAGGTCTAAAAAGGGTTATGAATGCAAATATAATAAATAAAATAAAGAGAGAAAAGGGACCTAAGAGTATTTACCAAGAAATGATGGGAGATTTGTGAAATTTTCCCAGACGTCACGTGTCAGGCACGTGACCCTAGAGTGGCTGGACCAATCTGCGAATGAGGAAAAATCCGGGGTTGTCCCTGTAATTAGCCCAGGCGGTCACGTGCATAACGCGTGACCCCTGGATCTCTTGGCAAAATGGGGGGAGCCTGGGGGTGTCGGTGCAAGTTCCCCCAGACTCACGTGCTTTGCGCGTGAGTGGGGGCCTCGGGCCTTGCCCGGTGGCGAGTGGCGTCGGCGGGCCGGCCGAAGCGGAGGGGAGCTGGCCGGTGAAGTCGTAGGGGATACGTCTGAGCGCGAAGTCGGTGGCGAGGCAGAGACGTAGCGTAGCTGGAGTCGATGATGGTCGGGGAAGACGAAGCTGCTGGAGGTTGAAGGTCGGGGAAGACCGGCTGAGTCGTGGACGTCATTGATGGAGCGAGTTGGCTGGAGACGACCGGCGTGGCTCGAAGCTGCTCGGCGAAGACGGAGATGGAGGAGGAAGGCGACGAAGGCTGTTGGTGGAGGAGGGCGTCGACCGGCTGCTGGTGGCTAGGTCGGTGGTGATTCCCGAAGAAGATGAAGGCGCGGATGGTGTAGCGGTGAACGAGCAGCTCGTGACCGGCGAAGTCGATGAAGCTCGAAGCGGAGAAGTACGGCGGAGAAGACGTTATCGTAGGCTCGACGAAGCTCAAGCTCGGAGCGGAGCAGAAGGGGCGACGATGGTCGCTGCTGCAACTTCTACGGGGGTGTGGCCGGATCTCGCCAGAGAAGGAGGGCTCGCCTGGCTGTCACCACCGGCGAGGCTAAAAGCTAAGGCTATCGGCGGATAAGGTGGCTGTGGGGCGGCGGCGTCGATTTTATAGGAGCAAGGGAAGAGCGGCCGGTGAGGGAGTTGCGAGGATAGCAGAGCGGCCGGCGGTTGCGGGGTAGGTTGATGGCTGGCGAACGAAGTCAGGGAGGAGCCGAGGTCAACGGCGGTTGCGTCGAATGCGGGGGCGGCGTCGGCGAGAAATGCGGGAGAGCGGTTTGGAGAAGACGACGCGCGTGGGCCGTTCGATCAGCGGCCGTTCGATTTTATTCTTTTAAATTTTTTTTTTATAAAAACGAGTAATAAAAAGGGCCAAAAACCGCTGACACGTGGCGGCCTCTGGGACTGCCACGTGTCAACACCAGAAAAATCAGAGATAAAATCTTTTGTAAAATCGATAAAAAATAGCAAATGACCTCGGATCGAAAAAGTTCCTTCACGAAAAATGCTCGTCTCGATGAGATCTACAACTTTCATGAAGACATCAAAGCCAAAATCAGTCAAATGTAAAAAATGAATTTTTGGGGTATCCCATGTACAAAGAATACCTAGATTTTTGGGTTTTCTAATTTTTTTGTTATTTTTAAACATGATAAACTATTGAAATCCAATTCGGATTCATGCCAGGTCGCTCAACTATTGAAGCCATCCATTTGCTGAGGAGAACAATGGAGATTTATAGAGCTAAAAGGAAGAATCTCCATATGATCTTTATTGATTTTGAGAAGGCTTATGATTCCGTCCCACGAGAGATCTTGTGGAGAGTTTTAGAGAAGAGACAAGTACCTGTCCTATACATTAATCTCATAAAGGATATGTATGATAGGGCTTTATTTTGTGTAAGGACCCCGACGGGGAAGACTGACTATTTTGATATCAACATTGGTTTACATCAAGGTTCAGCTTTGAGTCCATTTCTTTTTACTTTGATTATGGACGAGTTGACAAGTCACATTCAAGATGAGTTACCTTGGTGTATGTTATTTGCTGATGATATTGTGTTGATTGACGAGACTAGAGATGGAGTAAATGAGAAGCTTGAGGTTTGGAGACATGCATTAGAGACTAAAGGTTTTCGTATAAGTAGGGCTAAGACGGAATATATGGAATGCACCTTTGATGGAAGCAATGGTGAAGGAATTGAGGTGAAGATTGGTGACGATAACATTCAGAAGAGAGATTCTTTTAGATATCTGGGATCTATTTTGCAACATGATGGGGAAATTGATGGAGATGTTACTAATAGAATATATGCAGGCTGGCTAAAGTGGAGAGGAGACTCCGTTGTTCTCTGTGATAAGAAAATTCCTTTAAAAATTAAAGGAAAGTTTTACAAAGCAGCCGTGAGACCTGCTATGCTTTATGGTTCTGAATGTTGGCCTGTGAACCATAGACATGTGCAGAGAATGGTTGTAGCAGAAATGAAAATGCTAAGATGGATGTGTGGACATACACGTAAAGATCGGATTCGGAATGATGCAATCCGAAAGAAAGTTGGTGTAGCTCCGATCGAGGATAAGATGCGAGAAAACCGTCTAAGATGGTTTGGTCATTTGCAAAGAAGGTCAACTGATGCACCGGTTAGGAGATGCGAGTGTTGGGATGTTGAGCCGGCCAAGAGAGGGCGGGGACAGCCCAAGAAGTGTTGGAAAGAGACTATACGAAGGGTCTTAGTTTTTTGGATATAAGTCCGAGATTGACCCAAGACAGATCTGAATGGAGACGAAGAATCCATGTAGCCGACCCTACTTAATTGTGGGAAAAGGCTTTGTTGTTGTTGTATTTTTAAACATGATAAAAAACCGAAAAATATGGAAAAATCAAAGATAAATAAAAGACACCTAATTCTAATTTTTTTGGGGTTTTTATTGATAAAAAAAATATATACATAAAATACAGATCAAAAACCACGAAAATATACAATATACAAAAGAGGCCCAAAACCCAACTTTCACATACGAGGTCCGATTCACTTGAACTTGGTCTTGTTTTGAAGGTAATTGAATGTGCATTAGTTCAAAAGTGAGTAGGATCAAATCGGACACTGGATGGGGAAGATATGTGGCTTTTAGTCCGAAAATCCTGAAACTAGGGTTTGGGTTTTTGGTCCACTTAACAGGGTTAGTGATTTTTTTTGTATTTTTTATTTATTCTTATTAGTGATATGTACACAGTGGAGGTGGTTTTGGGTTATGCGGTGTTAGCATGAAGGAGTTAAAAATAGGGAAAGTTAGGCTATTTATAGGTCAACTGTGGCTTGGATTTTTGGCTTCTTATTTTGTGCAGAAATTAATGCTAAAATGCATTTCTTATGAAATCATGCATGAATGCTTATTATGCAGAATAAATGCAGAAATGTTGTTGATTTTGAGGGATCAGAGCTTAATTAATGAGATTTAGAGAGATGAATCCAAGATTCATCACGCACCGCCAAGGCGATGTGGGATACTTTGCCTTCCATCTATGCTCAGGCGAAGAATGAGTTCAAGATTCTTTAGCTGCAGTTTGACATCTATAAGACCAAGCAGAATGGTCGTCCTCTGCACGTGTACTACAGTTCACTCCGTGGCATGTTTGAGAAGCTTCATAGCTGTATGTCTATTACGACATCTCTTGAGTAGCAGAAGGCATATAAGAACTCCACGATGGTTGGAGAGTTCATGGCAGGCCTTGACACAGAGTATGATGTTGCACGTACTCAGCTTCTCACTGGAGGTATCATACCTCCCATGGAGGAGGCCTATAGCCGTCTCAACCGGATCATCATGCCTCCTACGGCCACTCCTCAACCCTCGTCAGCTATGGCAGTGTCTCGTGGATGAGGAGTGATGACCCAGTCTAGAGGACATAGCCCTCGTGGTAGAGGTGGTGGACATCTGCGTGGCCCTTGCACCGTTTGCCGTTGACCTGGACATACATAGGATACATGCTACCTGAAGCATGGATATCTCATTTCTAGTCGCATGGCAGAACAGATTGAGCCCTCAAATAATCTTGCTTCTCAGGTTGTTCCTCATATGGATGACATCGTTTCTCGTATTTGAGAGATGATGACTCTTGTTACAAGAACCACCACTACAGATACTACGGCCGCAGCCAGAGCCTCTTCGAGCACCTCAGGTATCGTTTATGCCTTCACTGGTAGTAATGACGCAGATATGACAGAGTGGATTGTGGATTCTGGTGCTTACCATCACCTTTGTGGAGACAGAGCACAATTGAGGTCCTATAGGGCCATACCACAAGGTAGATGGGTTGTCATTGCTAGCGGCAACCATTTACCCATTACATGGCAGGGGGAGGTGCATTTGACGTCGTCCATGCATCTTCATAATGTTTTATATGCTCTTGACTGTCAGATGAATTTACTTTCCATTAGTCAGATTACTAAGGAACTGCATTGTCGTGCCATCTTTGATCCTTCATCTCTTGTGTTTCAAGACATACTCACGGGCATGGACATTGGATGTGGTCGTGAGCAGCGGGGAATCTACAGACTACTTCAGCCTCCTCATGTTGGTGTTTCTACTATACCTATTGGACCAGTTTCACCATATCTATGGCACCTTCGTTTTGGCCACCTTCCTCTGCAGAAGCTATGTCATGTTCTCCCTCAGATTTCCACGAGATCCATCTTCCAGTGTGAGGCATGCCAGCTTGGCAAGCATCACCATTCCTCCTTTCCATCCCGTCAGAGTCGGAGCAGTTCTCAGTTATTTGAGCTCCTTCATTTAGATATCTGGGGTCCAAGTCGTGTTCCTGATCATCAGGGACACCATTTTTATCTAGTTGATGTGGATGATTTTTCTAGACTTTCCTGTGTCTTTTTATTGAAGAATAAGTCTTAGGTTGGATCTGTGATTAAATCTTTTATTATTGAGATAAAGAATATCTTTTCTGCCAATGTCAAATATATTCGTTCTAATAATGCCTTAGAGTTCTACACCTTACAGCTTTCTAACTTTCTTAGATCTCTTGGCATTGTTCATCAGACCTCATATGCATATACATCCTAGCAGAACAGTGTTGTAGAGCGCAAATACCGTCACTTACTTGATGTGACCAAAACCTTGTAGATACAGAGTCGTGCTCCTCATGCCTACTGGGGAGATGTCCTCACAGCTTGCTATCTGGTAAACCGCATGCCCTCGTCTGTGTTGGGAAAGAAGATTCCTTTCTCGATTGTGTTTCCTGAGAAGGATCTTTTCTCTCTTACACTTCGTGACTTTGGATCTGTTGCTTTTGTTCATGATGTCTCTCTAGGTCGAGACAAGCTCTCTCCTAGAGATGTCAAGTGTGTGTTTGTTGGCTACTCTCGTACCCAGAAGGGGTACCGTTGCTTTGATCCGCTAAGGCGGAAGTACTTTGTCAGTGCTGACGTTACTTTCTTTGAGTCTGTTATCTATTTTTCTCCTACAGGTGACAGACTAGCCCCATCTGACTCTGACGATGAGATCTACATGCCTCCACCTCCTATCGTTGTTCCTCCACCTCCCTCTACTCCTACTCTACCACCATCTCCTTAGCCACCACCACCATCACCACTACCACATGCTCATGTAGCTCCACCTCCTAATCTGACTCAGTTTTTGCCATGTGTTTTTCCTCACATGCCTCGCTCGATTCCCCATGCTCACAGGTCTTGCCCATCATCCAGCACGCCTCAGGTATATACTAAGCACATTGTTTTTACTGATGGCACTACTGAGTTATCTTTGCAGCAGGAATCCATACAAGACGAGCAGGTGCCCTCTAAAGAGGGGAACTCACAGGTCACAGACTTGGCAGATGATCTTGATATACCGACTGCCTTGCGAAAGCCGAAATGAGAGTGTGCTACTTATCCTCTTGCATCCCAGTTTTCCTTGAGCAGGCTGTCAGAGGATTTCAAGAGGTTTACCTTGGCACTATCTAAAGGACATATCAGGAGGCTCTAAAGGACAGTCAGTGGATGTTAGCCATGGAGGAGGAGATGGCTGCAACAGTCACATGGTACGTTGATTTTGTTTCTGCTCCATGTTGTGAAAACTAAGTTATCTGTCATTCAAAAGAACCCTAGGCTCTCTTATATAGGGAGAGACCTCAAGGGTAAAATACATAGTAGTCCAGAGAGAAATAAAAATTACGAACAGGTACATAGCATATAATAATATCTATCTCTACACTACCCCTCAAGGTGGAGCATAGATGTCTATCATGCTCAGCTTGGAAGAACATCTCTGAAAAGGTCCTCTGAGCAACGGCTTGGTGAATACGTCAGCAGTTTGATCCCCTGAGCTCACGTGAGCTGTAGATATCAATCCTCTCTGGATCAAATCTCTAGTGTAGTGGCAGTCGACTTCAATATGCTTTGTTCTTTCATGAAACGCTGGATTGTTGGCAATAAACAAGGCTGCCTGATTGTCACATTGAAGCTGCATGGGTAGAGGTATGGCTACATGTAGATCCTCTAGTACAGATCGAACCCACATCATCTCCGTGCTTGCTTGCGCCATGGCCCTATATTCGGATTCAGCATTAGACCTTGCCACAACAATTTGTTTCTTGCTTTTCCAAGAAACCAGAGAGCTCCCAACAAAAACTACAAATCCTGAGGTTGATTTTCGATCCTTAGGGCATCCTGCATAATCGGCATCTGCGCATGCTGAGATAGATAAATCTGTGCCCTTTCGAAACAGCAACCCTAAACCTGGAGAAGACTTCAGATACCTCAGTATCATGTATATGGCATCCATATGAACTTGTCTTGGTTGCCCCATAAATTGACTCACCCTGCTTACTGCAAAGGCAATATCGGGACGAGTTATGGTAATATAAAGGAGCTTACCCACCATTTCTCTATATCTCCTCTTGTCCACTTCAGCTGTGTCATCATCATATAGCTTCATGCTTGGATCCATGGGAATACTTGATGGTTTGCATCCAGCCATACCTGTTTCAATCAAGAAATCTGTAATGTACTTCCTTTGGGTCATTACCAGACCTTATGCATTCCTGGCAAATTCCAACCCCAAAAAGTATCTTAGGGTTCCAAGATCCTTCGTGACGAATTGACGGCCTAGGAATGCGTTCGCCCTTTCTATGCCCTGAATATCATCTCCTGTAACCAGAATGTCATCAACATAGACCATGATAACAACCGTACCTGTCGATGACTTCTGAACAAACAACGAGTGGTCTGCATTCGACCTCTTGAATCCCTGTCGTTCTATCAGATTGGAAAGCTTTTGGAACCACACTCTTGGACTCTGTTTGAGGCCATAAATTGCCTTGTAAAGTCTACACACCATATGCTTCTCCCCCTCAGCAGTAAACCCTGGTGGTTGCTGCATGTAGACTTCCTCTTGCATATCTCCATACAAGAAGGCATTCTTGACATCCAGTTGAGATATACTCTAGTCACGTACCACGGCAACTGATAAGAGAATGCGAAGAGTAGAATGACGAGCCACTGGAGAAAATGTATCCAAATAATCCACACCATAGGTTTGTGTAAAACCTCGCGTAACCAGTCGTGCTTTGTACCGATCTAGACTGCTATCAGCGTGGTATTTAACTGTGAATACCCATTTACAGCTCACAATAGATGCATCAGGAGGAGCAATAACTAAGGTCCATGTACCACGAGACTGTAAGGCGCGCATCTCATCTTCCATAGCCTTTCTCCAGCAATCAATCTTCATAGCTTCCTGGTAGGTCCGTGGTATGTCCACGGAAGATAAGGTTGCAGCAAATCTCTGAAAGTCGCCTGTGAGGTAATGAAAAGACACCTGTGAAGCAAAGGGATAAGATGTACACGTCCGCTTTTGCTTCCGGATAGCAATAGGAAGATCAAGATCATCTTCCGTTGTACTGGATGGTGTAGTCTCCTCCTGCAGTGAAGAATCATGCACATGTACCATGTCTGACCCGTCAGTAGTAATGCCATCTGAACATACCAGAGGCGTGATGGATGTTTGACGTGTAGACTGAGCAGGACCTGGCCGACGCGTATAGAATTTTGGTAAAGGTGGAATAGAAGGTCGATGAGGTGGTGGAAGTGGAGGTGGTGGTGAAGATGACGTAGAAACATGAACAGGAATGGACTCAGTGAACTCCAAGTAGGAGGTGGAAGGACATAGACATCATCGTTGGTAGTGGATGGTAACAGTCTGTCACCTGCAGGGGAAAAATACATAACAGACTCAAAGAACGTGACATCAGCACTGATAAAGTATTTCTTGTTTATGGGATCATAACACCAATAGCCCTTCTGAATCCTAGAGTAACCGACAAAGACACACTTTACAGCTCTAGGAGAGAGTTTGTCAAGTCCAGGAGTCAGAAGATGAACAAATGCCACAGTACCAAAGACACGAGGAGTAAGTGAGAATAATTCCTTGTCAGGAAAAATGATAGAGAGAGGAATTTTCTCACCAAGAACAGAAGATGGCATACAATTGACCAGGTAGCAAGCGGTAAGAACAACATCCCCCCAAAAAGAAATAGGAGCACAACTCTGAATCAGTAGGGTTCGAGTGATGTCAAGAAGGTGGTGATGCTTTCTTTCTACCACGCCATTCTGCTGAGATGTGTAAGCACAAGTGGTTTGATGAATAATGCCCTTTGACAAAAGAAACTGAGAGAGGGACCGAGTGCAGAATTCTAGAGCATTATCTGTACGAACATATTTGACAGTAGAAGAAAACACATTTTGCACTTCATTAATCAAATTCTTAATCACATCGCCTACTTCAGATTTATTCTTTAAAAGGAAGACCCAAGAAATACGAGAAAAATCATCCACTACCACAAGATAAAATTTGTGTCCCTGTTGATCGGGTACACGACTTGGACCCCATATATCTATGTGAAACAACACGAACGGGGAGCTACTGCTCCGACTCTGACGACTAGGAAAGCTCGACCGATGATGCTTTCCCAACTGACACGCTTCACAGCGAAAGGAAGAACTGGGAGAGATCTGAGGCAGAAGATGTCGCATTTTCTGGAGCGGGAGATGACTAAAACGGAGATGCCAGATGTACGGAGAAACTGGTCCGGCAGAATGAGAAGAGACGCCAGCATAAGAATTCTGGACCATCCGTATAGACCATTCTGCTCAGAGCCACAGCCAATCACCCTGCCCGTTAGTATGTCCTGAAAAATAAGAGAAGACAGGTCAAATATAGCACGACAATGCAAATCCTTCGTAATCTGACTAATAGATAACAGATTCATGGAGAACTCAGTAGCATGTAGGACATTCTGTAGATGAATAGTAGAAGATAGGAAGACCTCCCCCTGTCCAACAAGGGGGGAATGAGTACCATCTGCAATCTGTACTGAGTGGTCATGAGGAATGTCCCTGTAGGACTCAAGTCTCTCTCGGTCTCGGCAGAGATGATGTGTGGCACCAGAATCTATAATCCAATTAGAGATATCATGAGAAGATGTAAATGCAGTAGCACTACCTGAAAAACTAGCACCAGTAGAGGAACTGGCAAATGCTGTAGTAGCAACATCTGAAGGTCCACCAGAAGAATCACCAGATGATTGTGGCATAATGTCACGTAGACGTGCCACAAGTTCCTCGAAACGATTGTCTGCAGTAGATGCCAATTGGGGCTGAGAATGCTCTGCTACACGCGCCGATGCTGGGAAACCATGCTTAGAGTAGCATGTCTCCTCCGAGTGGCCTGTGCGATGACAGTATGAACACGGCTGACGAAAACGACCACCCCTACCCTGGGGTCCACGACCACGGCCAGAAGAGTGACCACCTCTCCCACGTGATACGGCCATCGCTGATGGGGGTGGAGTAGATGAGATGGAAGAAACTGTTGGTCTCCTGTAAACATCCTCCATCAGAGGAATAACTGCATCAGCGAAAATCTGAGAGCGGGTGGCCTCATACTCAGGATCTAGGGCCGTAAGTAGAACACTCACCATGGTGGCATTCCGAAATGTCTTTTGTTGTTCATGAGTCGCTGTGAGTGCAATGGTACTGTATAACTTCTCAAACATCCCCCTCAGGGATGTGTACAAGAAGTGAAGAGGTTTGTCGTTCTGCTTCATCGTGAATATATCATGCTGAAGCTGTAACATCTTGGTCTCATTTCGCACCTGGGAATATGTAGCAGCCAGAATATCCCACATCGCCTTGGCAGTGGGTTGATGGAGGACATCATTGGCAATCTCCATCGACAGTGTTCCTGACAACCAGACCTTGGCATACGAATCATCAGCCTCCCACGAGGCATATATCCATGTTCTCTGCTGGCTCATCCTCGGTAAGAATGTGCTTCTTACCGTTTGACTTCATGAGACTCATGAACTGCATCGCCCAGAGCTCATAGTTCGAACCGTCCATCTTTACTATTGGCACGGGACCTTTGAACGTGCCTATGGAGGGCATATCAACCTTTGATTCTGACATATCGTCGCTGGAGAAGAACTAGGGTATGTAGACAAAGTGATAGATGTCTACACAAACTGCATAGGATTCGAGTGCGTATGTAGACTTTACGCACCCAAATCCATATATTTGGAGGAAGAGACGGCTACGATCAAGGTAGCAGGAGTCCGGCTAGGGCAAGCCGGGAGTTGAAGACGAGATCCCAGAACCGGCGGTGGACTGGGGTGGTTCCGGCGGCACTGGGGGGTGACCTGGGGGGGTTCGGCGGCACTGGGTGGGGACCCGGGGGGTCCGACAGCACTGGGGGGACCCGAAAGGGGTCCAGCGGCACTGGGGAGGACCCGCAGGGGGTCCTGCGGGACTGGAGGGGACCCGGGGGGGGGGGGTCCGGCGAACTGGCGGAGACCCCCGGGGGGGAGGGTCAAGGGTAAAATACATAGTAGTCCAGAGAGAAATAAAAGTTACAAACAGGTACATAGCATATAATAATATCTATCTCTACACTCCAATCGATGCATCTATTATGGGATGCAAATGGTTGTTTACTGTAAAACACCGTGCCGATGGCAGCGTGGATCGCTATAAGGCGAGACGTGTGGCACCTGGGTTCACCCAAACATATAGGGTGGACTATCAGGATACTTTCTCTCCAGTTGCCAGACATTCTACTCTGCATATTCTACTTTCTATTGTTGTGATACGAGATTGGCCCCTGTATCAGCTTGATGTGAAGAATGCCTTCCTCTATGGTGATCTACAAGAGGAGGTCTACATGTAGCAGCCACCAGGGTTTGTCGCTGAGGGGGAGTGTTAGAATGTTTGCAGGCTACACAAGGCTATCTACGGCCTTAAGCAGAGTCCCAGAGCATGGTTCTAGAAGCTCTCGAACTTGATAGAGCAGCATGGGTTTCTGAGATCGACGACTGATCACTCCTTGTTTGTGCAGAGGACCCAGAGAGGTACTATTGTCATTCTTGTTTACGTTGATGACATTATTGTTACATGAGATGACGAGCATGGCATTCAGGATGCCAAGAACTTCCTAGGTCAGTAGTTTGTGACCAAGGAGCTTGGACATTTACATTACTTCCTTGGACTGAAGTTTGCCAGGAACCAACGAGGTCTTGTGATGACCCAGAGGAAGTATGTTATCAGGCATGGCAGATTGCAGAACTTTCACAACTCATATTGACCCAAGCATGAAGCCCTATGATGATGATACTAAGGAGGTCGACAAGAGGAGGTACAGAGAGCTTATTGGCAACCTACTATATGTGACTATTACCAGGCCCGACATATCCTTTGCCGTGAGCAAAGTGAGCTAGTTTATGGAGCAGCCCAGACAGACGCATATGGATGCAGTCTATATGATTCTGAGATACATGAAAACTTCACCCGGCATGGAACTTTTTTTCAGCAGAGACGCATCTCTCTTAGTTATAACATGTGTAGATGCAGATTATGTCGGGTGTCCAAAGGATAGAAAGCCTACATCAGGCTTTGTTCTGTTCATAGGGAATTCTCTTGTTTCATGGAAGAGTAAGAAGCAGATTGTGGTTGCCAGATAAAGTGCGGAGTCGAAATATAGGGCCATGGCATAGACTAGCACAGAGATGATGTGGGTCAGATATGTACTTACTGACCTGACTATAGAGGTGCTTCTTCCCATGCACCTCCAATGTGATAATCAGGCTGCTCTTTTCATTGCCAACAATCCAGCATTTCATGAGAGGATCAAGCACATAGAGGTGGATTGTCACTATACTCGTGACACGATACAGAAGGGTCTTATCGCCACTACGCATGTCAGCTCTGGAGACCAAACATCATATGTTCTTACTAAGGCCCTTGCCAGAGGGCCTTATCAAATATGTTGTTCCAAGCTGAGTTTGATTGATATCTACGCTCCAGCTTAAGGGTGAGTGTTGAGATATTTACTATCATTCGTATTGTTCTCTTATTATCTATTTATTTTGTCTTCTTTTTATAATTTGTCCAATAAGTTCCTCTCCTATATAAGAGAACCATAGAGCTTCTCATTAATGCAACTTATTCTTTTCCCTCAACAGATAGGCTATAACACCATGTAGCAAACATGCAAACAAACCACAAATATATCGATCTACATGGAATCCATTTCCAATGGTGGAAGGAAAAGCCATGAGAGGGGTGACACTAGCATCCACTAATAAGCAGCGTTATCTTCACTTTCTTAACTTCTGAAAAGGGGGAAGACAATTTGCATATATAGTCCCGCAACGTAAATGGATCCTCACCTACAACCTAAACCCAAATAAAAACAAATCGACATATCAGTCTCACTGGTCTTAGATAAATCAATATTTAAAAGTTTTGTTTCCCTAGTTGAGTGAATTATACAATGGATCCATCAAAAATTTAATCAACCCAGCTCTCACTACACAGGATAAAGGATAAACCATTTTTTTTCTGGTCTTACCTCACTTATGGCAGCACCATAATTTAAATAGCTCATGGAAGACAAGTCTGGTACAAATAAAGTTCCAGCTGATAGATTCACGGACTGCATGGTAGCCTGGAAAATTAAGACAAAGGGTAATTTAAGAAACCAACTTTTCTGAAAAGTATAAGCCAAGAAAATAATGATGCTAAAAATAATGTAGAACATTAGAACATAATTATTGGAGGTGCTATACTGATGATATATTTAAAACAAGGGTGAGTGTTTCTACAGAATTCCGATTCTCATAAAATGTATTACTTTGCAGATGACGACAAATTTTACATGCATTATCGGATGTAGCGTGACTATATAGAAGATTGAGAACAGATGTTAAATAGTTGGCCAATGATAAATAGTTGCGTTGTTTTCTCGTCAGCTTTGTATAATTACCGAAATGCACTAAAGACATATTTATTCTTGACCAAATCATAATGTACAACATGACAATCATTCACCATTACCTGAAAAATCAAAGCATCCCACGAAACTGAGACATTTTGTTCATGAAGCTTTTTCTTTACTGGCATGAGTCTATGGACCAACATATCACAGGCGAGTCGTACTGCCTCACAGCTGGATTCAGATGTGGTACTTCCTGATGTGAACCCACCCTGGATCAAACTCAATGTATCTGCCTGAATAACTCGTATTCTCTCCAGAAGATTTTGAGATCCATCACTCCATAATTGCCCTAGAGCAAATGCAGTCATCTGCTGAACCTTTGTCCAAAGTCCTTGTCCAAGCTCAACCCCTCCAACCTCCACGATGACGGAACCATCACTAAGGATCCCAACCTTCCCTGGCGTAGGTCTGAGTGTCACAGGATGTATAATGGGTACACGGGAAATACCTCTCTTTGTCCATCTATTGCAAGTGTTGAATTGTTTGATCCTATGAACACGGTCTTGAAAGTTAGCAGATAATGCTAGTTTATCTAGTATAATAGGCAGAGTGTATTCCAATGGCTCCCCGGCCTGGGCTTCATAAAACAACTGAAGGCTTTCAGGAGAGTGAAGATTCTCCTTTCTAACAGAATCGGAATCCAATGAGATAATTGATGCAACATGCTCAATAATAGCCTCCGCAATATATGAACCCTGCAACTCACCTGGGGCCCGCATGGCCGATTTTGTCGGGAGATTCGTCTTGCAAACTTTTATGTCAAAAGATAATGCTCCCCAGTTGTACTTCTTCAGAGTTCCTATGATAGCCAATGGCATCACAGGACTAATATCTTCACTTATGCCAGCATTAATTAAAATATCAAGATGCAACGCCGTAAATTTCCCATTGGACTTGAAGCCCACGGTGTAAGTAATCTTCATTGGATGCCGTCCTCCAGCCAATATCATATCAGTTGCACGATCAAGATACATACGAACAGGTCGTTGCAACTTAAAAGCAGCAAGAGCACATGCAGTAGCAACCTAACCATAAAAATTCTTATAGTGAGGATTAATGTCATTTAAGGTCATCTTTATTTGTCACTTTAACAAGAAATCCTTCTTATGAAGTATGTTGAAAAGTTCATTATTATTTTTTATAGCTAATTATGGAGTCTCTAAATAATTTCCAAACTCATTGCCTAATGAAAATTAGGATACTTACGGGTATAGATCTTAAAGCCTTCCCACCAAAGCCACCTCCGACCCTTCTTGTAATTACACGAACATTATGACTTGGAATGCCAAGACATTTTGCTATAACAGATTGAGTTTTCTCGGCACACTGGGTTGAACTGTACACGACCACACAATTGTCTTCATCAGGAACGGCCAGTGCTGTCTGTGTCTCCATGTAAAAATAGTACTGAGAACCTAGTTTCAGCTGAAAATTATTATAACAAAAAAACCAAAATCAATCAGATATTTGCAACTATTAAGAGTTTTGAAAATGGTAACAGTAGAAATATAAATGTGGAAGCGTAATCACAACAAGAATGAACAAACTAAAGAAATATGAAAACATGGAAAGCTCAGGTTTTACGTGGAACCATATTCCTTGAGGGAGCGGAATGAAACCACAAAAGAAGGCCTCAAAGGCCGGATCGTCTATTACAAGGGGTCCAGGACTTCTTATATAGCCCCACAGACAGAGTGGAGTCTCGTCACTCATTCATGTTGGACTAAACATGAGTGTGGGTAATTGGATCTTGAAGAGATCAAAAACTCGTCTATTACTTACTTCAACATTCCCCCTCAAGATGGAACTGAGAAAGTTGCAGCTTGCAACAAAAAGAAAATGTACACGAGTCACTCGACACATCTGAGAGAGACGGGGATATAGACACCCCATTTGATTTAGTAACAAATGATATGGTACTAAATCAAAAATAGACTTGCTAACACGAACAAGACAACTTGGAAAAGAACTCATGTGATGTTTTCTAAGTTGACAGGATTCACACTGTACAAATGCGGATGTATGAATTTGATGAAGGACTCTTCTTAATTTTGGTAGAGGCAAATGACCAGGACGTAAGTGTCACGTGTAGGCAGATGAATCCCTAGTAGATGTGGAAACATGACCCGCAAAAGAAGACTGTGTCAGATGGTACATAGTCTCTTCCTCACAGCCACAGCCAATCACCTTGTTCATCAGCATATCATTAAAGACAAAAGACACCGGTTCAAAAATAGCCAGGCAATTAAGCTCATTAGTAATTCTGGAGACAGATAAAAGACTCGTAGGAAACTGAGGAGCTAGGAGAACATTAAGTCAAATACTTGAACTTCCACTTGTTCAGCAATATAGGATTGCCTACCATATTCCACCACGATGGTACAACCTGGTGCAACATCCTGAAATGTGGAGAATTATTTTTGTTACCATTGATGTGCCATGATGCACCCGAGTCTACCAACCAATCAGATGAACTAGAAGAATTCTTATAGACAGAACACAATGTAGGTATACCTGAGGAATCAGCAAAGGCTGCAGTATCGGTAGAGGTATTGCCCAAGCTAGTTCCTATTCCTAACAAAGATGGTTGGAATGCAACCCCATGTTGGCTCAATCGTTGCATCAGATCCTCGTATTCTGCTCTAGATATACTCGACAAGATGTCCTCATGTGTTGAGATGGCCTGATGAGCCATCAGGGGTCTTCCACGCTTCCCCCAACATCGATCATGAGTATGGCGCATGCGGCAAGAATAAGTGCACAAGCACTTTCCATGCTCGAAATCACGGCTATGTCCCCTACCTCGGAAAATGTCCCTCAACCTCTACCTGAGGGTATGGACATAATCGATGGGGTCTCATCCCAAACCTCGGGTGGAGGAGATATTGACACCCTACTAAGCCTGTTGAAGGCTTCTTAAATGGATAGAATCTCAGATACATTGATCATATGTGCTCTCGCGGCTTCAAATATAGGATCTAACCCTCCAAAAAAAGTCCAACCATTAGTTGATTCCTGAAGGCAATCTACGCAGGACATGTACAATAGCATATATGTTCAATCGATGAAATCCAAAATTCAATGACGAATAAAACTGGGCAAGGGGACGGCCATTTTTCTTCAGTTGAGATATATCAACATATGTGTGAAGGATCTTGACAAAATTCTTCTCTCCCGAGTACTTCTTGCTAAGATTGTCCCACATGCATTTAGATGTCTTGTAATGCACAATATCATATGCGATATGTGAGATGCAGCTACTCATAATCCACGCCATGACCATAGCATAATCCTTTTCTATGTTGCATTCGCGTCGGTCTTCCCGGTTAGTTCCTCCTTAGTGATGATGTGTTCCATGTCATGTCCCTCTATAACATTTAGAAGGGACTGGGACCACATCATAGAATTTGTACCATCCTATTTGGAGATGGTACTAAAGAAGGTTTTCTTCATTTTCCCTTCGTGAGTAGATGAATCTATTACTTCAGACATGTTTTCACAACAAATAAAATACCAACATAACCGTCACAACAGAAGCAACATGAGATAATCTCAACAAAACTAATCTCAAATCATGCAATCTAGATTATAGTGACACCTTCAAGTAGCAATCAATGTAGGGCGCAAATAACAACTGCAATAACTTTCAGATAGTAAAATAAATACCCAACTTGGAGGTCTGGAACTGGCTGGAGCTCTTTAGATATCTCTTTAGATGAAGATAGAAAGGCCAACACTTGTTGAGATAGTTGTAGGGGTGCTATTGGAGGTGTTGTGGCGGTTGGAGAAGTGCTGGAAGCCGTAAGGTGTTGGGGTGGAGCCGGCGAAGATCACAGGTAGAGATAGAGATGCTGGTGGCGCTCGTTGTCTGAGTTGGGGCGTTGGCGGAGGTCGTTGGTGGCCGTGGCGAAGCTGGAAGTGGTAGAAGGTGTGGAGGGTGCGATGGCGATGGGCGAAGAACGGTGGTATGGAGGCATTTTGCATGAGAGGTTTCTGTCACGGGACCGTTAGAGAGGGAGCCCCTCTCTGGGGATGTGATACCATCTTAGAATTTGCCAAATGGGATAAAACTTGTATATTTTTTTCATTTTTTGAGAAGATAAAGGGTGGAATCCCAAGCTGGGATCCACCTCACAATATTTTATTAATTATAACACAAGTTATGTTACATCGTTCCATGTCGAACACAACACCTTACAATGTTCAATCACATTCTCATCAATAAAAATGTTGGCCCCAAAAAATGACTCCATTTCTACCACAACAAATGGCCCACAATACCGCGAAAGGAAATGAGTTGTCCTCATTTCCATTTCCACACACCGCTCTGATGGATCTACAAAAGCCTGTGTCACCGTCTGCTCTGTGCCAAGAAATATCAGTCTTCCTTTAAACCTCAATGGAGCGATAATAGGTATAAAAAGATGCTCCAAATCATCTACCATTAACCCACATCTGTCACAAGTAATATCCTCTACCCTCAGCAGCTTGGCCCTACGCTTCTTCAACACCCCGCCAAGTTTGACAAGCCAAAGGAACACCTTAACTCTATTCGGTATTCTACTCTTCCAATATAAACCAGCATCCGATCTAACAATCTCATGCATGTCGATGTTATCCTCCAAAGAATAACGGAAAGACCTTTTACGGTGAACCAACCATCACTCCAAACAAAATGATCTCTCTCAGTTGATGGAGACTCCATAAGCGCCATTTCACCATGCATTCTCATGAATTCTTCAAGCCTCAGACCTGACAACTCACAAATGAAGGTACGTGTCCCAGCTCCATGTTCCCATATTTGTCTCACAGACGCATCTCTGTTGCATGCAATTGCGCAAAGGCGAGGGAACCGCTCCCCCAAATCCCCATCACTCATCCAATCATCCAACCAGAAGCTGAAAGTCTCCCCATCTCCAGCATCAGATGCATCTTCATCTCCATCACTGGAAGGATGCAGGTGGTACCATGCCAAAATGAAGACAAAACGCGTATGTGACTAGCAGCCAAAGACCCTAATACACCATATATCTCCCTCAATAGATGACAGACCGGATCTTCAGATTTTCCCAAAAGTCTGACCACCCACTTAGATAACAGCGCCTTGTTCATAGCTTCTAATTTATGCACCCATAAACCGCCTTTCATCGTTGGCCTTAACTTTGCCCAATTCAACCAAATGCATTCCTCTCTTCTCCTAATTCCCATTTGATCAGAAAAAACTTCTCATTAAAGCTTCTATTTTAGACCGAATGCATGGGTGGAGGAACCTCGTGGAGCAAAAAGACTGGCACTACAGATATCACATGCTTAAGAAGCACGAGTTTCCTGCCTTTTGACAGAGTCACTGCTTTCCAACCTACCATCGCCCTTCCAGTTTGTCCAAAATTGGCCTCCAGTCCACACATCCTACAAACAGCTCGCTACCAAAGGTAATCCCAGATAAGTGATAGGTAAACTGCCCGCGGGGCACCCCAGCAACCCAATCACCTCTCGAATATCCTGTTAGGACATGCAAAAAAGGCACTATCGTTGACTTTCCCATGTTTATCTGCAATCCCGACATGTCTCCAAAGATGTCCATTGCAAGTGACGCCTATCAGATCATTTTGTTATCTCCAAGGAAAACCATAGTGTCGTCAACATACTGTAACATAGAGATTGAGACATCCTTGTGTAACCAGAGCACCACTCAGCCTCGGACACTAATCTCATCATAACAGCCAATGCATCAGCAATAATAACGAAGAGTGATGGAGCCAGCGGACAGCCCTACCGTATACCCAGTTGTAGCTGGTAAAAACCACCCTCTGATCTCCCATTAGTCAGCACAACAAAAGAGGTGGTCGTGACACACCGCTTGATCCATGAAATCCATGAACTACGAAATCCCCTCTTCTCTAGCAATGTTTAGAGGAAGCGTCATTCCATACAGTCATAAGCTTTAGAGAAATCCACCTTCCAAAGAATCCCCTTGGTCTTTTTTCTCTTCCAATTAGATGTCATTTCTGATGCTTACGCAAACTAATTGTTGGTACAATCTCCTTAAATAGATTCGTAAGAATCTTGGCCATGATCAAATAGATACCATTAGAAAGTGCAAGAGGTCCGCAGTCCTCTACCCTATTCGGAATCTCTTTCTTAGGCAGCAAGAAATGCAACGCTTTATTCAAGCGGTCAAAACCCCGATTGCCATCACGAAATTTGTGCAGCACCTCCAACACATCCTCTTTAACCACCTCCCAGGACTCTCTGTGAAGTGTAGAGATGAAAGAATAAATTGCATTGAAGAGAGGCCCTAGGTTTCTCTTATATAGGAGAGAAACCGGCTGGGGAAACTACAATAAGAAGACATGATGAAAAGAAATTATATAAACAATATAAAAGATAAATAATATCTCAACACTCCCCCTCAAGCTGGAGCGTCTATATCAACCAAGCTCAGCTTGGAATAGCATCTCTGGTAAGGCCCTCTAGCTAAGGCCTTAGTAAGTACATCTGTTGTCTACTCTTCATAGCTGATGTGAGTAGTGGCGATGAGACCCTTCTGTATCATGTCATGAGTGTAGTGACGGTCCACCTATGTGTGCTTGGTCCTCTCATGTAAGGCAAGATTGTTTGCAATGAAAAGATCAGTATGGTTATTGCATTGGAGGTACATGGAAGAGGGACCTCGATAGTCAAGCCAGTAAGAACAGATCTGACCCACGTCATCTCTATGCTAGCATGTGCCATGGCCCTATTTTCTGACACAGCGCTAGATCTGACAATCGCATTCTACTTCTTGCTCTTCCATGACACCAGGGATTTCTCTATGAACACTGCAAAGCCTGAAGTAGACTTCCTATTCTTGGGACACCCAGCATAACATGTTGTAACTGAAAGTGATGTACATCTGTTGAATAGAAATCCAGTGTCAAATGATGCCTGCAAATACCTCAGAATCATATGGATTGAATCCATATGTGCATATTTGGGTTGCTTCATAAACTAACTCACTTTACTCGTGGCATAGGATACGTCGACCTCCTTAGTGTCATCGTCATAGAGCTCTGTGCTCGAGTCCATAGGAGTAGTGGCAGGTCTGCAATCTGCCAAGCCTGTCTCAAAAAGATCAGTAGTCTACTTCCTCTGGGTCATTACAAGACCTCGTCGGTTCCTGGAAAACTCCAATCCAAAGACGTAATGTAAACTACCAGGGTCCTTGGTCACAAACTGATGACCTAGGAAGTCCTTGGTGACCAGAATGCCCTGTTCGTCATCTCCTGTAACAATAATATCATCAACATAGACAAGATTGACGATTGTCCCTATATGAGTCTTGTGCACAAACAAAGAGTGATCGGAAATCGATGGCACAAACCCCTATTATTTTATGAAGTCTGAGAGCTTCTGGAACTATGCTCTTGGACTCTGCTTAAGACCATAGATAGCCTTGTGTAGCCTGCAAACCTTTTGACACTCTCCCTCAACAGCAAACTCAGGCAGCTACTTCATGTAGACCTCCTCCAGTAGATCACCATAGAGGAAGGCATTCTTCACATGAAGCTGGTAATGGGGCCAATCTCATGTCACAGCAACAGATAGAAGGATACGCAAAGTAGAATGTCTGGCAATAGGAGAAAATGTATCCTGATAGTCCACCCCATATGTCTGGGTGAGCCCATGTGCTACAAGTCTCGCCTTATAGCGATCCACTCTGCCATCTACACGGTGCTTCACAGTGAACACCCACTTGCATCCAACAACGAATGCGCCAATTGGAGCTAAAACAAAACTCAAGTGCCAAGCGATTGAAGCATGATCATCTCCTACTCCATGACTAAACGCCACTGACTGCACTGAAAGCCTCCTGATATGTTTGTGGTATCTCGATGGTTGATAGTGCCAAGGTAAATCTCCTGGAATCCTTTGATAGTCTGCTCAAGGAAACCTGGGTTGCAAGAGGATATGTAGCACACGTACGTCTTTGCTTTTGCAGGGCAATCAGCACACTAAGATCATCTGCTAAATCCTGAACCTGAAAGTTCTCTTGAGAGGGCACCTGCTCCTCCTGTATGGAATCCTGTTGCACTGACAACTCAGTAGTGTCATCGGTAGAAACAATGTGCTCATTACATACCTGAGGTGCGCTGGATATTGGGAAAGACCTGTGAGAAGGGGGAACAGAGAGAGACCTGAGAGTAAACACATGTGGCAAAAACTGAGTCAAGGTAAGTGGTTGACTAAAGGCAGTCACAGTAGCAGGCGGAGGAGCAGGCGTAGGTGTAGGTAGTGGTGGTGGTGGTGGTGGTAGAGCAGGAGTAGGTGGAGGTGGTGTCGTGGTGGTGAGACAGTAAGAGGTGGAGGCATGTAGATCTCTGCTTCAGAGTCTGATGGGGCTAGTATGTCACCTGTAAAGAAAAATATATGACAAACTCAAAGAAAGTAATGTCAGCACTAACAAAGTATTTCTGCCGAAGTGGATCAAAGTAACGGTACCCCTTTTGAGTACAAGTAGTCAACAAAAGCACACTTGACAACTCTGGGAGAGAGCTTGTCACGATCTGGAAAGAAGACATGAGCAAAATTAACCGAACCGAACACACGAGGTGTAAGGGAGAAAAGATCCTTCTCGGGAAATGCAATCGAAAAGAAATCTTTTCTCCCAACACAGGAGAGGGCATGTGGTTCACTAGGTAACATGCAGTGAGGACCGCATCACTCCAGTAAGTGTGACTCTGGAGCAACAAGGTTCTAGTCACATCAAGTAAGTGACGGTGTTTGCGCTCAGCAATACTGTTCTGCTAGGATGTATAAGCACGTGAGATATGGTGAACAATGCCAAGAAATCTAAGAAACTTAGAAAGTTGTACGGTGCGGAATTCTAAAGCATTATCAGAACGCAGATATTTGACATTGGCAAAAATATCTCATTAATGAAAGATTTGATAACGAATCCAGCCTCAGACTTACTTTTCAACAAGAAAACCCAAGTATAGAAAAATCATCAACAACGACTAGATAAAAATAGTGTCCCTGCAGGGACACGACTCGGACCTCAGATATTTAAATGAAGGAGCTCAAACAAATGAGAACTGCTCCGACTCTGATGAGATGGACAGGAGGAACGGTGGTGCTTCCCAAGCTGGCAAGCCTCGCACTAGAAGGAAAACCATGTGGAAATCTGTGGGAGGACATGGCACAGCTTTTGCAGAGGAAGGTGGCCAAAACGAAGGTGTCACAGGTATGGTGAGATTGGTCTAGTAGGAATAGTAGAGACGCCAACATTAGGAGGTTGGACCAGTTTGTAGAGGCACCAATGCTCACGGCCACATCCATGGGAGATATGGTCGCCCTAGTGTGGAGCTGTGTACGTGCAGCATCATACTCTAGGTCGAGGGCAACCAAGAAAACTCCAACCATCATGGAGTTCATGTATGTCATATGTTGCTTTGTAGATGTCGTAATATGCATGAAGCTGTGAAGCTTCTCGATAATGCCACGGAGTAAGGAGTAGAACATGTGCAGAGAACAGCCATTCTGCTTTGCCCTGTAAATGTCAAACTGAACTAAAGAATCTTTGCATCATTCTTTGCTTGGGCATAAATGGATGCCAAAATGTCCTGCATCGGCTTGGCAGTGGGCTGATTCACAATATCATTGGCTATCTCTGTGGTGAGGGTTTCGGATAGCCAAATAGACATATACATGTCATCTTGCTTCCAAGAAGCATTAGTCCCAGTCTTATCCGTCGGCTCTGGCTCTGTCAAGATGTGCTCCTTGTTATTGCACTGCGTGAGGGTAAGAAACTGCATGGACCACAACTCATCGTTGGTCCCATCTAGCTTAATGATGGGAGTAGTGCCCTTGAAGGCACCGAACAAAGAAAAAATATCACCCTTGGTCTCTGACGTGATGGAAGAGTGGTCGAAAACAGAAGAACTCGACGGGAAGTAGACCGTTCTGAGCGGGTTTGCACGATCAAATAGAGGATTGGTTGTACGTGCAGACTCATACAACCATCCTCGTCAATCCTCGGTGTGAGTTAGGGTTAGAAAACACGATTTATAGGTCTGAAATAACATTTTCCGGTCAAAATCAAATCGTTTCAGGCAACAGATCGACCTCTCAGAGAAGTACAAAGAAGCGCAGAGGCATCCAGAGATGTGTGGGGGTGTTGCACGGGGGTTGTGGTGGTTGTGGTGGCCATGCAGGGGGCAGTGACACTGTGGCGACAGCGTCGAGTTGTTGTAGCAGACGTGTAGTGGTGTCGCACAGGGGTTGTTGTGATCGTGGTGGCCCGTGCAGCGGCGTAGGGTTGTGGTTGCCGCATGATGGGAGGCAGCGAGCCCTGGTGGCAGCGGCGATCCCTGACGGCAGCTAGGGTTGAAGGGTTTTGCAGTATCCGACGGATTTAGGTCAGTGCTCCGGTCTAGGATCGTCGCTCTGATACCATATAAAGATGAAAGAATAAATTGCATTATAAGGAGGCCTTAGGGTTCTCTTATATAGGAGAGAAACCGGTTGGGCAAATTACAAGACGTAAGGAAAAAAAGAAATTACATAAATTATATAAAAAGATAAATAATATCTCAACTAAAAGCAATAGAAAAACCATCAAGTCTCGATGCCCCATCCGCATTGAGTTGAAATAAAGTCACCTTGGTCCCGCCCTCCGTAAATTAACGGAGTAAAGAAACCGCTTGACTCTCTATGATCATCTTCACACCTCTACCACATCACCCCCATCCTGCATGTGGTCTCCTCTTGTTGAAATCCTGAAAGTGAGATCGAATGGTCGCGCTCAGTTCCCGATCTCCATGTGTCACCGTACCACCAACATTGAGAGAGTGATTGTAATCCTTCCGCCTTCTTACACTCGCCATGGCATGAAAGAAGCGTGTATTAGCATCTCCATCCTCGAGCCATCGTTGTCTGGATCTCTGTCTCCATGGCACCTCCTCTTTCTTGTCTTCCAAGTGGATCTCATTGAGGTGTATCGTCCACTCCTAAATCTCTTCTACCATCAGCGATCTCCCGTCCTCCAAACCATCAAGCCTACACACCTCCTACTATGCCAGTGATCTCTTCTGCTTCCGTTGCATCCTATTTTCCTTGTGAAACTTCATAAGATGCTTCCAAAATATAGATAACTTTATTGCCAATCTGTTCAAGGAAGATCCCCTCGGCTGATTTCCAGACCAGAATTCTGCAACCATCTTTTTTTTAGGCTCAAAAAAGGGGGAGACACTCAACGGTGTTTGCCCCAATATATTCTGCAACCATCTTCCGAAAACTATCTTCCATTATCCAGGCCTTCTCAAATCGGAAGAAAGATCTAGGTCACGTGTTTTCCCCAGTTGACCAAAACAGAGGTGTATGGTCCGAGTGTGACCTCAGTAATGCCCAAGCCCTGGCCAAAAGAAAAATCTCAATAATTTCCGTAGACATCAAAAAATGGTAAGCCACGACCTGGTTCTTGTATTTCTCCAAGTGTAAATGCATCTAGCCACATAAACAATCTACGAACCTATCTTAATTATGAATGTAGACAAAATCTCCGAATTCGAATAGCATCCCCCGTGCATCCCAGGGCGGTCTTCTGATCGAAGGGTCCCATTAAAATCTCTGGCAATCATCCATGCCACACGCGGGAAGTTTGCATGCACCAAATGTAACTCAATCAGTTCTAAGAATCGCATAGCATTACATGGCCCGTAGATATTAGTTAGCAACATCTTCACATCGTTCGCCTTCCATCAAAATAGCACAGAAATTGAGTATCTACCAGCCAGCTCCTCCCTAACAATTTTCAGCTTATCTCTGTTCCATCCTATCATTATTCCCCATAAGCACCTTCAGATGCAATACTCCTATAATTTACCAAAATTTTCCTCCAATTTCTTTCCAAATTATTATCAATTTCCCCCGAGATTTTCATTTCTTGAAACAAAAACACATAAGCTATTTGTTCCAAGAGGATGTTCATTATCGGCTCCCTTTTTTTTCTAGCTTATTCACATTCCATGTCACCACATTCATTGAGCAACTTTCTTTGACCTAGATGGTGGTACAACTCCTACGCATATCAAGACCTCCTCCTCCAGGTCAGCACCAGGCATTCTTGCAATCCCCGCTGAATTAGCCAATTATCCTTCCCCTCCTACCACCTGAGCCACATAAGCACCATTCTGAGGTTCCATTGTCTGGTCCACATCTTCTATTGCAAAATTCACCTGACTAGGCCCATCCCCAACATCATGTTCATCCTCCACCGTCAACGAACCCATGGAAAGACGGTCAACAACCTCAAGACGTAAATATATTTCCAACCTTTGACGTTGTCTCCACTCTTTCAAGTTACGACAGACATATTCCTTCACAAATCGTCGCCAATCAGAGTATGGATTCTGAGTGTATGCCCCAGAGATCCTCATGGAACCCAAACGAAGCCCATTTGAAACAAGAGAGGTCCATACATACAGCTACATGTCTTTGTTGGGAAAAACAAAAGAGATAATTATTCCTTGAGCCCTAGGCTCTCTTATATAGGGAGAGACCTATGGGCAAATTAAATAGAGTAGACAGAAAAGTAGAAAGATATATAAAAGATACAGAAATATAAAATATATCTCCACACTCCCCCTCAAGATGGAGCATAGATATCTATCATGCTCAGCTTGGATGAACACTTCCGGAAGGGCCCTCTAAGTAGAGCTTTGATGAAAATATCTGTCGTCTGATCCCCTGAGCTGACATGAGATGTAGAAATGAATCCCTTATGGATCATGTCGTGTATATAATGACAATCAACCTCAATGTGCTTTGTCCTCTCGTGGAATGCAAGATTATCAGCAATGAATGGGGCAGCCTGGTTGTCGCAGTCAACATTGGAAGAGGAACATATATATGTAAATCTATTAGGACTGCTCAAACCCATATCATTTATGTACATGCTTGTGACATAGCTCTATACTCAGATTTAGCACTAGATCTAGCAACAACGGTTTGCTTCTTACTTTTCCATTAGAATAGAGAATCTCCAACAAAATAGCAAACCCTGATGTGGATTTTTTGTCCTTGGGGCACCCTGCATAGTTTGCATCTATGCATGCTGAGATAGTTATAGAATTGCCCCTTTTAAATAGCAGTCATGCACCTGGAGATGATTTGAGATACCTTAGTATCATCTGTATAGCATCCATATGAACTTGATAAGGTTGTTCCATGAATTGGCTCACCCGACTGACTGCAAACGAAATATCATGTCTAGTAATAGTAACATAAAGAAGCTTTCCAACCATCTCTGTATCTTCTCCTTTCCACCTCATCAGTATCATCATCATAGAACTTCATGCTTGGATCCATGGGTGTAGTCATATGTCGACATCCAAGCATACCCGTGTCACTCGACAAGTCAGTGATATACTTTCTCTGAGTCATCACAAGCCCCTGTTAGTTTCTGGAAAACTCCAATCTCAGAAAGTATCTTAGGGCTCCCAGGTCCTTGGTAACAAATTCACGACCCAGAAATTCCTTCGCCCTCTTTATTCCCTGCATATCATCTCCTGTAATGAGTATATCATCAACATACACCATAATATCAGTCATACCTCTGGAGGTTCTCTGTGCAAAAAGAGAGTGATCTGCATTCGATTGTTTGAACCCATATTTCTCAAACAAGTTTGAGAGCTTTTGTAACCAAGCTCTAAGGCTCTGCTTAAGGCCGAAAATTGCCTTATGAAGTCTACACACCTGTGAACACCCCCTCAACAGCAAACTTTGGTGGTTGTTTCATGTAAACTTCCTCCTGAAGACCACCATACAGAAAAGCATTCTTGACATCCAACTGAAACAGAGGCCATTCTCGAACAACGACAACAGATAAGAGGATACGTAATGTAAAATGACGAGCAGCTGGGGAGAACGTGTCAAGATAATCCACTCTGTATGTCTGAGTGAACCCACGAGCAACCAGTCGAGCCTTGTTCCTATCAATGCTACCATTTGCATTCTGTTTCACCGTGAAAACCCATTTACATCTTACTATAAACACCCTAGCGGGGGCGGGGTCAATTGACTGAACAACAGCCATCTCTTCTTCCATAGCTAATCGCCATCGAGTGTCCTGCAGGGCCTCCTGATAATTCCATGTAATGGCCACAGTTGATAATGCAACTGCAAATTTCCTGAAATCGTCAGTCAAGCGATCAAAGGAGACCATAGATGCAATAGGATATGATGCGCAGTTGCGCTTCTACTTCGGAAGCGCAATAGGTAAGTACAACTCAGCAACCTCTACATTTGTCTCCTGTACAGAACACTGCTCGGGTAGATCACCAGACCCATTGTTAGAAATTATGTATTCTGAACAAACCTCACATGTGCTAGATGATGAGCAGAAGTAGGTCGGCGGGTATAGTGATGCAGCAAAGGTGGAACTGGGACCATAGTAGGCGGTGGAGGTGGTGGTGACGGTGGTGGTGGTGGTGGAGCAAGTTGTGATGGTGGTGGTGGCATGTAGATTTCATCATCAGAGTTTGAGGAGGCTAACCGATCACCTGTAGGAGAAAAGTACATCACCGACTCGAAAAAGGTGACATCAGCACTAACATAATACTTCATGCGTAGTGGATCATAACACCGGTACCATTTTTTTAGTCCTGGAGTACTCAACAAAGACACACTTAACAACCCTAGGAGAGAGCTTGTCAATACCTGGAGACAATTGGTGGACAAATGCGACCGAACCAAACACACGAGTAAGTGAAAACAATTCCTTTCCAGGAAAAGCAAGAGAAAAAGGGATTTTCTCACCCAAAACCGACGAGGGCATGCGATTAATAAGATAGCATGCCGTAAGGACACCATCGCCCCTGTTGGGAGAAAAAAGTGATTCATTATTCAGAGAAACCCTAGGCTCTCTTATATAGGGAGAGACCTTAAGGGTAAAGTACAAAGTGAGACCTTAAGGGTAAAGTACAAAGTAGTCCAGAGAAAATAAAGAAATAACAAACAGGTACATAACATAATAATATCTATCTCTACACTCCCCCTCAAGGTGGAGCATAGATGTCTATCATGCTCAGCTTGGATGAACATCTCTGAAAAGGTCCTCTGAGCAACGGCTTGGTGAATACATCCGTAGTCTGATCCCCTGAGCTCACGTGAGTTGTAGATATCAATCCTCTCTGGATCAAGTCTCTAGTGTAATGGCAGTCAACTTCTATATGCTTGGTTCTTTCATGAAAAGTTGGATTGTTGGCAATGAACAAGGCTGTCTGATTGTCACACTGAAGCTGCATGGGTAGAGGTACGGCTACATGTAGATCCTCTGGTACAGATCGAACCCACATCATCTCCGTGCTGGCCTGCGTCATGGCCCTATATTCGAATTCAGCACTAGACCTTGCCAAAACAGTTTGTTTCTTGCTTTTTTAAGAAACCAGAGAGCTTCCAACAAACACTGCGAATCCTGAGTTGATTTTCGATCCTTAGGGCATCCTGTAGAATCGGTGTCTGCACATGCTGAGATAGACAAATCTGTGCCCTTCCGAAACAGCAACCCTGAACCTGGAGAAGACTTCAGATACCTTAGTATCATGTGTATAGCATCCATATGAACTTGTCTTGGCTGCTCCATAAATTGACTCACCATGCTTACTACAAAGGTGATATCAGGTCGAGCTATAGTAATATAAAGGAGCTTACCCACCATTTCTCTATATCTCCTTTTATCCACTTCAGCAGTGTCATCATCATACAACTTCATGCTTGGATCCATGGGAATACTTGATGGTTTGCATCCAGCCATGCATGTTTCAATCAAGAAGTCTGAAATGTACTTCCGTTTGGTCATCACCAAACTCTGTGCATTCCTGGCAAATTCCAACCCCAGAAAATATCTTAGGGTACCAAGATCCTTCGTAACGAACTGACGGCCTAGGAATGTCTTCGCCCTTTCTATGCCCTGAATATCATCTCCTGTAACTAAAATATCATCAACATAGACCATGATAACAACCGTACCTGCCGATGACTTCTGAACAAACAATGAGTGGTCTGCATTTGACCTCTTGAATCCCTGTTGTTCAATAAGATTGGAAAGCTTATGGAACCACGCTCTTGGACTCTCTTTGAGGCCATAAATTGCCTTGTGAAGTCTACACACCATATGCTTCTCCCCCTCAGCAGTAAGCCCTGGTGGCTGCTGCATGTAGACTTCCTCCTGCAGATCTCCATACAAGAAAGCATTCTTGACATCCAGTTGAGATATACTCCAGTCACGGACCACAGCCACAGATAAGAGAATGCGAAGGGTAGAATGTCGAGCCACTGGAGAAAAAGTGTCCATATAATCCACGCCATAGGTTTGTGTAAAACCACGTGCGACCAAACGTGCTTTGTACCGATCTAGAGTGCCATCTGCATGATATTTAACTGTGAAGACCACTTTACAGCTCACAATAGATGCATCAGGAGGAGCAATAACCAAAGACCATGTGCCACGAGACTGCAATGCACGCATCTCATCTTCCATAGCCAATCTCCAGCAATCAATCTTCATAGCGTCCTGGTAGGTCCGTGGTATATCCACGGAAGACAACGCTGCAGCAAATCTCTGAAAATCTCCAGTGAGACGGTGAAAAGACACCTGTGAAGCAAAGGGATAAGAGGCACACATCCGCTTCTGCTTCCGGATAGCAATAGGGATATCAAGATCATCCTCTGTTGTACTGGATGGTGTAGTTTCCTCCTGCAATGAAGAATCCTGCACATGTAACATATCTGACCCGTCAGTAGTAATGCCATCTGAACATACCTGAGGCGTGATGGGTGGCTGACGTGTAGCCTGAGCAGGACCTGACCGACACGTATAGAATTTTGGTAGAGGTGGAATGGGAAGTCGTGGAAGAGGTGGATGTGGAGGTGGTGGGGGACGATGATGTAGGGGAAGGAACAGGAGTAGACTCAGGTGAACTCCAAGTAGGAGGTGGAGGGACATAGACATCATCATTAGTAGTGGATGGTACCAGTCTGTCACCTGCAGGAGAAAAATACATAACAGACTCAAAAAATGTGACATCAGCACTAACAAAGTATATCTTGTTTATAGGATCATAACACTGATAGCCCTTCTGAGTCCGAGAATAACCAACAAAGACACATTTGACAGCTCTAGGTGAGAGTTTGTCAAGACCAGGAGTCAGAAGATGAATAAATGCCACAGTACCAAAGACACGTGGAGTAAGTGAGAATAATTCCTTGTCAGGAAAAATGATAGAGAGTGGTATTTTCTCACCAAGAACAGAAGATTGCATACGATTGACCAGATAGCACACAGTAAGAACAGCATCCCCCCAGAAAGAAATAGGGGCACAACTCTGAATCAGAAGGGTTCGAGTGATGTCAAGGAGATGGAGATGCTTTCTTTCCGCCACACCATTCTGCTGAGATGTGTACGCACAAGTGGTTTGGTTAATAATAATGCCCTTTGATGAAAGAAATTGAGAGAGGGATCGTGTGCAAAATTTTAGGGCATTAATAGTTCGAATATATTTGACAGTAGAAGAGAACACATTTTGCACTTCATTATTCAAATTCTTGATCACATCTCCTACTTCAGATTTATTCTTTAAAAGAAATACCCAAGATACACGAGAGAAATCATCCACTACCACTAGATAAAATCTGTGCCCCTGATGATCGGGTACACTACTTGGACCCCATATATCTATATGAAACAACTCGAACGGAGAGCTACTGCTCCGACTCTGACGACTAGGAAAGCTCGACCGATGATGCTTTCCCAACTGACATGCTTCACAGCGAAAAGACGAACTGGGAGAGATCTGAGGTAGAAGATGGCGCATTTTCTGGAGCGGGAGGTGACCAAAACGGAGATGCCAGATGTACGGAGAAACTGGTCCGGTAGAATGAGAGAAGACTCAGCATAAGAATTTCGAACCAGCCGATATAGACCATTCTGCTCAGAGCCACAGCCAATTACCCTGCCTGTGAGTATGTCCTGAAAAATAAGAGAAGACGGGTCAAATATAGCACGACAATGCAAATCCTTCGTAATCTGACTAATAGATAACAGATTCATCGAGAACTCAGGAGCATGTAGGACATTCTGTAGATGTATAGTAGAGGAAAGAAAGACCTCCCCCTGTCCTACAAGAGGGGAATGAGTACCATCTGCGATCTGCACTGAGCGGCCATGAGGAATGTCCCTGTAGGACTCAAGTCTATCTCGGTCTCGACAGAGATGATGTGTGGCACCCGAATCTATAATCCAATCAGAGATATCATGAGACGGTGTAAATGCAGTAGATCTACCTGAGGTACTAGCAGTAGCAGATGAACTGGCGGAGACTGTAGCAGCAACATCTGAAGGTCCACCAGAAGAATCGCCAGATTATTATGGCATAATATCGCGGAGACGTGCCACAAGTTCCTCAAAACGGTTGTCTGCAGTAGATACCAACTGGGGCTGAGAGTGCTCTGCTACACATGCCGATGCTGGGAACCCATGCTTAGAATAGCATGTCTCCTCGGAGTGTCCTGTGCGGTGACAGTATGAACATGGCTGGCTAAAGCGACCACCCCTGCCCTGGGGTCCACGTCCACATCCAGAAGACGGACCACCTCTCCTACGCGAAACTGCCATCGCCGATGGGGGTGGAGTAGAAGAACTGGAAGAAACTGTAATGCGACTGAGCCTCCTGTAAACATCCTCACTGGAGGAATAATTGCATCGGCTAAGATCTGAGAACGGGCGGCGTCATATTCAGGATCAAGGGCCGCAAGTAGAACGCCTACCATGGTGGCATTCCGAAATGTCTTCTGCTGTTCAGGAGTTGCTGTGAGTGGGATAGTATTGTATAACTTCTCAAACATCCCCCTCAGGGATGTGTATAAGGAGTAAAGAGGTCTGCCGTTCTGCTTCATCGTGAATATGTCATGCTGAAGCTGTAACATCTTGGTCTCATTTCGCACCTGTGAATATGTAGCAGCTAGGATATCCCGCATCGCCTTGGCAGTGGGCTGATGGAGAACATCGTTGGAAATCTCCTTCGACAATGTACCTACCAACCAGACCTTTGCATACGAGTCATCGGCCTCCCACAAGGCATATATTCATATCTTCTCTGTTGGCTCATCCTCGGTAAGAATGTGCTTCTTACCATTCGACTTCATGAGGCTCATGAACTGCATCGCCCAGAGCTCATAATTCGACCCGTCCATCTTGACTATTGGCGCAGGACCTTTGAATGCACCTATGGAGGGCATATCAACCTTCGATTCTAACATATTACCGCTGGAGAAGAACTAGGGTTTGTAGACAAAGTGACTGATGTCTACACAAACCGCATAGGATTTGAGTGTGTATGTAGACGTTACGCAATCAAATCCATAGATCCGGAGAAAGAGACCTAGGCATGGTCGACTAGGGCACGGTCTTGAGATGAGAGTTGTGGCCCCCTAAGGACTGGGCGGCACCCCTACGGGCTTGCGGCGGCAACTAAGGTGCCGTTAGGGCTGGGGGACGGCGAGTGGAGGCCGACGGCTATGGCGGCTAGGGATGAGGAGCGCCGAGAGAGGCTGTGGGCGGCGGAGAGGCGATCACGGAGAGAGAGAGACCCGAGATAAGAGGGCCGAGGGGTTGGGCGGCCGAGGGGGTGGCCGAAGGGGTGGGAGGCTTGGGCGGCTGGAGGGGGTGGGCGACGAGTGGAGAGCCCTAGGGCTTGGGCTCTGATACCATGTTGGGAGAAAACAGTGATTCATTATTCAGAGAAACCCTAGGCTCTCTTATATAGGGAGAGACCTTAAGGGTAAAGTACAAAGTAGTCCAGAGAAAATAAAGAAATAACAAACAAGTACATAGCATAATAATATCTATCTCTACAGCCCCAAAAAGAATGTGGAGCACGACTCTGAATGAGAAGAGTCCTTGTAACATCAAGCAAATGACGATGCTTCCTTTCTACAACACCATTTATTAGGAAGTATAGGCACATGATGTCTGACGAATAATACCTTTGGTTGAAAAATAATTGGAAAGAGAATGAGTACAGAATTCTAAGGCATTATCAGTTCTCACAAATTTCACATAAGAAGAAAACACATTTCGTACTTCAGTGAGAAAAGTTTTGATAACATCTCCAGCTTCAGATTTATTCCTTAATAAAAAGATCCAAGACAGACAAGAGAAATCATCTACTGCAACAAGACAAAACATGTGTCCCTGATGATCAGGTACACGACTGGGACCCTAAATATCTATATGAAACAACTCAAAAATGGAGCTACTTCTCCGACTCTGACGATTGGGAAATGCAGTGATGATGCTTTCCCAACCGACAAGCCTCGCATTGAAATGACAAGTGAGGAGGGAGCTGAGGCAGAACACAACACTCTGGAGCGAGAGATGACCAAAGTGCAGGTGCCGCATGAAGGGTGAAACAGGTCCAGTAGAGAGACAAGAAGTGTCAGCATATGGAGTTCGGGTTAAACGGTACAGGCCACCTTGCTCACGGCCACACCCAATCACTTTGCCCGTAAGGATGTCCTGAAATACAAGTGAAGATGGGTCAAAAAATAGCTCGACAATGTAAATCCTTTGTAATCTGACTAATATATAACAAGTTCATAGAGAAGACAGGTGCATGCAACACATTCTGTAAATGCATAGAGGGTGTCAAACTAATCTCCCCCTATCCAGTGATTGGGGGAATGAGTCTCATTTACAATAACCACAATACGTCCTGGAGGAACCTGTCGGTATGCTGTAAGTCGATCCCTGTCTCCACACAAGTGATGTGTGGCACGGAATCCATATCCACAACTAGTAGTGAGTGTATAATTACTACCTGAAGTACTAGAGGAGGTTGAAGCAGCCACATCAGAGTGACTCCCATAGGCCGAGGAAGACATGGCGGGACCGGTTGAAGGTATAATACCCCTCAATCATGCTATAAGATTATCAAACCGTTGATCCATAGAGGAGGCAGCCGGAGGCTCAATCTACTCAGCAACTCGAGCAGATGCAGGAAATCCATGCTTAGAGTAGCATGTATCTTCAGTATGTCCAGGACGATGGCAAAAGGTGCAAGATGGACAAGCACGACCTCCTCTGCCACGAGGTCCTCGTCTGCGAAAAGAAGACACTCCTCGACCTCGAGAGGTCGCCATCGCTGAAGAAGTCTGACTGGTAGTGGAAGATGGAACAATAATCCATCTAAGCGACTAAGCCTACGGAAAGCATCCTCAATAGGCGGAATATTAGAGTCTACCAAAATCTGGGAACGGGCAGCCTCATAATTAGGGTCAAGGGCTTCCAGAAACACACCAACCATGGTGGCATTCCGATAAGTTTTCTGCTGCTCAAGGGTAGATGTAAGAGGCATGAATCTATAGAGCTTCTCGAACATCCCATGCAGGGATGTATACAGTGAGTGAAAAGGTCGTCCATTCTGCTCGATAGTAAAGATATCATGCTGGAGTTGCAGAATCTTTGTCTCATTCTTTGCCTGTGAATAAGTAGCAGCAAGAATATCCCACATCGCATTGGTTGTGGGCTGATGGAGTATATCATTGGAGATCTCTATTGCCAATGTACCTGAAAGCCAAACCTCGGCATATGCATCATCCGCCTCCTATGAGGCATTAACCCCAGTCTTCTCAACCAGCTCTTCCTCTGTAAGAATGTGTTTCTTACATGTAGACTTCATCATGCTCATGAACTGCATAGCCCACAGTTCATAGTTTGACCCATCCATCTTTACTATAGGCACAGGACCTCTGAAGGTGCTTGTGGAGGGAATATCGACCTTGTTTTCTGACATGACGGCTCGAGAAGACTAGGGTTGAAGACTAGATAAAGGCTTGTCTACACTGACATAGAGAGATATGATTGCATGTGTAGACTCATGCAACTAATTTCATCAAGGAGGGCTCGACGACGATGCTTCCAGAAGAAGGTGGCGGTGCCCGCTAGGAAGGTGGCGGGGCCAGGCGGCGGTGCAGCCCGCATAGAAGGGGCAGCGGCGGTGCCCGCGTGTAAGAAGCGGCAGCAGCGTAGCCCGCGTGGAAAGAGCAGTGGCGCTGCCTGCGTGGAGGATTAAGCGGCTGCCTGGAGGGGGGGCCTGCATGCCCAGGTAGCGGTGTGCGTAGCGATGCCGGGCGGCGGCCTGCATGGAAGAGAGAGAGAGAGAGGAGGGGGCGTGAGGTGGGGCTTAGGGTTAGGGTTAGGGTGAGGTGGGTCACAGGTGAGAGAGAGGTGCTCTATAGTCGCGTCTGATTCGGGTTTCTTCCAAAGGTCTGCACCCAATTCGGGGTTTCGATCCACCCCATCCCTCGAGCCCCAGAGATATTCCTTTCCCAGTTTCTTCCAAAGGTTCGCACCTGATTCAGGGTTTCGATCTACTCCAGCCTTCGAGATACTTGTCTTTCGGGCAAACTCACATGAATCCATAATCGAGTCCACCACTCAATTCGGGCCCCCGCAAGAATCCGCCATGAAGCCAAGAAGCTCTGCCTCTATGTGTGGAAGAGGAAGCGGGTCCGTTATCTGCTCGTTACGGTCCAAGGTTTCGGGAAAACTTGGTTCACCAGATCCGAATGCACTTACCAGTTAGGATTGCCACGTAGGAGGCCTTGTTAATTCTGGAAAAGGCGGTGTCCTCATCACAAGATTTAGTGTGAATATCTCTGCCTTTTCCTGAAACACCTCGTGTCTGCTCCACCTCCAATGACGGTTCGGCTCTCTACGACCGATCAACTTCCCTTACCGGTGGTTTCAACTCTGGCGAGCCCCCAGGCATGGCATTTCGTCGATGCTCCCCCTCTCCCAACAACGAGGGTTCTTCCTTTCAAACTTCCAGGTGAAACAGTCGTCCGTCAAACCTAACGCTAAAGAACACCACCACGGTGTCCTCAAGCGATTATCCCCGATGAAGCCCATCAGAGATTACACCTTGAACCCATGCCACTAGCACCAACAAAATACGAATCTTCTCAACCTCTCTGCAAAGCAAAGGCAATCCCTCGATGTAGATAGTTCTGAGTTCTTGTACCTCTACACCGTTGTCGCATAACATCGGATGCCACTAGTGCAACCGCCCAGTCGCATTCTTGCTATGCTCCAGCAGCTTCGACATCTCCAGTAATGATAAGCCTCTAGCACACACCATCCTCCCCTGCAGCTTATTCACATCGCTAGAAAATGTACAACCAATAGTATTGTTGATGTCCTCCATCACATCCATAAGACTCTACCCATAAGAACGCCCCACTCCGACGAGAAAAAGGTTCCCTACAGCCTCCTTTATCTTGAGCTTCCATATATGATGCCAAACACACCGTGAACATTGATGTCCATTCTGACTGCATGCGAAACATCGGATCAGGTCTCTACATGCCACCGCCATGTGTCCCTGACCTCCGCATCGGAGACAGACACCCTAAAATCTTTTTATTGATACGGCTACATCCCTCCTCTCCAACGTCCTCATCTTCTAACGATGTCACTGTTGTCTCCCCGCGACCGACCATTCCCCCTTCACATCGCTCCTCTCCACCGTCGTGTCCCTTTCTGACACTAATGCTCGTGATTGTTGCACCGTGCTCAGTACTACGAGCGGTTACTTGCAGATCCGCTACCTTGGCCTTCCTCTCAAGGCAGGGAGTCTCAAGGCATGTACTTTTTTTATTGAATAGCACTCCCTTATTCAGAAGGGAGGCTAAGGTTCGTGAAACAGTTACATTCTTTACCCCCAAACAATAAACTAAAGTTCGGTAAACAAAAATACTCCAATAATAATTAATTCAGAAGATGGTCAAATACCTTTTGGATAAGGAAATTGGCGATACCATTAGATTTGAATCTAATGGATATGATTGTTTCCGTTGCTTATACATGAAAGTATCATGTTCTATTGGAAAAACGCACGCACGTGCGCGCACATACGCACATGTGTTCCACCCAAATGTTAGGAGATTAGTTGCTTGTTCTTTATTTCATTATATGTGACAATATCTATATAATAAAAGATTGCTTACTTTTCCTTTTCGTCTTTCATGTATAAAGCCTAAACCTTTTTTTTATAAATATGTAATTTGAAAGTTATCTTCAATGATGAACAAGTATGAACAGCACCTCGGCCGATATAATTTTATGGTCAGCTGCCTCCATTCCTTTGTTGAAGTCCTCAACTGGCCTTGGCTTAATAATTTCAGGCACCTCAAAGAAGCTCGATCTTGTAACAGCATCCTCAACGGTTAAAATAGGTGATCCCAAATTTTCTTCACTGTAAGAGATAACAGCCTGTGCAACAGCAGCATTAGCCAGCTTTTGTGTCTCTGCAACCTGGATTTGCAAATTAAAAAAATATGTTTAGAACCTGTTTTCAAAGAGAAATCTAATAAGGTAATCCCGTATACAACTAAGCAGTCAATCGAAGATTTTGAATAAATGTTACCACAAGCCCAATTGGTTCACCAGCATATAGAGTAAAGGAATCAGCAAAGAGCCTATCTTCCCCAAAAATGCTAGCTGATCCTATGTTCTTTCCCCCATCAGGGATGTCTCTGACAGAAATAAAAGTGGTATCTTTTCCATATGTTCTTTTAGAGTTCAATTCAACATCTTTTATTGAAATCAGAGGTTTTGTACTACAAAGAAAAGAAGCATGGAGGCATCCTGGAGGGGATGGAATATCATCCACATATACGGCTTCACCTGCATAATACTGAGATGTGAAATACATTTTGCTTCAAATAATTTCATGCAAAGTAATATCAAGATAGACTTGAAATAGATCCGTAGAACACTACAATCCCATTGGTCATCTACTTCTCCTTCAAAATTCGAACCAAAAAAAAATAATCCTTCATTTAGAAATTGAACCTGCAATCTAATCAGCTACTAGACAGCGTTGACAGAGGTGAGCATGGTGCAATCTAACAAGAGAATGTCGCATTCCGAGTAAACTGTAGTAGGACAGAGAAGTGATGTGGCTCTGGTGAAAAATAAAATGATAGTCTAGTTTACTATGTTATGGCGCCAGCCAAGTTGGTCGATCAGCAGAATGGATTAAAGCATAAGGTGGGAAATGAACATTTGCAATAGATCACCAGGACAGGGCATATCGCAAGCCAAAATATCTTCATAAATTACTTCCACATACCCACATGACATTAGCTTGAAATGGGATTAAGATGTTTTGTTTTGGAGGAAATTAATTATATCAATTAAGCACAACAAATCACAGCCAAACACAAATCAACTGAAATACTCTAAGGTCACTAAAATAACCAACCAAGTGGGCTTTATTAGCCATTTAATACTTAGTTCCAACAGCCAAATAAGTTTTAGCAAATTAACAATCGATTGGTTTAGACAACCAGATGGTGGTTTGGCTAATCACACGTTCTCGAACATTTTCCATTTCATCTGCGAAATTTCCTAGTAGGGCAAGCTTACGGTCAGCAGTAGCCAAGTTTGAGCCAAAACCATCCTACCTGTTGTGGCCCACAAATCCAATGACTAATGTAGAAAATCCATAATAAAAGCAAACAATCAGTCATAGAAACAAGATCTATGTGGAAACCTTTTTTTCTACAAGAGGGAGAAAATCATGGGGACGATGACCTAGAAGAAGCTAGGTTATTCTCTTGTTAGGGAATAAGGAGGTATGTGTTCCAAAGATATTGGTGTTTTAGAATACAAAATAGGGAGAGGAATAGAGAACAAATGTCATGATTTCGCTTTCTTTGCTTTGGAGTGTGCCTCTGCTAGGTTATTCTCTTGTTAGGGAATAAGGAGGCATGTGTTCCAAAGATATTGGTGTTTTAGAATACAAAATAGGGATAGGAATAGAGAACAATTGTCATGATTTCGCTTTCTTTGCTTTGGAGTGTGAGGCACGTGTGATGGACTGTTGGATTGATGGGAGCTAAATGCCCTCTTTTGAACGGATTTTTGGAGGATTTTCTCATCATGTTAATATTGAGTGTTCGACTGACGGTGGAGATTACTGGGTATGGAAAGATAACATGTCCTCAGTAAAGCGGGCCTACAAAACAGTGGAAAGGTCGCCATCTACAATTGAGGACAATATGATTTGTGGTTGCAACTTGATTTGGAGATTAAAGTTTCCTAGTGGAATCGGCATACTTTTGTGGTTTTTGAGAAGAAAGAGCATCCTGACAAGAGACCACTGTACAAAGCTATTTGCAGGGATATCCAGTCTGTGCCCCCTTTGTGGTTTGGAGAAGAGATGTTGGATCATCTTTTTTTCCACTCGAGAGATCTTCCCCAAGTTGGCATGAGCTTGGTGTTGGTTGAGTGAACCATGTCCGTTCTTACACTTTTTGGGCCTCTCTACATGAAGCAAAGCACAAACCACGAGAGGAGTTTCTTCTGTACGTGGCAGTTATGTGGCAGTTATTTGGGCATTGTGGCTAGCTAGAAATGGTGCACTCTTTGCCTCTCAATGCTTTTATGTTGATAATGTAATTTCTCACGTCAAGATTCTCCCTGAGTCTTGGCTTCTGTAAGTGTTCCCGAGTCTCCTCTGTTAATATATTTGGGGCAGGCAACATAGCATGTTTTATCCCTTTTTCGGTTTAAAAATTTGATTTTGCTTTCCTATTTTCTTTCTAATTCTTCCCCAACGTCCACTCTATAATAGACGTTGAGAGAGATATTTAACTTTTATTTTCATACATCTCTACTACTTGGAGGAAAACATAATGTGGAAATGAAAAAAGATCTAGAGCAATAATAATGAAGAACATGGAAGATTTTACGTGGAATCCTACTCTGTGAGGAGGGGGATGAAACCACGGGAGAACATCTCTAAGGGAGGACTCTTCTCTTCATTTTCTCAATGAGTACAGGTGTTTGGAGCACTTTATCTAACCCCACTGACTCTCCAGAGTCCCACCAATAGACAATGTGAGATCTCTAGGACATTCTCCAATATTCCCCCTCAAATTGGAGCATAGAATGCTCAGCTTGGACAAACATAAGAAACATAAACTCACTCGATGAATACATGACACCATCGACTATAACGACTCAACGCATACTCAGTCAGTTATTGTTGAGGATGGTACTTTACATACCATGCTAGTGAGGATGAACTTGAGGTACGGTTTCTGTTGACGAAAAAATCCACGAGTGTCGACTTGTCACCTGTGGGGATCTGTCGTCGAATGACTTTTTCTTCATATTGTGGGAATATTCATACGTAGATCTTTGAATGTGGGTCGTTTTCTTAAGACCTCAAAGTGAGTTCTCTCTCTTGAGAACCTCAGACGGATCTCTACCTAGAGTCCATGATCATTGGAGTCCTCATTGCCTGCATTGAATTGGTCTCTAAGTAGAATATCTGAAAATCAATGGATGAGCATCTCTTGCGCTCTCTCACTCCCCTTTTCCCCCATACTTGTTAGAATTCAGAGGGGTAATCAACGAAGTTGGGAGAACCAAATGAAGGGGGGGACAAACAACTTCATCAATTTTTTTTATTTCCTTTTTTTGCATAAAGCAACCTTCCCTTTTTATAGTCGTTCATATTTTTTGGCCTTTTTTTCATCTTTTTCTATAAGCCATACACTTTTTTTCTTTTGTTTTTCCATTTTTAATCAGTCTCCCCTTTTTAAGTCTCCTCTCCCTTTTTTGAAATAGGGTAGAATAGCCAAATGGGGCTTGATATCCCCTTCTCCCCCTCTTTCTTTTACCCCTCTCTTTTTTAGCTCATTTCTCCCATTTTTTAAAGCGGCAATACATGGCCCAATAATAAAAAAATCACAAGAGAATGGCTATCAGCCCAGCCTCGTCTCTCATCTTCTTCTAAGACACGGGAAACCCATCTCTTACAAGCTTCGGCATCGTCGTTGCTGGAGATGTTGTTGGACGTAAGGTCGACGCTGCCTGAAGAGATGCTCGTGCAAGGTGGAGTTGGTTGGTGGGGTACGCATGATGTAATGGACTTGAGGCTCTGCCTAGGAGCGTAAACAGATATGGAGGGAGCTTGATTGCCACAGCGGGAGATTTTGGATCAGAGGGGCTATCATATGGGAGTCGAGATGTAGGGCGTATGTTGCAGTTGTGGTAGCCTGTCTACGCGTAGGGATGGAGACTTGGATCCTCCTACACACGATGAGTTCGTCGGGAGGTGAGGTCAGTTGTGTTGGCGTAGATAGGTTGTGGTGGTTGTGTTGCCTCGTAGTCATGCATGCGCGTGGGAGAGGTGTGTTGCTTGTGGTCTGCATGGTTCTACGAGATGTTGTGGAGATTCCAGGGAGGCCCTCTTTAGGGTTCTAGTACTCGGCGATCGTAGGAGACAGTGCTGCCACAAGTAGGTGGTTGGAGGTGCGTTGCGGGTTTTCTCGTAAGCACAGAGAGATTTAGGGTTCCAGTAGGAGACCAGTGTTGCCACGTGCTAGAGATAACCGGCTGGGAATCACGTAAGATGGTTATGCGCATCATCGATTTCTTTGATCGAGTCTAGGGTTCCATGAATATAATCTCCAAAAAACATGATGAACATGAATATAATCTCCAATTCATAAGAACATGAATAATCAACCTTGATGAAACAAAATCTCCCCAAAAAATCGACTTGCTTTGACACCATGTGGAAAAACATAACGTCAAAATGAGAATAGACCTAGAGCAATAATAATGAAGAACATGAATAATTTTACGTGGAACCTACTCCATGAGGATGACAAAACCACGGGAGAACGCCTCAAAGTGAAGATTCTTCTATTTCATTTTCTTAATGAGTACAGGTATGTGGAACTCTTTATATAGCTCCATTGACTCTTAAAGTCCCACCAATAGACGATGTGGGACTATCTCTAGGTAATTCTCCAACATTATGTAAATTGTCGTCTAGGGTTTATCCTTTTTATATAAGAGAACCCTATGGCCCCCATTCATAATTAATTCTGTATTCTCTTTCCACGTGATATCAAAGCGATAATCCTAGACTAGAACCTTGTGCCCTAGACCCTCTCTTTCTCTACTCGTCGGTCCACCACAGCAGCCTCTCCGCTTGCTTGCTCGCCCACCGCCACCACCCTAAGCAGGCCATGCATCTCCCTTATGACGCCTACAATGGCACTATCGCCCCCAAATGTGGACCTCTGAGGCGCCAAGCAAACTGTGTGGGCACATCGTTGCCCCATGCGCAGATCCCCTACTCTTTTGTAGCCTCCTTGTGCGACTATCGTTGTAGTCCTAGCAGTACCACGTGACCCCTCCCCCCCCCCCTCAGTTGTACCAAAGCCTAGGGGTGCACATGGATCGGATAAAATCCATAATCTGATCCAATCTGATGTTATTAGATTGGTTTGGTTTAGTTTTGTTTGGTTTTATCATTCTAATGAATCGGATTGAAATTTTTCAAATCCATTAAAGTATGGATTGGTATTGCAGTGTGCCTACTACTCAAAAAACTAAGACTCAATCAAATCCCTCCTTGTGGGGGTTGCATTAGATAGCTGACAGACAGCGTAAAAAATAATAAGATCTTCCAAAATGGATTTGGGCAAGAATCCATGTAGCTGACCCTACTTAAAGTGGGAGAAGGCTTCGCCATTTCGTTAAAGTATGGATTGGACCGGATTAAATACTAAAATCCGACTGATCTGATCCGTGAATTTGTTAGCATACACCATACAAACAAAAATACATATGTACATGTGTATGTATGTGTGTGTGCGTACACATGCATGCAAAAATACACACATATATACAACATATATTTGCATCCATCATGGCCATAATCAAGGCCATTGGTCTTTTTTTCATATCAATCTTGGATACAAGTCCTCTTGCCATACATAACATAGAAATCACACTTGGAAAGGGTGGACAATTAGGCTAATTTAATGTTTGGAAATGCGGTCCATGCGGCCATATATGCGGCCGCATATGCGTATTCGCTCACTTGATCGAAGCGCATATGCCATATGCGGCAATATGCGGTCAAAATGCATAAGCGGTCTGCATATGCGGCCGCATATCTAATAGGATTCATGTTAATCCATGACATGTTGATGACACATTAACTCTATTTTTTTCCGAGCAACCTTATATCATCATTTACATTGATGCATCTTTCATTATTCTCGTATATATTGCATTTAGGAATATAATCTACGATATTTTTTTGCATATCCATTTTTCCCATTGTTCTCAACACTTATTAATGAACTGCTGCTTTTTGAATTTTCTATCGAATGAAATTCATTCTAATTCTTCAATAAAACATGAAATATAACCGTCTGACACTTTACATTTTTTTCTTCTGATAAATTTTATATGCAAATACAATCTTCCCCATATTTTATCCCTTGGAGATACATATATGTGTATAATTTTGGGTGCATGATTTGTATACCAATGATTATTCTTTAGCTTTTGTTATCTATGGGATCTATATATACATTAAAGATTTTCGTATATAATTCATGTGCTCCCTTTTGAATCCAAATGTGTATATGTATTTATGCATTAAATTCAAAATACACATTAAAAATAATCAATTTATAACATCATGCTTATATATCTTATTGATGATTATATTATCTTATTTGAAATTTTTGATTTTGGATTTTGTTAGATCATCAACTCTTTTACATAATCACATTTTATTGTTTATTTTATAATATTTTAAATTAAAATATTATAAACCACATAAATCGCATATACTTCCGTATACTCCTCTGCATATCCGCTTATTCGCTTTAGACCGCATGATCGAATAAATACTGCATACCGCATTTCTGAACCTTTAGAGAAACGGATTGCAAAAGAGAGTAAATCGGCCACATTAGGATTACCATATGGAGAGGTATGTTTACTATCCAAAAATTGCTTAGCAACAGTCGGACAAGTGGGTTATGTTGGGATGAACCAAAAAAATTTGGGTAAAGCCGAGTCTAAGTAACCCACTTCAATGGTCTGGTGGTAGTGCATGTCTACCACCCAAAAGATCATGGTTCAAATACCCCCTTGCACGGGTTGCGTTAGGTAGAAGACATCCAATGTAAAAAATACACAAAAGATCATGGTTCATATGTTATCTTGATAGCCACCCTATTAACCTCCAAGCCATAACTGAGCCGTAGATACACTTCATACATGCATTCCAAGCTATTTGTGTGGCTACAGTTGGACACACGATCACAAGGGTTAACACGAATTGGGTTATTGGCGTGCACATCGATCTTACTTGCTCTCTACGCATGCGGGGTAAAATTTCTGGGAATCCCCTGACCAGTTAGGATGATCGCATGAAAGCCCCTGAAGGCTGGAGAGCATGTGAGTCGTATGCCCTTCCTTGGCTAATTGCATTTCTCCCCCCTCCGATTTTTGGAATCTACAGATAAGCCATTTTAACAACTTTGAGCTTTCTTTTCAAATGGCCACGGCCAGGCCACAAACGATGAAGGTTAGGTGGAGGCTTACCTATAGCTTCAGCAACTACTGGATGACCACCATCTCCAAAGATGCCAGCAGGCACTTATCGTTGGCTTGAGATGATGCTGGCGTAGATTCTAATGCCTCTAAATCCTTCTTGTAAAATGACATCTATTGTGTTTTTTCTTCTCGTTTATGTGCTTTAATGACATGATCTACCTTGTAAACGAATATGTCATCATCGAGCAGTGAATCCAACCACTTTTATACTTTAATGGGTGATGGGAGAAGATGCTTCATTTTTTTCTACGATGAATACGAACCATGGCATAGACGACTCAATCCGAACTTCGTCCACGAAAATACAACAAGATTGTTGAATCATGGGAACGATTCGATTTCCATGTTCGTAGTACCACTTAATGCAGTCAGGAAACGGAGAGGGGTGATAGGAAAAATAAGAACACAACAAGGCTCGGGGGATGATAGGAATGGGGATGAGAGGAGGAACCGTACAAAAATTAGAGAGGAAATAAGAATAACGGTGGAGGCACTCTTCAAACTAAAATTCAATTCATAATTTGATAAGTTGTTCTCCAAATAATAGCCTACTACCCATTATTTAGGCCGGGATGGGGTTATAAAAATAGAAAGAGAATAAAATTAAAGAAACCAAAACCTTATTTGACTCCTAAAGTGACCCTAGCTACCCTAAATATTGAGATTCTAATTGACCTCAATTTATTTAATGAAATAAAAATCAACGACCAACAAAAATGATTAATAATGGACAGAAAATCCGTATTTGCTGAAATACATAATCCATGCTTGAAACCACATTGTAGATCATATACTTAGTGACCATCATTATATCATCCTATGTGGGCAGCAAGATCTTTTTTAGTGCAACATGAGATAATAAGATCGCACAGAACAGTCAACTACTAAGATCTCTTTAAGATGAATTCTTGCATATTTGGTGATAAGACCTTTGATGGCTGCATGCATAATGACATATCAATCTTCATATGTTCATGTAAATAGTAAACAATTGAAATTTAAATATCGTGAGATTTACAACTTGGACTTAGTGGGAATTGAATTGAGGAATGTACCAGAAGCTTGGACCTCTGATGCAGCTTTTTTAATAGGTTCTCCAACCGGAAGATAATTACTACCAATCTTTATCCTCTGCTTAGAAGATAGAAGTTGAGAGAACGGATTTGTATGATCACTGTTGTGGGTATGGAGTGTTGGACCAACAGAATTATCTACACACCCATCTGATAAACTAGTCAAACTTTGCAAAGGCTTAAGGAATTCTTTAGTTAATGGCCAAAGAAAACTGAAAAGAAAACCAACAGCCAGACTTGATCTGTAGGAGTGAGCTGCGGTACCTTCTTTAGAAAGAAAAGAAACTTTTAGTAACTTAATTGCCTCGAGAATCAGTGAAGCGGTGATTATTTTACCAACCAAAAATTCCTCAACTTCCGTTGCACGTTTAGCATGTTCTGTCCCACAGGCACCAAAAACTAAGCGAATACCTAAAATGACAGAATCTTTCAAGCCAATTTGAGCCAAGAAAGCAGCATTAGTGTAGGCCAAAGCATTTCCATAGGGACGTGCTGCTGCTCGATAGGTTTCAAATAAAGTCTTCATTGTACTACTTGCATTGTTATCATAATCATTCCCAGCATTGTACCGATTTTCCCAGTCTGGTATGCGAATACTCAGAAGAAGATGCTGTGTGTCATATGTAGGCATCCCCAAGAACTTCTCCAATGTAAGTACTGATATTCTTGAATCAATCTGAATAACAACATGAGCACCAACGGCAAGAAGAATGGTGGCAATATCTGAAGGAAATTGATGTCTCTGAGCTATGATAATGTTACCACCTAAGCTCGCCGTGTTTCTCAGGAAATGAGATCCAACCTTGTCCATATGATTAGCAAGTTTGGAAAATATTAATTTTCTATTTACAAGATTGTGATCCTCTGCTTCTTCCCTCAACACTTGGATGGCACGCGAGATTGTCACTGATGCACCTATTTCAATACCTTCACCATCCTTTTTTATGAATGAGAGCTCTTTGATGCCCTTGAGGTCGACGTAGTGGCTGTACTGCTCTAGATCTTTGTAGATTCCAGAAACTGTACCCCCAACTACCAACTTTGTTTTTTCAACCCCTGTACTTCTAAGAATAGCTTGAAGTTCATCAATGCTTTTTGGACGGAACCAAAAGCTATAAGTGTTGTCTGAACTAATATTCTCATGTGTGTCCTTTCCATCTGACTGAACACTTTCAGATTCAAGATGATTCTCAGATTGCAAAGATGAAAATAAATTTTCAATTTCGGCTTTCAAGAAATGTGGGAATGTACTCACCGAATCGCGGCTGTAGAAAGGTAGTTTGTCTTTACTTGCATCTTTTCCATTTCTCCAAAATGTATTCAAGCCCAAGTCCTCCATATCGACATGAGCAGAAAAGCTTTTACAGGCATCTGCAATGGGTCGATAGCCTGTACATCTACATAGATTACCAACAACAGCTTCTTCTGCCTCTCTCACAGTCAGCTTGGAAAAGCCTGCTGCTGCATCGAACCTTCTGCTTTTATCGGCATTGACAATAGCGGAGTAAAGAGACATGCACATGCCTGGAGTGCAGAAGCCACACTGAGAAGCATGAAATCCAGATATTCTTTTGTGAATAGAATGAAAGCCACTCTTCGTATTCCCAAGTCCTTCACTTGTTGTGATTGAGCAAAAATGTATACTGCCAAGAAGAGTGAGACATGAGCTCACAGTAAACTCTTCTACTAGCCTAGACACAGGGTCAAACTTTGCGAGAAGAACAACACATGCTCCACAACCACCTGTTATAAAAAGTCAATCCCAATTAAAACTCTAGCATCAATCAAAGAACTTCGTAATCAATGTCATCTGCCAAATGTTTAAGATGGGTAGGACTATCATAAATTTTGAACAGAAATAATGATTACTTCTATAAGAAGAAATACCGCATCAACTGCCACCTACGTTTGCGTGTGAAAACGAAACATTGTCTCGTGTGTTTCATAAGAGGACAAATTGACATGATCCAAAAGATAAGGTGATGAGAGATTAAAAAATGCTCACAATATAAGCACGTGCCAAAGTCTGAAAGACTCGCTCCCGAGAATACAGAACAAGGTCCAAAGCCATGAGCAACATTTGCACCAAGATGAGATGTGGCACAAGAAAGGGACGAGAGGAGAGGGGGTTGAATTGTGCAATAAACAATAAAAATTTAAATCTTCGATAACCAGTTATTCTTCTTAAAAGAGGGCTTCCTAGAAGAGGGCCCAAGAATAGCGAGCACATCATGACAGGTGTTGACTTCATGGCACCTAGAATAATTTTCTAAGTAGAAAGAAATGAGAAATTACTTGATCAAAATAGTCTAACCTTGGACTCCTTATCTAGGTGGAGTTCTAGGGTTACATGAGAGAGACACCTAAGAAAAATAAAAAGTACCCTGAGCTAGTAGAACACAAACTATCTCTACTCTACCTCAAATTGGAGCATATATATTATCACGCTCAGCTTGCTACAACATTCATCAAACTGAATGATGGCAAGAGGCTTGGTGAATATGTCAACAGCATGAACATCTGAAGTCACGCTAGATATGTGCAGTAACCCTCTCTGTGTCAAGTCTCCGATATAATGGCAGTCAACCTCCACATGTTTTGTGCATTCATGAAACATGGGATTGTTAGCTATATGCATAATGACCAATTGTCACATCTGAGCTTAATCACACGTGTAGGATTTACATGTAGTTATATATGTACAAATCAAATCCATGCTAACTCATGGTTGCAAGAGCCACTGCCATGTACTCTGCTTTCTACACTAGTGTGAGAAACTACTGCTTGTTCTTGCTCCTAAGTTATAAAATTTCCCACTAGGCGAGGACAAAAACCTAAGGTGGACTTTGTATCCAATAGATTTCATACATAGCCAACAGCAGAGTAGGCTATAAGATCCATAGTAACTCCTTTGATAATGCCAATCATTGTCCTGAGGATGCCTTGATGTACTTCAGAATCACCATCATGCATCATAGTATGCCTGACTACGATAGTCCATGAACTAACTGAGCTTGCCAAATGCAATCGATATATCTGGCCTAGTAATGGTCAGATAAATAGCTTTCTAACTAAGTGCTTGTAGCGAACCATATCTCCTATCCTTTAGGCTCGTAGATGTGTGCTTTGGAATCCATTGGAATCTGGGATAGCTTGCATCCTAACATCCATGTCTCTTGTAGTAGGTCAATAGTAAATTTTCTAGAGCTTGACTTCTTCATCTTTTTTACTAAAGCTTCACTGCATCGTCTTATTCAATGCTCGATAATTGCCATCCAATGGAGGGATTTTTCCAACCATCGTTAGTTGCCATCCAATGGAGGGATTTTTCCAAACATAACAAGGAGTGAGGCAAGGACGCCCCCTTGCTCCTATGTTGTTTGTTATTGATGATAATGTGCTAGCTTGTATGGTTAGGGAAGTGATCTAGCAGGGGGTCACTTCGGGCTACTCCTGTGGAGACATCTCTGCCCCTCTCCTTTAACACGCTGATGATGCCCTTTAGTGAAGGAGGAAAGGAGGAAGCAAGGGTATTCGCAGGCCGTCACATGTGGTATTCGCAGGCATTCTCTATGGATTCTGTCTTCGTTAGTTCCTTGTTGATGGGATTGGTTGCATCTTGAGTCTACACATGCAACCAAATCCATGTATGCATGTGTAGATGTACTTATTTAGGTCTATAAAATCCAATTTTCTTCATCCGGCAGTATGTCAGAGAATAAAGTTGATATCCCCGCCACAAACGCTTTTAGAGGTCCAACGTCAATTGTCAAGATGGATGGGACGAATTACTAGTTGTGAGCCATGCAATGCATGAGCCTCATGAAGTCTACGGGGTAAGAAACATATTCTTACCGAGGAAGAGTCGGTTGAGAAAAATGGGGTTAATACCTCATCGGAGGCAGAGATGCGCATGCCAAGGTTTGGCTTTTTGATACAATGACGATAGAGATCACCAATGATGTGTTACATCAGCCCACCACCAAGGCGATGTGGGATATCCTCAAAGCCACGTATTCCCAAGCGAGGAATGAGACAAAGATCCTGCAGCTACAGCATGACATATTTACCATTAAGCAGAACAACGGACCATTCATTCTCTATACGCATCCTCGTGCGGATGTTTGAGAAGCTCCATAGTTTCATGCCCCTCTCATTTACTCTTGAGCAACAGAAGTCCTACAGGAATGCCATCATGGCCGGTGTATTCCTAGCAGCACTTGACCCAGAGTATGAGGCAGCCCGCTGATGAATCACCAATTCCTCATCTTTATTCATCTATTTTGGCTTAAAATCCCTTGCGAAACACCTTTAAATATTGTTGGGAAAAAAACAAGAGAGATGTTTATTCCATACACCCTAGGCTCTATTATATAGGGGAGTAGCCTATGGGTAAATTACATCAAGAGTCCATAAGAATATAGAAAATATGAAACAGTACAAATAACATAAATTATATCTCTACACTCCCCCTCAAGATGGAGCATAGATGTCGATCATGCTCAGCTTGGACGAGCACTTCTGAAATGGCCCTCTAAGTAACGCCTTGGTAAAGATATCTGCAGTTTGGTCCCCTGAGCTAACATGAGATGTAGAAATAAAACCTTTCTGAATCATATCTCATATATAGTGACAATCAACCTCAATGTGCTTGGTTCGTTTATGAAATGTTAGACTGTTGGCAATAAATATAACAGCTTGATTGTCAAATTCCAGAGTCATAGGAAGTGGGACTTCTATATATAGATCTGTAAGAACAGCTTTCACCCACATCATTTTTGTACTAACCTGGGCCATAGCCCTATATTCAGACTCAGCACTGCTGCACTGGATCTAGCGACAACAGTTTGCTTCTTGCTTCTCCATGAGACAAGAGAGTTTCCAACATATACAGTAAATCTAGTGGTGGACTTCCTATCCTTGGGACATCCTGTGTAGTCTGCATCTGCACACGATGAGATAGCAATCTCCTTGTCTTTCTTGAACAATAGACTTAAACCTGGAGATGATTTAAGATACTTGAGTATCATATGTATAGCATCCATATGTACCTGATGTGGTTGCTCCATGAATTGGCTCACCCGACTGACAGCAAAAGAAATATCGGGTCTGGTAATGGTAACATAGAGAAGTTTTCCCACCAGTTCTCTTTATCTTCTCCTATCCACCTCATCAGTGTCATCATCATATAATTTCATGCTTGGATCCATAGGTGTAGTGGCCGGTCGGCATCCAAGCATTCTTGTTTCACTCAACAGGTCAGTGACATTTCCTCTAGGTCATTACAAGTCCATGTGGATTTCTGGCGAACTCCAGTCCCAGAAAATATCTAAGGACTCCAATATCTTTGGTGACAAATTCACGACCCAGCATTTCTTTCTCCCTCTGAATTCCTTGTCCATCGTCACCTGTAATCAGGATATCATCTATATACACCATAATTGCAATAATACCTCTTGATGTTTTCTATATAAACAGGGAATGATCTGCATTGGAACATTTGTACCCCTGTTTTTCAAACAAAACTGAAAGCTTCTGGAACTAAGCTCTAGGGCTCTGCTTAAGGCCATAGATGGTCTTATGAAGTTTACACACCTTAGAATACTCCCCCTCAATAGCAAAACCAGGTGGTTGTTGCATGTAGACTTCCTCCTGCAAGTCACCATATAAAAATGCATTCTTAACATCTAATTGAAATAACAGCCAATCATGAGTAACCGCAACAGAAAGAAGGATCTGTAAGGTGGAATGGCGAGCAACCGACGAGAATGTATCAAGAAAATCCACCCCATATGTCTGTGTAAACCCATGAGCAACCAGGCGTGCCTTGTATCTGTCAATGCTGCCATCTGCATTCTGCTTAACTGTGAAGACCCACTTACAGCTCACTGTAGACACACCGGTAGGTGCAGGAACAAGGCTCTAGGTACCTCTTGATTGAAGAGCAACCATCTCTTCTTCCATAGCTAAACGTCATCTACTGTCCATCAATGCATCTTGGTAATTCCGTGGAATATCCACAGCAGATAGTACAATAGCAAAGCTCCTGAATTCACCAGATAGACGATCAAAAGAAACCGTAGATGCTATAGGATATGACACGTAGCTCCGCTTCTGTTTCCGAAGAACAATAGGTAGATCCAAATCATTTGCATCCTCATCTGTCCTCTGTAACACAGTCTGCTCAGGTAAATCATTAGATCCATCAGAGATTATATTCTCAGAACATACCTCAGGCGAGCTAGATGACGAGCGGTGACCATGAGCAGAAGTAGGCTGACGGGTATAGTGGAGTGGCAATGGGGGAATAGGAACTGTCACAGGAGGTGCAGGTGATGTAGGTAGTGGTGCAGGTGGTGGTGATGGTGGCATGTATATGGCTTCATTAGTGTCTGAGGATATTAACCGATCACATGTAGGAGAAAAGTACATAACAGACTCAAAAAAGGTGACATCAGCACTAACAAAGTATTTACTGTGCAACGGATCACAACACCTGTAGCATTTTTGTGTCCTGGAGTACCCGACAAAAATACACTTGACAGCCCTAGGAGAGATCTTGTTGTTAACATATATATTAGTTCTTTTTGTGTCTCTCTGTTATTTTTATTTTCAGTTGTATGCTTTATGTAATTTACCCATAGGCTACTATCCTATATAAGAGAGCCTAGGGCTTATGGAATAAACATCTGATTCATTTTTTTCCAACATGGTATCAGAGCGACGGTTCTAGACCAGAGTTCTCGAAACCCTAACCCTACCCTACCCCACCCGCGTGCCCCTTCCTCATCGACGGCGCCTTTGCCAGTGCCTTCGCCCCGCCTGTGCCTCCGTCGGCGCCTCTGCGCCTCCACTGCGTACCCGCCAGCGCCTGTGCGCATCCTCGCGCAACGCCCCCGCTTCCTGCGCTAGCGCTAGCGCCACTGCGCATCCTGCGTGACTGCGCCTAGCGCTTCTTCGCGCAAGCGCTTGCGCCTAGCGCTTCCTGCTCGTGCACGACCGAGCGCCTGCCTATGCGCGAGCGCCTGTCTGCGCGCATCCCCGAGCCTGCGCATGTGTGCCTAGCGCGCACCTTCACGCTGTGCGACTGAGCGCGTACCTTACGTCCCTGTGTGGTTCAGAGGGCGTCGTAGAGCCCTAAGCGTGTGCTAAGCCCTAAAACGCACACCGTCAACTACATGGGTTTAGTTGCTTGAGGTCTACACATGCAACTAAACCCGTCTATGTCATTGTAGACAAATCATATCTTCAGTCAATCGCTACAGTCTTCAGTCTCCAGTATGTCAGAAAGCAAGGCGGATATCCCATCTATTGGCGTCGTTCGTGATCCAGTGCCTATTGTAAAGATGGACGGTACAAACTATGAACTGTGGGCGATGCAGTTCATGAGCATGATGAAGTCAACGGGTAAGAAGCATATTCTTACCGAACCAGAGCCTTAGTAATCTGGCTAATTGACAGTAAATTCATAGAGAAATTAGGAGCATGGAGCACATTCTGCAACTGCATGGAAGGTGACAAAGCGATCTGTCCATGTCCTGTGATGGGAGAATGAGTCACATCTGCTATGACGACGGTCCTTCCTCGGGAAACTTGCCTGTAGGATGTGAGTTGGTGTCTATCTCCACACAAATGATATGTGACACATGAATCTACAATCCATTCTGAGGTACGTGAACCTTGGTAGAAAGCAGAAATATGAGCACTACCTGAGGAACTAGCTTCTGCAGTAGCAGCAACGTCCAACCTGTTCTCTGAAACTGGTGGAGGAGTACTGGTTGGTGGCATGATATCACGTAGACGAGACACTAGATCATCATATCGTGGATCCGACACTGGCGTAGCACCATGATGTTGTATCTATTCTGCTGCACAGGCAGATGCTGGGAAACCATGCTTAGAGTAGCATGGATCTTCTGTATAACCAATCCGACGACAGTAAGTGCACTATAATCAACGACCACGGCCAACCCTACCACGTGGTCCTCGTCCACGAAAATGAGATGAATTGCCTCTTCCTCTAGAGGCTACCATAGCAGAAGAATTTGGCAGAGTAGTAGGGCTTGAGATGTTGATTCGGCTCAATCGCCAAAAGGCCTCCTCCATGGGAGGGATGGTAGCATCTACCAGAATCTGAGAAGAAGCCGCCTCATATTGTGAGTCAAGAGACGCTAGAAAGACTCCCACCATCGTTGCATTCCGATATGTCTTCAATTGTTCTGGAGTAGCCGTGAGATGCATGAAATTGTGAAGCCTCTCAAACATTCCCCTCAACATAGTGTACTGAGCATGCAGGGGTCGACCATTCTGCTTTATCGTGAAGATGTCATGCTGGAGTTGTAGGATTTGTCTCATTCTTGGCTTGTGAATACGTGGCAGGCACAGCCACACGTGAGGTGTACAGGCAGGCACAGCCACACGTTAGACGCGTCAGGTGCACAACCGCACATGAGGCGCGTGAGGCACGTAAGGCACAGTCGAACGGGCACAGGCAGCACGCGAAAGAGGGTAGCACGCAAGGGGGCGGCGCGCAAAGAGCAGGCGCGTGGAGGAGGCGTGCGTGGGGGGCGCGCGTGAAGGTGGCGGCGCGCATGGAGGAGACTGCGCGCGGAGGCTTGAAGGTGGAGGGCTAGGTTTAGGGTTCGGTACGAGAGCTCCAATCTAGGACCGCCACTCTGATACCATGTTGGGAAAAATAAAGGTTGTGTTTATTCCTTGAGCCCTAGACTCTCTTATATAGGGAGAGGTCTATGGGCAAATTACATATGGTAGACAAACGAAAAGAACAATAAATAAAAGATACGGAAACATAAACTAAACTTCAACATAGGTCATAGAGACATTCTCTAAGACTAAGGACTCTCCTACTGGAATGAGGCAGTCTATCTATCCAATGGTGATTGTTGCAATGATTGCATCAAATCCCATGTGGATGACTATCAAATTTTAGATCAAGTTTACTTATCTTCTAAAACATGTGCAATTGATTGCAAGTGTTAGTAGAAGAATTAAATACAACTATCCAACTTGATCCTTGTCTAACAAGTAAGTTGGTTCCAATGATGAATTGTACATGAAGGATATCCCAATGTATCATCTGAGTCCTCTAAGGATTATAGATATTCTAGATAGTCATACTTCCAGTATATCGACTTATTGCGGTATTAGCAATCATCAACTATTTGGATGTGGAAGTTCTAGAAGTACAGTCAACTCTTTGACCTTTTTCATCCTATGGGTCGAGTCCATGCTTGCGATGCGCTATCCTGATCTTTAAACAATGTTTGCTTAAGATAAATGATCTTTCTAATTTAACATATCCTCGAAGGACATCAATCTGAAAGTATTTCAACATTTATACTTGCTACAACCCTTTCATATAATACGAGATTACGAAGCTTCATGAAAGACTTGAGTAGAAATAGTGGAATAATGACACTCGCCATATCCACATCCATCTCGACTCTTAAGACTTTGGTTCAGGTAGGTACTCAAACATTTTGAGTACATTATCTCCTATGGAGCTACTATTCTACATAATGTAGCAAACTGTATCCTTTATGATTAAATGTTGAGAGCGCAAATCTTTGTCAAAACATCTTAATTATGGATCATATCCATAATATTGGTTATGATTCAGTATAAGAGTGTTGAGTGGATCTAAATGAAATTTATCTAAAACAAGATAATTTGCATAAATATTTACTTTGATTAAGGTTATTTTAAAAAAAATCATCTCAATTTTTATTACTTTGAAAGTCCATTCCCTTTTCAACTTTCAAAATATGAGGTATGCCAACCAAAATACCTCAGGCGAGAAGTGGAATCTCCCTTCCACTTTCATCCCACCCCAATAATATGAGAAAATGTAACTACGGCGAAGGAAGTGGGAACCCTTTCCGCTTTGCAAGTCCAACTTGCACCCCTAATTCAGTCTTTGATACTTGAGTCCACCACCCCTAAGGTGTTGTTGACCCGTTGCCAATTGAACCAACCATCAACATGAATAGAACTCGCTATGTGCAATCCAATACCGCCTCAATTATATGGGAACAGCATTAAGGTCACTACGCATACGGCATGTCTCTTTTGAGAGGAAGAGAGCTTGATTCATGTGCGTTTGTATATTGGAGATGACTTTACATAGGCGTCTCTGCAATACAATCCATAACAACGGTACCCTCCGCCATGATGGGAAACCATGGATGTCATCATATGATCATCCATATCTTGTTCAAATTCTAATTAATCATTTAAAATCATATTCTTATGATTAATTCTTCCAAGGAAATCATAGTAAAAAATATTCGATAGAACCACGTGAATTGTGAACCATTCCTAATCCATTCCATCACTATCACACAAGTTTAGGATTACCTCTTGAAGCATGAATGTGATCCTCTAGTCTCTAAAGCAAGAGACCTCATATCTAAGTCCGATCCGACGAAGACAGCACTTGCGGGCGCGGGGATGAGCCACGTACGTCCCGCAATCCAATGAGATGATCTGAGACTCCTTGCTTCTGATTTCGTCGTACGAAATCATCCTTCTTCATCGTGATCCCGAAGAACCAAAGATGAAGAAACTTTACACGAGAACGATCACAACGTAACAACAAGGTTATCTACCTTTAAGGGTTTTATTCCTACAAGGGGACGACCCTGAGAGGTAAAGGGAAATATCAGACATTAAGGGCATAGTCCCTATGACGGGATGTCCCCAGAGAGAAGAGAGAGATGAGAGAGAGACTTGTAGTTCCTTGAATTGTTGTATCTTGGAAGGCAGGGCCTACCCCTCCTTATATATGTTTCCGGATCGTTAGGATTGCAGTCCTAATTGCCAAGTCAATGGCCAGGATTAAAGGAACTCACAACCACCTTTTAGGATTATAATTGATAACAATTATCCATTTAGATAATTCTTTTAATCCTCTCGACTAACTAATAAACAAATAATTAATAAAATGAAAAGAAAATAAAGGAAGCTCCTAAATAAAAGGGGGCATCCCTATGGTTGCAACAATCTTGGACATCTCCCCCTATTTTAGAGGGATCTTTTTTTCATTTTATTATAATTATTATGGTTGCAACAACCAAAAAAATTATTTTTTATTAATTTATTTTGATAAAATCAATTATCAATAAATAATTCTAAATTATTTGTGATAGTTGCAAATATTCCATTGACAAATATGAATCATATTCATTAGCCCAAACCTTAATGTAAATCATATTTACGCTTATTGTATAATGTGATTCCAATTCACATTAACATTAATTTTTTCTTTCAAAAAACACTAATTTGTGAATCTATTCACAATCAAGTCTCAATGGAATAATGTGGATCTTATCCACACTATCCAAGATTATTGTAGTGATAGATATTATTATGTTATGCACCTGTTTGTTATTTCTTTGTTTTCTCTGGACTACTTTGTACTTTACCCTTAAGGTCTCTCCCTATATAAGAGAGCCTAGGGTTTCTCTGAATAATCTAATCTCAGTTTTTCTCCCAATATGCTATCAGAGCCCAAGCCCTAGGGCTCTTTCCCTCTCCCCACCCGCCGCCATCTCTCCTCTTGCTCATCCCACCCGCTGCCGTCGGATCGGATCTCCGCCAACCACCCCCCGGTGGTCCCCATCCCCGCCGCCAACCCCCGGCGGTTCCCAATCCCGCCGCCAACCCCCCCCCCCCCCCGGCGGCTCCCAGTAACGCCGCCACCCCCCCCCCCCCGCCCGGCGGCCCCCTAGTCCCGCCACCACTGCCCCGGCGCCCCCCTAGTCCCGCCGCCATCACCCCCCGATGGCCCTAGCCGAACTTCAGGCGTGCCCTAGCCGATCCTCGGCTATCCCCGGCATGCCCGTACTCGTCTCTTCCTCCGAATAGATGGATTTGAGTGCGTAACGTCTACATATGCACTCGAATCCTATGCAGTCTGTGTAGACATCTATCACTTTGTCTACAAACCCTAGTTCTTCTCCAGCGGCACTATGTCAGAATCGAAGGTTGATATGCCCTTCATAGGCGCATTTAAAGGTCCTGTGCCGATAGTCAAGATGGACGGGTCGAATTATGAGCTCTGGACGATGCAGTTCATGAGCCTCATGAAGTCGAATGGTAAGAAGCACATTCTTACCGAGGATGAGCCAGCAGAGAAGACAGGGATATATGCCTCGTGGGAGGCTGATGACTCCTATGCAAAGGTCTGGTTGTCAGGTACATTGACGATGGAGATTGCCAACGATGCCCTCCATCAGCCCACTACCAAGGCGATGTGGGATATCCTAGCTGCTACATATTCGCAGGTGCGAAATGAGACTAAGATGTAACAGCTTCAGCATGACATAGTCACGATGAGCAGAGAGGCAGACCTCTTCACTCCTTATACACATCCCTGAGGGGGATGTTTGAAAAGTTATACAGTACTATCCCACTCACAGCGACTCCTGAACAGCAGAAGACATTTCGGAATGCTACCATGGTGGGCGTCCTACTTGCGGCCCTTGATCCTGACTATGACGCCGCCCGTTCTCAGATCCTAGCCGATGCAGTTATTCCTCCAGTGGAGGATGTCTACTGGAGACTCAGTCGTATTACAGTTTCTTCCAGTTCTTCTACTCCACCCCCATCGGCGATGGCAGTTTCGCATGGGAGAGGTGGCCCGTCTTCTGGTCGTGGGCGTGGACGTGGACGTGGACCCCAGGGAAGGGGTGGTCTCTTTAGTCAGCCATGTTCCTATTGTCACCGCACAGGACACTCGGAGGAGACATGCTATTCTAAGCATGGGTTCCCAGCATCGGCACGTATTGCAGAGCACTCTCAGTCCCAGTTGGCATCTACTGCAGATAACCGTTTTGAGGAACTTGTGGCACGTCTCCGCGATATTATGCCACAATCATCTGGTGATTCTTCTGGTGGACCTTCAGATGTTGCTGCTACAGCCTCCGCCAGTTCATCTGCTGCTGTTAGTACCTCAGGTAGATCTACTGCATTTATACCGTCTCATGATATCTCTGATTGGATTATGGATTCGGGTGCCACACATCATCTCTGCCGAGATCGAGATAGACTTGAGTCCTACAGGGACATTCCTCATGGCCGCTCAGTGCAGATCGCAGATGGTACTCATTCCCCCTTGTTGGACGGGGGAGGTCTTCCTATCATCTACTATGCATCTACAGAATGTCCTACATGCTCCTGAGTTCTCGATGAATCTGTTATCTATTAGTCAGATTACGAAGCTTTTGCATTGCCGTGCTATATTTGACCCGTCTTCTCTTATTTTTCAGGACATACTAACGGGCAGGGTGATTGGTTGTGGCTCTGAGCAGAATGGTCTATATCGACTGGTTCGGAATTCTTATGCCAGCGTCTCCTCTCATTCTGCCAGACCAGTTTCTCCGTACATCTGGCATCTACGTTTTGGTCACCTCCCGTTCCAGAAAATTAGCCATCTTCTACCTCAGATCTCTCCCAGTTCGTCCTTTCGCTGTAAAGCATGTCAGTTGGGAAAGCATCATCGGTCGAGCTTTCCTAGTCGTCAGAGTCGGAGCAGTAGCTCCCCGTTCGGGTTGTTTTATATAGATATATGGGGTCCAAATCATGTACCCGATCATCAGGGGCACAGATTTTATCTAGTGGTAGTGGATGATTTCCCTCGTGTATCGTGGGTCTTTCTTTTAAAGAATAAATCTGAAGCAGGAGATGTGATCAAGAATTTAATTAATGAAGTGCAAAATGTGTTCTCTTCTACTGTCAAATATGTTCATACAGATAATGCCCTAGAATTTTGCACACGGTCCCTGTCTCAATTTCTTTCATCAAAGGGCATTATTCACCAAACCACTTGTGCGTACACATCTTAGTAGAATGGTGTGGCAGAAAGAAAGCATCGCCATCTCCTTGACATTACTCGAACCCTACTGATTCAGAGTTGTGCTCCAATTTCTTCTGGGGGGGATGTTGTTCTTACCGCGTGCTATCTGGTCAATCGTATGCCATCCTCTGTTCTTGGTGAGAAAATACCTTTCTCTATTATTTTTCCTGACAAGGAAATATTCTCACTTACTCCACGTGTCTTTGGTACAGTGGCATTTGTTCATCTTCTGTCTCCTGGACTTGACAAACTCTCTCCTAGAGCTGTCAAGTGTGTCTTTATTGGTTATTCTCGAACTCAGAAGGGCTATCGGTGTTATGATCCCATAAACAAGAAATACTTCGTTAGTGCTGATGTCACATTCTTTGAGTTTGTTATGTATTTTTCTCCTGCAGGTGACAGACTGGTACCATCCACTACCAATGATGATGTCTATGTAACTCCACCTCCTATTTGGAGTTCACATGAGTCTCCTCATGTTCCTGCCCCTACATCTACTTCACCACCACCACCACCACCTCCACCTCTTCCACGATCTCCCATTACACCTCTACCAAAATTCTATACGCGTCGGACCAGTCCTGCTCAGGCTACACGTCAGCCACCCATCACGCCTCAGGTATATTCAGATGGCATTACTGCTGACGAGTCAGATATGGTACATGTGCAGGATTCTTCATTGCAGGAGGAAAGTACACCATCCAGTACAGCAGAAGATGATCTTGATATTCCTATTGCTATCCGGAAGCAGAAGCGGATGTGTGCCTCTTATCCCTTTGCTTCACAGGTGTCGTTTCACCGTCTCACTGGCGACTTTCAGAGATTTGCTGCAGCATTGTCTTCCGTGGATATACCACGGAACTACCAGGAAGCTATGAAGATTGATTGCTGGAGATTGGCTATGGAAGATGAGATGTGTGCATTACAGTCTCGCGGCACATGGTCTTTGGTTATTGCTCCTCCTGATGCATCTATTGTGAGCTGTAAGTGGGTCTTCACAGTTAAATATCATGCAGATGTCAGTCTAGATCGGTACAAAGCACGTTTGGTCGCAGGTGGTTTTACACAAACCTATGGCGTGGACTATGGACACCTTCTCTCTAGTTGCTCGACATTCTACCCTTCGTATTCTCTTATCTGTGGTTGTGGTCCGTGACTGGAGTATATCTCAACTGGATGTCAAGAATGCCTTCTTGTATGGAGATCTGTAGGAGGAAGTCTACATGCAGCAGCCACCAGGGTTTACTGCTGAGGGGGAGAAGCATATGGTGTGTAGACTTCACAAGGCGATTTATGGCCTCAAACAGAGTCCAAGAGCGTGGTTCCAGAAGCTTTCCAATCTTATTGAACAACAGGGATTCAAGAGGTCAAATACGGACCACTCGTTGTTTGTTCAGAAGTCATCGGCAGGTACGGTTGTTATCATGGTCTATGTTGATGATATTCTCGTTACAGGAGATGATATTCAGGGCATAGAAAGGGCGAAGGCGTTCTAGGCCGTCAGTTCGTTACGAAGGATCTTGGAACCCTAAGATATTTTCTAGGGTTGGAATTTGCCAGGAATGCACAGGGTTTGGTGATGACCCAACGGAAGTACATTACAGACTTCTTGATTAAAACAGGCATGGTTGGATGCAAACCATCAAGTATTCCCATGGATCCAAGCATGAAGTTGTATGATGATGATACTGTTGAAGTGGATAAAAGGAGATATAGAGAAATGGTGGGTAAGCTCCTTTATATTACCATAACTCGACCTGATATTGCCTTTGCAGTAAGCAGGGTGAGTCAATTTATAGAGCAGCCAAGACAAGTTCATATGGATGCTATACACATGATACTGAGGTATCTGAAGTCTTCTCCAAGTTCAGGGTTGTTGTTTCAGAAGGGCACAAATTTGTCTATTTCAGCATGTGCAGACGCCGATTATGCAGGATGCCCTAAGGATTGAAAATCAACCTCAGGATTCGCAGTGTTTGTTGGAAGCTCTCTGATTTCTTGGAAAAGCAAGAAACAAACTGTTGTGGCAAGGTCCAGTGCTGAATCCGAATAAAGGGCCATGGCGCAAGCCAGCACGGAGATGATGTGGGTTCGATCTGTACTAGAGGATCTACATGTAGCCGTACCTCTACCCATGCAGCTTCAGTGTGACAATCAGGCAGCCTTGTTCATTGCTAACAATCTAGCTTTTCATGAAAGAACCAAGCATATAGAAGTTAAATGCCATTACACTAGAGACTTGATCCAGAGAGGACTGATATCTACAACTCATGTGAGCTCAGGGGATCAGATTGCGGATGTATTCACCAAGCCGTTGCTCAGAGGACCTTTTCAGAGATGTTCATCCAAGCTGAGCATGATAGACATCTATGCTCCACCTTGAGGGGGAGTGTAGTGATAGATATTATTATGTTATGCACATGTTTGTTATTTCTTTGTTTTCTCTGGACTACTTTGTACTTTACCCTTAAGGTCTCTCCCTATATAAGAGAGCTTAGGGTTTCTCTGAATAATCTAATCTCAATTTTTCTGCCAACAATTATTACGGATAGCTCTATCCACATTACTCTTATTCGAGATAATTAAATCCAATTTAATTATCTCAAAATCCTCTTTGTACATATCCAAAAATAATGTGAATCTTATCCACGTTATTTCTTGGATAAATGTGGATAACACTATCCAAGATAATATTATCCAGGACAATTAAATTCAATTTAATTACCCTAAGTTCTCTTCTTTACTCAGTGATTCAAACATCAATGAATAGTCCAAACTCTCAGATTTATCTTTAATGGAACATTCATCAAACTCCTTTGAGGATAATGTGCCTTCTCTCTGAATACTTGGAGATAGAATTAGGGTGATTGCATATCCATTTATAATGACTTAAATAATGAGATTTAATCTCATATCTAGATATAAAAGACCTCTCAGAGATGTCTGATCATGTCAGACAAAGTTCTCAATCTTCTTATTATCTCTGAATCCAATTCAGATCAATATCCATCATATGGACTAAGATTGGATAACCAGTTCACTGAGTGTAGTCACAAAAATCCAAACATGTTTCATCACTCTTTTGGATTGGAAGTGTATGGTATACAATCATGTAAGATCACATCACCCTCAAGTATTCCCAATACCCGTACATCCTACATACTGGAAGACTGTGATTAAGCCTAAAGTTTGTTGGACATGCGAGCCCATGACGAACCATTATGCAATAAATGTTATTGCAAATATCATTTCCTCATCTGAAGTAAAGAATAATCAATTTGCATAATAGGTCCCTTAGTACAATTAGGGTTATATGCCATGGCCATCTTGATGACCATACAGCTGTTGATTTAATTGTTGAATCATAGAGGCTGGTGCTTGGAAGAATATCTAAAGAGTTAAATTGAGGACTCATCAAGCACAGTCAAATGATTATTAAGAGATGATCTCTAGCCTGAGAAGGAGATGGAAATCCTTTCTCTAAAGGCTGATATCTAACCGACCTCTTGATGCAAGTCCTCTGCATAGGAATAGAGATTCGGAGGTATTAGATAAGTTAGGTTAAAGAGTTGACTTAACAAGATCGAGATAACCAAAGACCTATGCCGTATGCTGTCACGATATAGGCATGCATCCTCTGACCAGAGACAGATGTGTTATTATATGTCTGAGTTATACGTTTGGTAGACCAATAGGTTGATGACCTAATCAAGGTCTATACACCGACATGTTGGTGCGCATATAAGGGCATATGAGTAATACGATCTCTCAAAGGGATCATACAGGTTCTTTTACTGAACCGGAAGACATGAGCTCACTCATGAGATATTGGGGAGAATCAAATTCCGTGCACAATCATCTTGCTTTGGAAGCTTGACTGAATTTATAGGTTTGATATGTGCCTTTGGAAAGTATATGATCAACACCTGAGTATGATATATGCTTTTGGAAAGTATATGATCGATACCGACTCCCAATGGACAAATTAGAAACTTAATGATAAAACCCTGAAGTAAACAGTGTAAAATTGATCTAATACTTCAGGTTTATTCTGGATCTTCCGGTATGTAGGATGTAAAGGTATTAGGAATACTTGAGGGTGATGCGATCATAAACGATTGTATAACCATGACGCTTCCATTCCAAGGGAGTGATGAAACATGTCTGGATTTTAGTGACTCCTCTCAGTAGAGAAGTGATCTGATCTTGGTCCAAATGTTGGACGTTGATCTGAATGTGATTCAGATGCAATCAAAAGATTAGATTTGCGGTCTTGATTTAATCAAGCATCTATGAGAGGTCAGTAGGATCTGGATTTGAGATGCGAATTCAATATCCAAGTCACTATACATGGAACAATACAATCGCCATTTCCTTATCTCCAAGTATCCGCGGAGAAAACGCATTATCCTTGAAGGAGTTCATAGATAATTTCATTGTTGATATTATGTATCAAAGCATTGCGAAAACTGATAATTAAATGTGATTTAATTATCATGAATAATATGAAATATGAATTTGATTCATATTATAAGGAGAATTATCTGAGATAATTAAATGTGATTTAATTATCAAAGATGTAAATGATGTGAATGTGATTCATATTATTTAGGAACATGAGAATAGAGATCCAAGATGACTAAATGTGGTTTAATTATCATGGATATGAATAAAGTGGATAGCAATATCCATATTAATAATATATATTATAAATGTGATTTGTAATGTATTAGAGAGAGCCTATTGTGATTTATATTTGTCGATTAATTATTGATGTGAATTGGATTCACATTGGATAATTAATCGAAAATATAATTTACATTTTATTTTGGGTTGTGAATGTGATTCATATATTTCTAATAGCATGATTGCAATGTTCACAAGATAATTGAGAATTATTTTTGCGAAGATAATATTGGAGATTTTTAGGAGATAATGTAATCTCATGAATTTGAAAAAGATTGACTCCATTCATTCAAAGGTGGTGGATGGCCACCAAGTCCTAAAAGTAATGGGTGATCGTCCCCCCACTTTTTAGGGATGACGCTAATTCTCTTTCCTAATTATCTCCAAGGAAAATTGATTTAATTGAAATTAATTTATATTGATTATTCAATATATATTTAATTAAATTAAATTAATTGTTGTATTTTTACAACAAGATCATGGTCATTGAAAGAAATACAAATCAATCTCATCCATTGATTTTGTGTTGTCCATAGATTGAGATCCATGGATCCCAAAATACTATATAAGAAGAGACACCCCTTGCTCTTCAAAGCACAACATCTATATGCTCTATCTCTCGTAGCACTGTTGCTTTTCATCTTGTTCACTATGATGTTTGGGGACCTTGTCCAATCCGCACATTAAGTGGTCATCGCTACTTTATAGTTTTTGTTGATGATTATAGTCGATCTTCTTGGGTCTATCTAATAAAGGAGCATTCGAAGATTAATCAAATTGTCAGAGATTTCTTTCAATATGTTAAAACTTACTTTTCTAGCATTGTTAAGATCATTCGTACCGACAATGCTCTTGAGTTAACCCAACATGACTTGACCTCTTTCTTTGTATCCCAGAGAACTGTTCACCAAACATCATGCCCATATACCTCACAACAGAATGGTATAGCCGAGACGAAACTCCGACACTTGCTAAATGTTGCCAGATCTCTTCTTAGTCAAATGAGTGTTCCTAAACAATACTGGGGAGATGCTATCCTTACTTACTGCAGTGTATCTCATCAACCGTATTCCATTATCAGTTCTCAAAGGGGCAACTCCATTTTCCTTACTTTATCCAACCGAGTCTCCTTTTCCTATACCTCTGCGAATTTTTGGTTGTATTGCCTTTGTCCATAACTTTCATGCAGCTGACAAATTATCCTCTCGTGCCATCAAATGTGTCTTTCTTGGGTACTCACGTACCCAGAAAGGCTATCGCTGCTATGATCCTGTTGGACGTCGATACTATGTATCTGCTGATGTCACCTTTTTTGAGCAAACAAGTTATTTCACACAGACTGTATGTGACATTCCTCTGGACCTCCCTCCTCCACCAATCGTCTATACTCGCCAGCGTACCTCTATACCTTCTACACCAGTGTTTGTACCTTTGCCTGTCCCTTTTATACAGGATGGTATGACCACTTCGAGTGCTCCCACCACTGCTGTTCCGGATGTACCTGGGGAGCTTCCTATAGCTCTACGCAAGCAAAAAAGTATATGTACGTATCACCCCATGTCACATTTTACTTCTACAGATGGTTTATCTAGCTGTGACAAGAGATTTGCAGATGCCCTTAATGCTATTACCATTCCAAAAGATCGTTTCAGTGCAATTTAAGACCAAGGTTGGCGACAGGCCATGGATGAGGAGATGGATGCACTTACCTCCCAGGGTACGTGGGATCTTGTGACGTGCCCCCCGGGAGTTCGCCATGTGGCATGTCGATGGGTCTTCACGACCAAACAGTGCCTGATGGTTCTATTGACAGGTTGAAAGCTAGACTTGTTGCCAAAGGTTTCACACAAACATTTGGAGTTGATTATTTTGAGACCTTCTCGTATGTTGCCAGAATGGGGTCGATACGTACCATTCTCTCTGTTGCTGCCAACAAGGCTTGGCCCATTTATCAACTTAGATGTGAAGAACGCCTTTCTTTATGGTGATCTTGAGGAGGAGGTCTACATGATGCAACCGCCGGGGTATGTAGTCGAGGGGGAGCATGTATGTCGACTACGTAAGGCCATTTATGGCCTGAAGCAGAGCCCAAGGGCATGGTTTGACAGGCTCACTACGGAGATCAACACACTTGGTTTTCAGAGAACAACATCTGACTACTCTGTCTCTGTTAGACGACGGTCTACTGGCACGATCATCCTTGCTGTCTATGTTGATGATATGGTTATCACAGGAGATGATGTAGATGGTATTCAGGAGACCAAGGCCTTCCTCCAGAAGGTCTCTGTCAGGAAAGATCTCGGCCAACTTCGTTATTTTCTTGGCATCGAAGTAATACGCACTACAGAGGGGCTCCATCTTTCACAGAGAAAGTATTGCCTCGATATTCTGACTGAGGCAGGACTTCTTTGATGCAAGCCATCTGGCATCCCTGCAGAAGTGAGAAAATATTCAGCATCTACTGATCCAGCATTTAAGGATGCAACACGATACAGAAGCTTAGTAGGAATATTACTCTATCTCACTGTTACTAGGCCAGACATATCATATGAGGCATATCATATGCTGTGAGCAGAGCCAGTCAATATATGGAGAAGCCTCTTTACAGTCACTGGCAGGATGTTCTTTTGATCCTTCGATATTTGAAGGAATCTCCCGGACGTGGACTTTTCTATGGGGTGAATGGACACACTAATATCTTCGCCTATACAGATTCTGACTATGCTAGCTCTCCTGAGGACCGCCGATCCACTACAGGATACGCCATGTTTGTTGGGGATAACCTTGTCACTTGACAAGACAAGAAGCAGACAGTGGTATCCAGATTAGTGCGGAAGCAGAATACAGGGCAATGGCTCAGGCCACATGTGAGATCACATGGCTTATTTCTTTCATAACAGAACTTGGCATGTCAGTCGCCACCCCTGTACCCTTATACTGCGACAACAAGTCTGCCACATACAACGCTACCAATCCAGTTTACCATGAGCGGACAAAACACATTGAAGTTGATTGCCATTTTATTCGTGATGCGGTACGAGAAGGACGAATCAACACGCCACACATCTCCACTGAACTTAAGCTTGCAGACATCCTCACAAAAGCTCTTCCAAGGAAGCGTCTAATGTACTTAGTATCCAAGTTGGGCATGATCGACAGATATGCTCCAACTTGAGGGGGAGTGTTAGAATTATTATATTACAATTAAATTGTAACCTTTCGGGTTCCGTAACCCTTGACCTTTCGGGTTCCGTAATCCTTGACCCTTCGGGTTCGTAACCCCTCAGGGGTATTTATGTATTTTTCCTCTTGTACTCTCTAGGGTTTTCTCTCTATATAAGAGACCCTAGCCCTATGGAATAGACATCACATTCTGTCTCTCTTCTACACAATAAAAAACACACTACTATGCCAAATTAATTTTAATGCGAAATTAATTAGATTTAGCCTAATTGTAAATTTTCCTACAATCCTAATCCAGAGATGAGTACAAAACACATTTTTTTGGAATTTTAGGATTTTAAAATACAATAGTTAAAAATGCACACTTTTTATGGTTTTTCAGCAATTTTTCATACAAACAGAATGCAAAAAATATGAAAATTTTACTAGAATTAAAACATGATGCAAGGATGCTACAGTATTTTTTTTGGAATTTTCTAACAAAATATAAATTTTTTATAGATTTTTTAATGGAAATAAAGTGACAGTGAATAATTAATTCCTAATAAATCCACATCATCAAATTAGGCAGAGACGAATTATCTCATGTAGGATTTTCATATGGAATCCAGGACATTTGAAATTTCGTAAAAATGAAATATGTGATTTAATTAAAATCATTTACTAAAAACACTTAGTACAATTAGGGTTATATGCCATGGCCATCTTGATGACTATACAGCTGTTGATTTAATTGTTGAATCATAGAGGCTGGTGCTTGGAAGAATATCTAAAGAGTTAAATTGAGGACTCATCAAGCACAGTCAAATGATTATTAAGAGATGATCTCTAGCCTGAGAAGGAGATGGAAATCCTTTCTCTAAAGGTTGATATCTAACCGACCTCTTGATGCAGGTCCTCTGCATAGCAATAGAGATTCAGAGGTATTAGATAAGTTAGGTTAAAGAGTTGACTTAACAAGATCGAGATAACCAAAGACCTATGCCGTATGCTGTCACGATATAGGCATGAATCCTCTGACCAGAGACAGATGTGTTATTATATGTCTGAGTTATACGTTTGGTAGACCAATAGGTTGATGACCTAATCGAGGTCTATACACCGACATGTTGGTGCGCATATAAGGGCATATGAGTAATACGATCGCTCAAAGGGATCATACAGGTTCTTTTACTGAACCGGAAGACATGAGCTCACTCATGAGATATTGGGGAGAATCAAATTCCGTGCACAATCATCTTGCTTTGGAAGCTTGACTGAATTTATAGGTTTGATATGTGCCTTTGGAAAGTATATGATCAACACCTGAGTATGATATATACTTTTGGAAAGTATATGATCGATACCGACTCCCCAATGATCAAATTAGAAACTTAATGATAAAACCCTGAAGTAAACAGTGTAAAATTGATCTAATACTTCAGGTTTATTCTGGATCTTCCGGTATGTAGGATGTAAAGGTATTAGGAATACTTGAGGGTGATGCGATCATAAACGATTGTATAACCATGACGCTTCCATTCCAAGGGAGTGATGAAACATGTCTGGATTTTAGTGACTCCTCTCAGTAGAGAAGTGATCTGATCTTGGTCCAAATGTTGGACGTTGATCTGAATGTGATTCAGATGCAATGAAAAGATTAGATTTGCGGTCTGATTTAATCAAGCATCTATGAGAGGTCAGTAGGATCTGGATTTGAGATGCGAGTTCAATATCCAAGTCACTATACATGGAACAATACAATCGCCATTTCCTTATCTCCAAGTATCCGCGGAGAAAACGCATTATCCTTGAAGGAGTTCATAGATAATTTCATTGTTGATATTATGTATCAAAAGCATTGCGAAAACTGATAATTAAATGTGATTTAATTATCATGAATAATATGAAATATGAATTTGATTCATATTATAAGGAGAATTATCTGAGATAATTAAATGTGATTTAATTATCAAAGATGTAAATGATGTGAATGTGATTCATATTATTTAGGAACATGAGAATAGAGATCCAAGATGACTAAATGTGGTTTAATTATCATGGATATGAATAATGTGGATAGCAATATCCATATTAATAATATATATTATAAATGTGATTTGTAATGTATTAGAGAGAGCCTATTGTGATTTATATTTGTCGATTAATTATTGATGTGAATTGGATTCACATTGGATAATTAATCGAAAATATAATTTACATTTTATTTTGGGTTGTGAATGTGATTCATATATTTCTAATAGCATGATTGCAATGTTCACAAGATAATTGAGAATTATTTTTGCGAAGATAATATTGGAGATTTTTAGGAGATAATGTAATCTCATGAATTTGAAAAAGATTGACTCCATCCATTCAAAGGTGGTGGATGGCCACCAAGTCCTAAAAGTAATGGGTGATCGTCCCCCCACTTTTTAGGGATGACGCTAATTCTCTTTCCTAATTATCTCCAAGGAAATTGATTTAATTGAAATTAATTTTGTTGGGAAACTGTGAATGGGATACTCTATTCCATAGCCCAAGGCTCTCTTATATAGGAGAGTAGCCTATGGGTAAATTACATAAAGAGAATAACAAGAAAACAAAATAACGAAAAGATACAATTGTCTTATATGCGTCAACACTCCCCCTCAAGATGGAGCATAGATATCAATTCATGCTCAGCTTGGGACGCACACTTCTGAAATGGGCCTCTAAGTAATGCCTTGGTGAAAATATCAGCGGTCTGATTCTCTGATGTGACATGAGATGTAGCAATGAACCCCTTCTGAATCATGTCACGTATGTAGTGACAATCGACCTCAATGTGCTTGGTCCTCTCATGAAAGGCTGGATTATTTGCAATGAACAAGCAGCCTGATTGTCACATTCTAACATCATAGGAAGAGGTATATCAAGACATAGATCTGCAAGTAGGGATTTCACCCACATCATTTCTGTGCTAGCATGGGCCATAGCTCTGTATTCGGATTCAGCACTGGATCTAGCTACTACTGTCTGCTTCTTGCTCTTCCATGAAACTATAGCATCTCCAACATAGACTGCAAATCCTGATGTTGACTTCCTGTCCTTGGGGCATCCTGCATAGGTCTGCATCCGCACATGCTGTGATAGAGATCTCCTTTCCTTTCTTAAATAGCAAGCCTGCACCTGGAGATGATTTTAAATATCTCAGAATCATGTGTATTGCATCCATGTGTGCCTGACGAGGTTGCTCCATGAACTGGCTCACACGACTCACTGCAAATGATATATCAGGTCTAGTGATCGTGACATACAGTAGTTTACCTACCAGTTCTCTGTACCTTCTCTTATCCACCTCTTCTGTGTCATCATCATACAGCTTCATGCTAGGATCCATTGGTGTCGTAGCAGGTCGACACCCTAGCATACCTGTCTCACTCAGTAGATCTGTGACATACTTCCTCTGTGACATGACTAATCCATATGAGTTTCTAGCAAACTCCAACCCCAGAAAATATCTAAGGACTCTAAGTCCTTGGTGACGAACTCGGTCCCTAGCCTTTCTTTTGGCCTGCTTAATGCCCTGGTCATCATTACCTGTAATCAAGATATCATCAACATAAACCATGATTACAATGATACCTCTTGCCGTCTTCTGAACAAACAAGGAATGATCAGCATTGGATCGTTTATATCCTTGTTTCTCAAAGAGGTCTGAAAGTTTCTGAAACCATGCTCTGGGGCTCTGCTTAAGACCATAGATGGCCTTGTGTAATCTGCAAACCTTGGAACACTCCCCCTTAACAGCAAAACCAGGTGGCTGTTGCATATAGACTTCCTCCTGCAAGTCTCCATACAGAAATGCATTCTTCACATCCAGTTGATAGAGTGGCCAGTCTCTAGCAACTGCAACTGATAGCAGGATCCGTAGAGTGGAATGACGCGCCACAGGGGAGAACGTGTCAAGGTAATCTACCCCATATGTCTGTGTGAAGCCCCGAGCAACTAGGTGTGCCTTGTACCTGTCAATGGAACCATCTGCATTGTGTTTAACTGTAAACACCCATTTGCAACTCACCGGGCTAACATCTGGAGGTATAGGAACCAAACTCCAGGTTCCTCTAGACTGAAGTGCCGCCATCTCTTCTTCCATTGCTAGCCGCCATCTATCATCCTGCATAGCATCCTGATGGTTCCGTGGAATGTCTGTAGCTGAAAGTGCCAAAGCAAACGTCTGAAGTCTCCAGATAGCCTCTCAAAAGACACAGCTGCTGACAATGGATATTTGGCACAGCTTCGTTTCGGCTTGCGTAGAGCTATTGGAACATCCAGATCATCTGTGTTATCACCATGCTCCTGTAATGCATCCTGCTGAGAAATGTCGTCAGATTCATCAACATTAATATTTTCATTACATACCATAGGCGAGCTAGTTGACGGGTCATGACCATGAGCTGGAGGAAGCCTGCGGGTTGTAATGGAATGGTAGCGGGGATACTAGTGATGATGGTGGTGGTGGTGGTGGTGGTTCCATGAATACGGCATCTGGAGGTATGGGTGGTGGCTGCATGTTTCCGGAGTCTGAAAAATACATAACAGATTCAAAGAATGTAACATCTGCACTGATCATATACCGCCGACGCACAGGATCAAAACACTTGTACCCCTTTTGAGTTCTGGGGTACCCCACAAAGATACACTTGACAGCCCTAGGAGAGAGCTTGTCAGTACCAGGCGACAACTGGTGGACAAATGCGACTGACCCAAACACACGAGGGGTAAGAATGAACAGATCCTTGTCAGGATAAATGAGTGAAAAAAGGGATTTGTTCATTCAAGAACAGACGAAGGCATACGATTGATAAGGTAACATGCAGTAAGGACTGCATCACCCCAGTAGGAGTACGGAACATGACTCTGAATAAGAAGTGACCTTGTGACATCAAGGAGGTGACGGTGTTTTCTTTCAGCAACCCCATTCTGTTGTGAGGTATGAGCGCAAGATGTTTGGTGAATAATTCCTTTTGAAGAATAGTAATTGGCTAGAATGTTGGTGCACAACTCTAAGGCATTATCACTTCTCACAATTTTGACAGATGTGGAAACACATTTTGAATTTCATTTAGAAAGTGGATAATAATATTTCCTGCTTCAGACTTATTTTTCATTAGAAATACCCATGATGCTCTAGAAAAATCATCCACAAATACAATATAAAACCTGTGCCCCTGATGATCGGGAACACGACTCGGACCCCAGACATCGACATGAAACAACTCAAACTTGGAGTTACTACTCCGACCTTGACTACTGGGAAAAGACGACCTGTGATTGCTTTCCCAACTGACACGCCTCACACTGGATAGATGTGTGAGAGAGACCATAGGGTAGAACTAGACGCAACTTCTGAAGCAGTAAATGACCAAAACGCAGATGCCACGGGAGAGGAGATACTTGTTCAGCGGGAGAATATGTGATTCCGGCAAACGGGGTCTGGTTCAGACGATAAAGGCCTCCTTGCTCATAGCCATGACCAATCACGTTGCCCGTACGGATGTCCTGAAAAATCAAGGAAGATGAATCAAAAATAGCTCGACAATGGAGATCCTTCGTAATCTGACTAATTGACAACAGATTCATAGAAAAATGCGGTGCATGTAGGACATTCTTGAGCTGCATATAGGACGTCAATCTAATCTCCCCCTGACCCGTGATAGGAGAATGTGTGCCATTGGCAATAAACTACTGTCCGTCCAGGAGGAATCTGAGTGTATCCTGTAAGTAGACTCTGGTCGCCACATAGATGATGTGTAGCGCCCGAGTCCATGATCCATGGCAATGTATCAGATCTACTACTGTGGAGTGCAAGTGTTACTACCTGAAGTACTAGTAGAGGCAGAAGCAGAAGCAGCAACATCAGTATGACTCTCTGTAGTCGGTGTTGGACCAGATGGTGGGATAATACCCCTGAGGCGGGCAACCAGGTCATCAAATCGTTGATCCAGTGTAGCAGCAGACGGGGGCTCTATCTGTTCGGCGGCTCGTGCAGATGCAGGGAATCCATGCTTTGAGTAGCATGTGTCTTCAGTATGTCCAACGCGGTGACAATATGAGCATGTTGGCCTAGTGCGGCCACCCCTTCCACGAGGGGTACGTCCACGGCCCTGGTGATGAAAACCGCGGCCTCTGTTGGCCGCCATAGCTGAGGGATTCTGACTCGCAGCTACTGAAGGTACTGTGATCCTACTCAATCTGTGAAAAGCTTCCTCCATGGGAGGAATAGTCGAGTCCGCCAAAATCTGTGAACGTGCTGCCTCATACTCTGGGTCAAGTGCAGCGAGAAATTACACCCACCATCGTCGCATTCCTGTATGTCTTCTGCTGTTCTGGGTGTGGCAGTAAGAGGCATGAAGCTATAGAGCTTCTCGAACATCCCTCTCAATGATGTATAGAGAGAATGTAAAGGACGACCGTTCTGCTTTATCGTGGATATATCATGTTGTAGTTGCAGGATCTTCGTCTCATTCTTTGCCTGAGAATATGTTGCTGCCAGGATATCCCACATGTCTTTGGCTGTAGGTTGATGTAGAATGTCATTGGCGATTTCAATAGCCAATGTGCCAGATAGCCACACCTTGGCATATGCATCATCGGCCTCCCATGAGGCATGAACTCCAGTCTTCTCTGCAGGCTCGGGCTCGGTAAGAATGTGCTTCTTACCTGTAGACTTCATCATACTCATTTCCCACAGTTCATAGTCCGTACCATCCATCTTGACAATGGGCGTTGGACCACGAAATGCGCCCATAGATGGGATATCTGCCTTGCTTTCTGACATACTGGAGATGGAAGACTGGAGTGACCGAGAGAAGATAATCTTTGTCTACAATGACATAGACGGGATTAGTTGCGTGTGTAGACGTCAAGCAACTAACCCCATGTATATCAAGATCTGTGCCCTAGGTTTCTGGGGCTTAGGGCACGCAGGCACGTGCAAGAGGCACGTCGCACGCAACTGGATGTGCACGGTCAGGCAGGTGCAAGCGCTATTGCGTGCACTGGCGCACGCTGTTGCACAGCGCACAGAGGTGTGAGGCGCGCAAGGATTGCGCGTAGAAGGGCGCACAGTCGACGCAAAGGCCCGGGATGCGCGCTAGGCGCTGGATGCGCGCTTAGGCGCAGAGTTGCTATGCGCACAGTTGCACAGAGAGACTATGCGCACAGCCGCACACAGTCGCGCACAGTCGCGCTACGCGCGAGATGCGCTATGCGCAGAAGCACCGCAGACGATCGGAGAAGATCGGCGATCAGAGAAGGTCGGCGATCGGCTGGGGCGGCGCCGAGTAGATAGAGAGAGAGAAGGGAGGCCGGCGGGTGGGGCGGGTTAGGGTTAGGGTTTCGAGAACTCCGGTCTAGGACCGTCGCTCTGATATCATGTTGGGAAACGTGAATGAGATACTCTATTCCATAGCCCTAGGCTCTCTTATATAGGAGAGTAGCCTATGGGTAAATTACATAAAGAGAATAACAAGAAAACAAAATAACGAAAAGATACAATTGTCTTATATGCATCAACAAATTTATATTGATTATTCAATATATATTTAATTAAATTAAATTAATTGCTGTATTTTTACAACAAGATCATGGTCATTGAAAGAAATACAAATCAATCTCATCCATTGATTTTGTGTTGTCCATAGATTGAGATCCATGGATCCCAAAATACTATATTAGAAGAGACACCCCTTGCTCTTCAAAGCACAACATCTATATGCTCTATCTCTCGTAGCACTGCTACTTTTCATCTTGTTCACTATGATGTTTGGGGACCTTGTCCAATCCGCACATTAAGTGGTCATCGCTACTTTATAGTTTTTGTTGATGATTATAGTCGATCTTCTTGGGTCTATCTAATAAAGGAGCGTTCGAAGATTAATCAAATTGTCAGAAATTTCTTTCAATATGTTAACACTTACTTTTCTAGCATTGTTAAGATCATTCGTACCGACAATGCTCTTGAGTTAACCCAACATGACTTGACCTCTTTCTTTGTATCCCAGAGAACTGTTCACCAAACATCATGCCCATATACCTCACAACAGAATGGTATAGCCGAGACGAAACTCCGACACTTGCTAAATGTTGCCAGATCTCTTCTTAGTCAAATGAGTGTTCCTAAACAATACTGGGGAGATGCTATCCTTACTGCAGTGTATCTCATCAACCGTGTTCCATTATCAGTTCTCAAAGGGGCAACTCCATTTTCCTTACTTTATCCTACCGAGTCTCCCTTTCCTATACCTCTGCGAATTTTTGGTTGTATTGCCTTTGTCCATAACTTTCATGCAGCTGACAAATTATCCTCTCGTGCCATCAAATGTGTCTTTCTTGGGTACTCACGTACCCAGAAAGGCTATCGCTGCTATGATCCTGTTGGACGTCGATACTATGTATCTGCTGATGTCACCTTTTTTGAGCAAACAAGTTATTTCACACAGACTGTATGTGACATTCCTCTGGACCTCCCTCCTCCACCAATCGTCCATACTCGCCAGCGTACCTCTATACCTTCTACACCAGTGTCTGTACCTTTGCCTGTCCCTTTTATACAAGATGGTATGACCACTTCGAGTGCTCCCACCACTGCTGTTCCGGATGTACCTGAGGAGCTTCCTATAGCTCTACGCAAGCAAAAAAGTACATGTACGTATCACCCCATGTCACATTTTACTTCTACAGATGGTTTATCTAGCTGTGACAAGAGATTTGCAGATGCCCTTAATGCTATTACCATTCCAAAAGATCGTTTCAGTGCAATGCAAGACCAAGGTTGGCGACAGGCCATGGATGAGGAGATGGATGCACTTACCTCCCAGGGTACGTGGGATCTTGTGACGTGCCCCCCGGGAGTTCGCCATGTGGCTTGTCGATGGGCCTTCACGACCAAACAGTGCCTGATGGTTCTATTGACAGGTTGAAAGCTAGACTTGTTGCCAAAGGTTTCACACAAACATTTGGAGTTGATTATTTTTGAGACCTTCTCGCATGTTGCCAGAATGGGGTCGATACGTACCATTCTCTCTGTTGCTGCCAACAAGGCTTGGCCCATTTATCAACTTAGATGTGAAGAACGCCTTTCTTTATGGTGATCTTGAGGAGGAGGTCTACACGATGCAACCGCCAGGGTATGTAGTCGAGGGGGAGCATGTATGTCGACTACGCAAGGCCATTTATGGCCTGAAGCAGAGCCAAGGGCATGGTTTGACAGGCTCACTACGGAGATCAACACACTTGGTTTTCAGAGAACAACATCTGACTACTCTGTCTCTGTTAGACGACGGTCTACTGGCACGATCATCCTTGCTGTCTATGTTGATGATATGGTTATCACAGGAGATGATGATGGTATTCAGGAGACCAGGCCTTCCTCCAGAAGGTCTCTGTCAGGAAAGATCTCGGCCAACTTCGTTATTTTCTTGGCATCGAAGTAATACGCACTACAGAGGGGCTCCATCTTTCACAGAGAAAGTATTGCCTCGATATTCTGACTGAGGCAGGACTTCTTTGATGCAAGCCATCTGGCATCCCTGCAGAAGTGAGAAAATATTCAGCATCTACTGATCCAGCATTTAAGGATGCAACACGATACAGAAGCTTAGTAGGAAAATTACTCTATCTCACTGTTACTAGGCCAGACATATCATGAGGCATATCATATGCTGTGAGCAGAGCCAGTCAATATATGGAGAAGCCTCTTTACAGTCACTGGCAGGATGTTCTTTTGATCCTTCGATATTTGAAGGAATCTCCCGGACGTGGACTTTTCTATGGGGTGAATGGACACACTAATATCTTCGCCTATACAGATTCTGACTATGCTAGCTCTCTTGAGGACCGCCGATCCACTACAGGATACGCCATGTTTGTTGGGGTTAACCTTGTCACTTGACGAAGCAAGAAGCAGACAGTGGTATCCAGATCTAGTGCGGAAGCAGAATACAGGGCAATGGCTCAGGCCACATGTGAGATCACATGGCTTATTTCTTTCATAACAGAACTTGGCATGTCAGTCGCCACCCCCTGTACCCTTATACTGCGACACAAGTCTGCCACATACAACGCTACCAATCCAGTTTTCCATGAGCGGACAAAACACATTGAAGTTGATTGCCATTTTATTCGTGATGCGGTACGAGAAGGACGAATCAGCACTCCACACATCTCCACTGAACTTAAACTTGCAGACATCCTCACAAAAGCTCTTCCAAGAAGCGTCTAATGTACTTAGTATCCAAGTTGGGCATGATCGACAGATATGCTCCAACTTGAGGGGGAGTGTTAGAATTATTATATTACAATTAAATTGTAACCTTTCGGGTTCCGTAACCCTTGACCTTTCGGGTTCCGTAATCCTTGACCCTTCGGGTTCCGTAACCCTTCAGGGGTATTTATGTATTTTTCCTCTTGTACTCTCTAGGGTTTTCTCTCTATATAAGAGACCCTAGCCCTATGGAATAGACATCCCATTCTGTCTCTCTTCTACACAATAAGAAAACACACTACTATGCCAAATTAATTTTAATGCGAAAGTAATTAGATTTAGCCTAATTGTAAATTTTCCTACAATCCTAATCCAGAGATGAGTACAAAACACATTTTTTGGAATTTTAGGAATTAAAATGCAATAGTTAAAAATGCACACTTTTTATGGGTTTTTTAGCAATTTTTCATACAAACAGAATACAAAAAATATGAAAATTTTACTAGAATTAAAACATGATGCAAGGATGCTACAGTATTTTTTTTGGAATTTTCTAACAAAATATAAATTTTTTATAGATTTTTTAATGGAAATAAAGTGACAGTGAATAATTAATTCCTAATAAATCGACATCATCAAATTAGGCAGAGACGAATTATCTCATGTAGGATTTTCATATGGAATCCAGGACATTTGAAATTTCGTAAAAATGAAATATGTGGATTTTATTAAAATCATTTACTAAAACACTCTACAATTTATTTAAGGCACAAGAAAACTCCAATTGATGTGAAATTTGGATAATAATTTAAGCACATGTTAAGTCATCATTCCTGATTTTTTAAGAATTTTTGGAGCAACCGTGAGTGAGATATGAATTTAAGATCAATGATTGGGTAAAATATGCAGAATTTCAGCTAAAACATTTTTAATTAATTACCCACGGCACACAAAGATACAAATAAACATTCAGATGGTAGACAATTTGTTGCTCAACATCAGGCTATTTTTCATTGAAATAAAGATGCAATATTGAGATCCAAATTAAAACATGAACACAGGGTTTTCCTTGCAAAACTGAAATGAAAACTGGCAATATAAAGCATGCACAGGGGCCTTTTTGTAATTACAAAAACTATGCAAGCAAACTATGCAATTTTTACACAAAAATAAATAATAAGAAACGAAAACCGACCTCCTTCTTCGTACAGGCGACGCCTATGTGCGCGTGGAGGGGTCGGAGCTGCGCCGCTCCGCCGGCGGTGTTGCACGCGGTCAGCAGCTGGCGAGCGACGCCGCTAGTAGGGTCGGCGGACGGGCGGCGAGGCGCCGCAGGTGGAGGGGACTTCAGCGCGCGGGCTGGGAGGACTCCGGAGCGGTGGTTGAACACAGGAGGCGGTAGCGGGCGGCATACGGCTGGCAAGAGGTGTGTCGCTGCTGGGCGGCGGCATGGGAGGTGAGCCGGCGGAGGATGTCGCCGCTGACGGCAACGGCTGAGGAAGGCGGCAGTGCCACCGGCGGTGGAAGAGGAAAGGGGGCCGGGCGGCGGGGATGTCTGATGCGTTCCTGACTCTTTTTTTTATTTTTCTTTGAATTTTTTACTGTTGTAATAAAGTATTTTTTAATTAATGTTTTTTCTATTTTTTTCAATTTTCTTGAAAAGGGAATAGAAGAAAATAAAAACAAAAGATGAGGATGTGGTGATGGTGGTGATGTGATAAATTAAAAAAAATGGAGGAGGGTAGGTGGTGATATGATGTGATAAAAAAATGCAAAAATAAAAATGATGTAAAAAATGAAAAGACAAATTACCTACAATGGAAGCGGACCGCCTATGATGTGCTCACGAGAGCACGGTCTTCGCTCGAATCGCCGGCGAGCGATGAGCTCGAGCAGCACACGGATACGGCTGCGATGTTGGCTAAAAAGCCAATGGATCTCACCGGAGAAAGGGTTGTCGTCGCTCGACTGCGGTAGCGTCGCTGTCACCGATTCAACTATGGGAACTAAGCTCTCCTCACATAAAGATGGATCAAAGGAAAAAGTGAGGAGAATGTGATGTATATAAAGAGAAAACATGAGAAGTTATTAAAGTGGTGGATGGGAGGTTAATAAAATAATAGGGTTGAATTAGAAGTTAGAAAAAATGGTGGAATGATGAAGATGAATGGTGGTTATTGTAGGGAATGGAAATTAAAATAAATAAATAAAAGTAGCCTACTTTAAATGAGAGAATAAAATAAAGAAGAAAATAAAATGGAATATTTAAAAAAGTAGGTCCATAAAAACACTATGTACATGGATTTTTTTACTTTTCTAATTTGAATTTTTTTTGTATTTTCAATAAAAGATATTTACAAACTAAAAATAAAATAAAATAGTAGAAATAAAATGCAACATAAAAGAGATTTTTTTAGATTTTTTAGTAATTAAGAAGAGTAAATAAAAAATGAAGAAAGAAAGAAATGTACAATATATACAAAATACACCTAGGTCCCAAAACCCAAATTTTGCAAACGAGCTCCAATTTTAATGAAACCACTTTCATTGGATAGATAATTTTCTAACTTAAACTTTAAAAGTGAGTTTGGTGAATTTGGAGTTTACACGGAGCGGGAGTTTGGCTGGAACTTGGACTTTGCAGCTTTTTATCTTTGGGATCTAGGAGTATTTATTTGAGGTGAAATTTATTTTGTATTTTTGTATTTTTATATACATTTTTATAAACAAAATAGAGAAAGAATTATCCAAAAAGGAGTTGAAATGAATTTACTAAAAATATATGAAGTTTTAGGTTATTTACAGGTGAAAAACTCTTTTAATTTTGCGGCTTTTTATTGTTAATTTATTTTGTACAATCTAATATACAATAATTAGTGTGTTTTATTTATAAGAGTCATTTCGTTAATTTATTGATTTTATGGACGTTTATTTGAGATTTTACTCGGGGATTTTGCTAAGATCAAGATATTGAGATGATGAATCGCGGATTCATCAAGAGTATAAGAGGAAAAATACATAAATACCCGTGAGGGGTTACGGAACCCGAAGGTTTAAAGGTTACGGAACCCGAAGGGTTAAGGGTTACAGAACCCGAAAGGTTACAAACATAATTGTAATATAATAGTTCTAACACTCCCCCTCAAGTTGGAGCATATCTGCCGATCATGCCCAACTTGGATACTAAGTACATTAGGCGACGCAAGTTGAAGTTCAGTGGAGATGTGTGGAGTGTTGATTCATCCTTCTCGTACTGCATCACGAATAAAATGGCAATCAACTTCAATATGTTTTGTCCGCTCATGGAAAACTGGATTGGTGGCAATGTACGTGGCAGACTTGTTGTCGCAGTATAAGGGTACAGGAGTGGTGACTGACATGCCAAGTTCTGTTAGGAAAGAAACAAGCCATATGATCTCACATGTGGCCTGAGTCATTGCCCCGTATTCTGCTTCCGCACTGAATCTGGATATCAATGTCTGCTTCTTGCTTCGCCAAGTGACAAGGTTATCCTAACAAACATGACGTATCCTGTGGTGGATCGGCGGCCCTCAAGAGAGCTAGCATAGTCAGAATCTCTATAGCCAGAGATATTAGTGTGTCCATTCACCCCATAGAAAAGTCCATGTCCGGAAGATTCCTTCAAATATCGAAGGATCAAAAGAACATCCTACCAGTGACTGTAAAGAGGCTTCTCCATATGTTGACTGGCTCTGCTCACAGCATATGATATATCTGGCCTAGTAACAGTGAGATAGAGCAATTTTCCCACTAAGCTTCTATATCGTGTTGCATCCTCAAAAGCTAGATCAGTAAATGCTGAATATTTTCTCACTTCGGCAGGGATGCCAGATGGCTTGCATACAAGAAGTCCTGCCTCAGTCAGAATATCGAGGCAATACTTTTTCTGTGAAAGATGGAGCCCCTCTGTAGTGCGTATTACTTCGATGCCAAGAAAATAACGAAGTTGGCCGAGATCTTTCGTGAAAAAGACCTTCTAGAGGAAGGCCTTGGTCTCATGAATACCATCTACATCATCTCCTGTGATAACCATATCATCAACATAGACAGCAAGGATGATCGTGCTAGTAGATCGTCGTCTAACAAATACAAAGTAGTCAGATGTTGTCTCTGAAATTCAAGTGTGTTGATCTCCGTAGTGAGCCTGTCAAACCATGCCCTTGGGCTCTGCTTCAGGCCATAAATGGCCTTGCATAGTCGACATACATGCTCCCCCTCGACTACATACCCTGGTGGTTGCATCATGTAGACCTCCTCAAGATCACCATAAAGAAAGGCACTCTTCACATCAAGTCGATAAATGGGCCAAGCCTTGTTGGCAGCAACAGAGAGAATGGTATGTATCGACCCCATTCTAGCAACAGGCGAGAAGGTCTCAAAATAATCAACTCCAAAGGTTTGTGTGAAACCTTCGGCAACAAGTCTAGCTTTCAACCAGTCAATAGAACTATCAGGCGACTGTTTGGTCGTGAAGACCCATCGACAAGCCACAGGGCGAACTCCTGGGGGGCACGGCACAAGATCCCACGTGCCCCGGGAGGTAAGTGCATCCATCTCCACATCCATGGCATGTCGCCAACCACGATCTTGCATTGCACTTAAATGATCTCTTGGAACGGTAATAGCATTCAGAGCATCTGCAAATCTCTTGTCACAGCTAGATAAACCATCAGTAGAAGTAAAATGTAACATGGGGTGATACGTACCTTTCCTTTTTTGCTTGCGTAGAGCTATAGGAAGCTCCCCAGGTACATCCGAGACAGCAGTGGTGGGAGCACTCGAAGTGGTCATATCATCCTGCATAAAGAGGACAGGCAAAAGTACAGACACTGGTGTAGAAGGTATAGAGGTACGCTGGCGAGTGTAGACGATTGGTGGAGGAGGGAGGTCCAGAGGAATGTCAGTCACAGTCTGTGTGAAATAACTTATTTGCTCAAAGAAGGTGACATCAGCAGATACATAGTATCGAGGTCCAACAAGATCATAGCAGCGATAGCCTTTTTACCCAGAAAGATGTATTTGATGGCACGATAGGATAATTTGTCAGTTGCATGAAAGTTATGAACAAAGGCAATACATCCAAAAATTCGCAGAGGTATAGGAAAAGGAGACTCGGTAGGATAAAGTAAGGAAAATGAAGTTGCCCCTTTGAGAACAGATGAAGGAACGCGGTTGATGAGATACACAGCAGTAAGGATAGCATCTCCCCAATATTGTTTAGGAACACTCATTTGACTAAGCAGAGATCTGGCGATATTTAGCAAGTGTCGGAGTTTCCTCTCAACTATATCATTCTGTTGTGAGGTATATGGACATGATACTTGATGAACAGTTCCCTGGGATGCAAAGAAAGAGGTCAAGTCATGTTGGGTTAACTCAAGAGCATTGTCGGTACGAATGATCTTAACAATGTTAGAAAAGTAAGTTTTAACATATTGAAAGAAATTTCTGACAATTTGATTAATCTTCGAACGCTCCTTTATTAGATAGACCCAAGAAGATCAACTATAATCATCAACGAAAACTATAAAATAGCGATGACCACTTAATGTGCGGATCGGACAAGGTCCCCAAACATCACAGTGAACAAGATGAAAAGCAGCAGTACTACGAGACTCAGTACGAACAGGAAACGAAGTTCGATGGAGTTTCCTGAACTCACATGCCTCGCACTGAAAGGGTTTCATAGCAAAGAGTTCAGGAAACATCATGGAGATGGTCTTGGCAGAGGGATGCCCAAGGTACAGATGCCATAGAAGCGGATCTTCAGAGATAGATGCAGCACCAACAAAATTGGAGTCTGAGGGTATGTCAAGGTAATATAGACCGTTCTTCTCATGACCCCAACCAAAAATCTGCCTCGTCCGAATGTCCTGAAAATAATAACAAGACTCATTAAATATCACACGACAACGAAGCTCAACACAAAGCTTGTGAACTGACAGTAAGCTAAAAGGAAAATCAGGAGCACAGTAAACCCCCGAAAGTCGGAGCTTGGAAGAAAATTCCATAGTTCCGACAGTAGTAATCTATGATTGAGTCCCATTAGTGACTCGAACTGACTTCACAGAGGTAGATGGTATGGAAGAGGTGAGCAAACTACCTTCTCCAGTGAGATGAGTAGAGGCGCCGGAATCAATAATCCAAGCTGGAGTAGGAATGATATCAGAGTTGGCTATTATACCTGAAGGAGTGGCCAGAGCAGCAGTTGTAATGCTACTAGTGGTGGTAGGCCCTAGAGTCTGAAGGATCTGCATTAGGCAGGAGTAATCTGCATCATTAAGATGAACAGTCTTGCCACTGGAGGTAGGCGATGCCTCTTCCACATCATAGGCATCATCATAAGCATTATTGGTGTGATAAGAAGGTACACCAAACTTCTGCTAGCATCGTTCAGTCGGGTGGTTCCACCTACCACAGTGAGTGCATGGGGCAGTAGAGTCTCGCCCACGACCACGATCAAAGTCACGGCCTCGTCCAGATTCCCGTCCACGGCCACGACTTGGATCACGACCTGCCTCCTTGCCCAGATGAGGCTATGTGTGCAAAGTTCTCTGTTGAAGGTAAGACGGGAGGCCGGACAGCGGCTGTCTCGAGCTCCTCAAGTCGGCCAAAGATAACCTTCATTGTTGGCAGTGTGTCTGATATAAGAAATTGCACCTTCGCTGCATGGTATCTAGAATGCAGGCCATCAAGGAAGCGGTATACCTGCCAGTCAGAATGCTCTTGTATCTGTTTGGTGCAACATGATGGCTGAAATATTTCAAGCTCCTCATACAGGCTGGATAGATGCATGTAGTACTCGATGAGGGTGGAATCACCCTGAGATGCCAACCAGATTCGCCTGTAAATGTCTGCAAGGCGAGACTTCATCTTCTTCTGGGAGTATGTTTGCTCGAGGTCCTCCCACATTTCCTTGGTTGTATTTTTGTAAAGAAGATTTGAGGTAATGTGAGCCTCAACAATGTTGGTCATCCAATTGATAACCAAATAATTGTCAGTCTGCCAGTTGTCGTACTCTTTGCCCTTTTCATCTAAAGGATCTTTAGTCAAAATGTAGAGTTTCCTCTGACAACCGATGAACATCATAAAAGATCGAGACCAGAGCACGTAATTTTCTGTGCCCTTGAGTTTGATAGTAGTAACTTGTGCCATAATATTCGTGGTCAAGGGTTTTGTCTCGGTAGAAGAAGGCATCATGGTGGTCTTAAAATAGAAAGACGATCCTGTGATCAATTAATGATGCATATAAGAGCTAAAAAATGCCCTAGAACTCACGTTTGCCCTTGAAGAAGGGCTGAAACCCCTCAATGGACAGAAGATCTGGATTCTTGGAAGTGGTCCTTGATGAGTTTTGGATCTCCAAAGAATCCTACGATACCCGTGGAGGGTAGCTGTGGGGCTGACGACCTTCGTAGGAGGTCCTAAAAGCGCAAGGGAGCGCTAGCGGGAAGGCTGTTGCACTGGAGGCGATTGGAGGGCCTTGCGCGATGCCCTAATTCAGGGAAGAGGGCCTGCGCAGGCTTTTGCGAGGCTTGAAGGTGGTGGTCGGGATTTTAGGTCAGAACCCCGGTCTAGGATCGTTGCTCTGATACCATGTGGGGAAGAGAGACAAATGGGATATGTATTCCATAGGGCTAGGGTCTCTTATATAGAGAGAAAATCCTAGAGAGTACAAGAGGAAAAATACGTAAATACCCCTGAGGGGTTACGGTATGGAACCCGAAGGGTTAAGAGTTACGGAACCCGAAAGGTTACAAACATAATTGTAATATAATAATTTTAATAGGATTCATTGGGGTAATAGCTGGTCTACATCATGTCATGCATGTCTCAGATAAAAGATCAGTAACATACTTCCTTTGCGTCATAACCATACCCTGTTGATTTCGTGCAAATTCCAAGCCAAGGAAGTAACGAAGCGTCCCAAGGTCCTTGGTAACAAAATGTTGTCCAAGGAATCCTTAGTTGCTTGAATGTCCTGTTCATCGCTGCCAGTGATAACAATGTCATCAACATAAACCAGAACAACTACAATATCTCTTTGATTTCTCTTAACAAAAAGAGTATGATCTGTAGTGGATCGGGCAAACCCCTTCTGTTCAATCAGCTCTGAGAGCTTCTGAAACCAAGCCCTCGGACTCTACTTAAGGTCATATATAGCCTTATGAAGACGATACACCATACTGGACTCTCCCTCAGCAGCAAACCCAGGGGGGTGTTGCATGTAAACCTCCTCCTGCAGATCTCCAAACAAGAAAGCATTCTTGACATCTAATTGGAAAGTAACCAATAACGAACCATAGCAACAGCAACAAGAATCCGCAGGGTAGAGTGACGTGCAACAGAAGAAAAAGTACCATGATAGTCCACCCCATAGGTTTGGGTGAAACCACGAGCAACCAATCTAACCTTGTATCTGTTTATTGTACCGTCAGCCATATGCTTCACAGTAAATACCCTCTTGCTGCCAACAACAGACGCACCTGGTGGAGCATGGAGAACACTCCACGTACCTCATGATTGTAAAGCTGTCATCCCATCCTCCATAGCTAGATGCCATTGACTGCTTTGTAATGCCTCATGATATGATCGTGGTATCTCCACTGCAGACAATCCCACAACAAATCGTTGAAATTCCTTGGAAAGACGCCCCAAGGAAACATAAGAACCAATAGGATGCATAATGCATGCCCGTTTCTGTTGTCGTAGTGCAATAGGCATATCCAGATCCTCAGCATGTGTAGAAGACATAGTATCCACATCTTGTACCTCAATCTATACATGCAAATCACCAGTGCCATCAGAAGAACTCAAATGTTCAGTACATACCTTGGGTGTGCTAAATGACGGAGGAGGCACATGAGCATGGGGTCGTCGCTGGTAAACCTGCGGAAAGAAAGTAGGAGATCGTGGAGGTAGCGGTGGAGGAGGTAATGATGGTGGAGGTGGTGGTGGATGTGATACGTAGGTGATAATGACGGAGGAAGAGGCATATAGACCTCTTCTCCATTCTCTCAAGGAGTAAGCCTGTCACCTATGGGGGGGATACATAATGGACTCGAAAAAGGTGACATCTGCACTAACATAGTATCTTCGTCGAACAGGGTCAAAGCAACGATATCCTTTTTGGGTCTTGGAATACCCAACAAACACACATTTAACAGCTCTGGGAGAGAGCTTGTCAAGACCAGGAGACATTTGATGAATAAAAGCTACAGAACCAAAAACACGAGACGTTAGCGAGAAAAGATCTGTCTCAAGAAACACAATCAAGAACGGAATCTTCTCACCCAGCACCGAAGAGGGCATACGATTTACCAGATAGCAAGCGGTAAAAACCGCATCTCCCCAGTATGAATGAGGAGCACGACTCTGAATCAAAAGAGTTCTGATAATATCTAACAGATGACGGTGTTTTCGTTCTGTCACTCCATTCTGTTGAGAAGTATATGCACAAGATGTCTGATGCACAATACCAAGAGACCTAAGGAATTGAGAAAGCTGCGTACTACAAAATTCTAATGCATTATTGGAACGAATAAACTTGACTTTTGCAGAAAAATAATCCTTGTTTCATTATTAAAGGACCGGATAACAGGACCTGCATCATACTTGTTTTTAAGAAGAAATACCCAAGACAATCTCGAAAATTCATCAACAGCAACAAGATAAAACATGTATCCCTGATGATCTGGAACACGACTGGGACCCAAATATTAAAATGGAGCAACTCAAACACACTATGACTACTCCGACCCGGACGACTCTGAAATGTAGAGCGATGATGCTTCTCAAGCTGGCAGGCCTCACACTGAAAGGTAGAGCGAGGAGAAATCTGTGGAAGAACATGACACAGCTTTTGCAGAGGAAGATGACCAAATCAAATGTGCCACATATATGGAGAAACAGAACCAGTGCGAAGGGAAGAGACACCAGCATAAGGAGATTGCACTAGTCTGTAGAGACCCTCTTGCTCACGGCCAGTTCCAATCACCATGCCCGTCAATATATCCTGAAACACAAGAGTAGATGGATCAAATATGACACGACAATGTAAATCCTTGGTGATTTGACTAATTGAAAGTAGATTAATAGAAAATTTAGGAGCGTAAAGCACATTCTGAAGCCTCATTGCAGGGGTCAATCAACTGCACCTCCCCCTGACCGGTGATGGGGGAGTGTGTCACATATGCTATCACAACAGATCGTCCAGGCTGAGTTGGACGAAAAATACTAAGCTGGACTCTGTCACCGCAGAGATGATGGGATGCTCTTGAATCCCTGATCCATTCTGACAAGTCTGCCTTGTAACAAGTAGTAAAGGCATGTGCTATACCTGAAGTAGATGATGATGCTGAGGCAGCCGCCTCTGAGGATCCTAAAGGAGAGATAGTCAACCCAGTAGTAGTCATAATCTCCCTGAGTCGAGCTACAAGTTCATCAAACCTCTGATCAAAAACAGGTGAAGGACTCCCAACCTGTTGTGTCTGCTCTGCAACTCGAGCTGAAGCAGGAAATCCATGCTTAGAATAGCATGTTTCCTCAGAGTGGCCAGATCTATAGCAGTAGGTGTAAGGCTGACGGGGTCGACCACCCCCTCCTCTGCCGCGGCTAGAGCTCCCCCTACCGCGATATTATGTAGAGCTTCCCCTACCTCGAGACGCAGCCATAGCAGAGGATGTCTGAGACTAAAGAGTACTACTAGTGGATATAGAAAATCTGCTCAATCTACGATACACCTCCTCCATCGGAGGTATATTAGCATCAGTGAGAATCTGAGCTTGAGTTGCATCGTACTCAGGATCAAGAGCAGGTAGAAACACCCCACTCATCACAAAGTCTCGGTATGCCTTGAGCTGCTCTGGAGCAGCAGTCAAGGGAATGTACCCATGTAACTTCTCAAACATACCTCTCAAAGAAGTATAGAGGGTATGAAGGGGACGACCATTATGCTTCGATGTGAAGATATCATGTTGTACCTGCAGTATCTTCGACTCATTCTTCGTCGAAGAATATATAGCGGTGAGAATATCCCACGTAGGCTGACTTAAGATATCATTGATTATCTCTGTCGACACAGTCTCGGATAGCCATACGCGTACATAGGCATCATCTACCTCCCATGAGGCGTTTGTCTCAATCTTGTCACGTAGTTCCTCCATCGTGAGGATATGCTTCTTGTCATGGCATTGCATTAAACTCATGAACTGCATGGCCCACAGTTCATAGTTTGTTCCATCCATTTTGACGATGGGTGCTGGACCTTTGAATGCACCCAAGGATGGGACGTCGGCTTCGTTGTCAGACATGATGACAACGATCTCGAAGACTGGGTCAGCAACAAGAAAGACCTGTTACCTACACAGACATATAGGAAGATGGTTGTGGGTGTAGAGTCATACTACAACCTCTTCCATTCTTTCAAAAACTTCTTTGGGTACCTAGGGTATTTTAGGTAATGATGTCACACCCTAAGAACCCAAAGTACACGGTGTTGGCAACGAGGCGCAGGAGGTCGCAGTCCTCACAGGCTAGGGTGAATGAGCAGGCGACGGCGGCGGTGCGTGGACAGCTTGAGCAGGCGGCGGCCCGTGGCTGGCGGCGACCCGTGGACTGCGGTGGCGACAACGGCTTCGATTGGAGGCCACGGCATAGCGTCGCAGATAGGCGAAGCGTGTGGCGGGCGACGTGGAGCAGATAGGCGGTGGCTCCGTGCAGGCTAGGGTTTTGGTAGGGTTAGATCTCTAGGGCACAGGCTCCGGTCTAGGACCGTCGCTCTGATACCATGTGGATGGAGAAAAATGAATAATTTGTATTCCATCTAACCCTGGAGCTCTCTTATATAGGAGAAAAGCTCAAAGGGTAAAATACATAAACAGGACCAGAGAAATGTAGAGATATTTCCAGTCTTTATGTACTCTTAAGTTATATTTTATTTCTTTCTTCCGTCTTATGTAATTTACCCATATATCTTCTCTATATAAGAGAGCCTAAGGTTCTTTGGAATAAACAATTATCTCATTTCCTCCAACATGGTATCAGAGCCACTCACGCAAACCCAAACTCTAGTCGCCCCTCTCAAACCCTAGTCGCCCCTCCATCTCCCGCCGCCAGCCTCCCCTTCTCTTCTCTCCACTGTCAGCACCTCTCCATCTCCCGTCGTCGACCTACCCTTCTCCTGTCTCCACCGCCGACACCTCTCCATCGCCAGCATCACTCCACCGCCAGCACCTATACACCGCTGGCACCTCATCACCGTCGTCGTCTCCTCCCTCCACCTTCTCGTCGTCGCCGCCATCTCTCTATGGATTTGAGTGTATAAGTCTACATATGCACTCAAATCCTCGGATGATTATGTAGACGCTCGATTCTTAGTCTACAAACCCTAGTTCTTCGTCTCCGGCAACCATGACAGAAAACAAGGTCGACATACCCTCCATTGGCGCATTTAAATGCCCAACGCCCATTGTCAAGATGGATGGGACGAACTACAAGCTCTGGGCTATGCAGTTCATGAGTCTCATGAAGTCAAATGGTAAGAAGCACATTCTTACCGAAGATGAGCCAACAGCGAAAACTGGGGTTTATGTCTCATGGGAGGCTGATGATTCGTATGCCAAGGTTTGGCTTTCAGGCACCCTGTCGATGGAGATTGCTAATGACGTGCTCCATCAGCCCACTGCTAAGGCAATGTAGGACATTCTTGCAGCGACATACTCGCAATCGCGAAATGAGACCAAGATTCTTCAACTCCAGCATGATATATTTACGGTGAAGCAGAATGGTCAGTCTCTGCATTCTCTCTATACATCCTTGCAAGGGATGTTTGAGAAGCTCTACAGTATCATTCCTCTGACGGCAACTCCCAAGCAGCAGAAGACATTTCGGAATGCTACCATGGTGGGGGGTCTTACTAGCAGCGCTTGACCCTGAGTATGATGTTGCTCGCTCGCAGATTCTTGCATATGCTACTATTCCTCCAGTGGAGGAAGTGTACCGCACGCTCAGCAGAGTTCCAGTCCCGTCTTCTGCTCCTACTCAGCCTCCTTCGACGATGGCAGCTTCCAAAGGCAGAGGAGCCTCTTCTTCCTTCCGTGGACCTCATGGTCGAGGTAGCTGTATTCGTCAGCCCTGTACATTTTTTCATCGTCCAGGACATACAGAGGAGCCATGCTATTCTAAGCATGGGTTTCGGGCATCGGCACGGGTAGCCGAGCATATTACATCTCCACAGCCATCTACTTCAGACCAGTGATTTGAGGATCTTGTTGCCAGGCTGAGAGATATCATGCCTCCTGCATCTACTGATTCTCCGGGAGGCTCCTCGGATGTAGCTGCTTCAGCCTCTGCTAGTACATCGGCCACCGCTAGCACCTCAGGTAGTGCTTATGCCCTTACTTCGTGTCATGGATCTGATGTTTCAGAATGGATTATGGACTCTGGCGCGACACACCATCTTTGTCGAGACAAAGATAAGCTTACATCCTACAGAGAGGTTCCACCGAGACGATCTGTAGTCATAACAGATGGGACTCATTCGCCTATTATTGGACATGGGGAGATCAGTCTGACACCCTCTATGCCGCTCCAGAATGTCTTGCATGCTCCAGATTTTTCGATGAATTTATTATCTATCAGTCAGATTACGAAGGATTTACACTGTCGAGCTATTTTTGACCTATCGTCTCTTGTTTTTCAGGACATTCTTACGGGCAAGGTGATTGGTTGTGGCTGTGAGCAGGATGGTCTCTATCGTTTGGTCCGAACTCCCTATGCTGGTGTCTCGTCTCAGTCAAGTGGTCCAGTTTCTCCATTCACAAGGCATTTAAGATTTGGTCATCTTACTATTCAGAAGATGTGTCATATCCTGCCCCAGATTCCACCGAGTTCTTCTTTCCAGTGTGAAGCGTGTCAATTGGGAAAGCATCACAGATCTACTTTCCCTAGTCGTCAGTCTCGGAGCAGTAGCTCCCCTTTTGAATTGTTTCATGTTGATATTTGGGGTCTGAGTCATGTCCCTGATCACCAAAGATAGGTTTTATCTAGTTGTGATTGATGACTTTTCTCATTTGTCTTGGATGTTTTTGTTGAAGAATAAATCTGAAGCAGGGGATATCAAAAATCTTACAAATGAAGTGCAGAATGGTTTTTCGTCTACTGTGAAAATTGTACGAACAGATAATGTGTTGGAATTCTGTACTCGTGTTCTTTCTCATTTTTTCTTGTCTGGAGGCATTATCCATCAAACAACCAGTGCTTACACGTCCCAACAAAATGGCGTTGCAGAAAAAAGCATCGCCATCTCTTTAATATCACTCGGACTCTTCTTATTCAGAATTGTGCACCCATTTCCTATTGGGGTGATGCTGTGCTTATGGCATGTTATCTGGTGAATCGTATGCCATCCTTTGTCTTAGGTGAGAAAGTTCCTCTTTCATTTGGCTTCCCTGATAAGGAATTATTCTCGCTTACTCCTCGTGTCTTTGGTTTGGTTGCTTTTGTCCATCAATTCTCTCTAGAACTTGACAAGCTCTCACCTAGGGCTGTCAAGTGTGTCTTTGTTGGGTACTCTCGTACACAGAAGGGTTACCGATGCTATGATCCTTTGAACATGAAATATTATGTCAGTGATGATGTCACATTCTTTGAGTCTGTGATGTATTTCTCCCCTGTAGATGACAGGTTGACTTCCTCCAAAACTGATGATGATATTTATGTACCATCTCCTCCTATACGTCCATCCGTTCCCATACCAATTCATGTTGTTCCATCACCATCATCACCACCACCACCACCTCCACGTCCGCCTATTCCACCTTTACCACGATTCTATACCCGTCGTCATGTCCATGCTCATGGAACTCGTCAATCATCCACTACGCCTTAGGATTATCCAGCTAACATTATTAACGATGGGTCTGACGATGTGCATGTGCAGGAATCTATGCAGGAGGATAGCATACCGGCAAGTATGATTATCGATGATTTGAATGTACCTATTGCCTTACGAAAGCAGAAGCGTACATGTGCATCCTATCCACTTGCTTCACATGTTTCTTTCCATCACCTCACTGGAGATTTTCAGCGGTTCGCTATGGCCTTATCTACCGTGGAAATACCACAGAATTATCAGGACGCATTGAAAGAGAGCTGCTGGCGTTCTGCCATGTAAGAAGAAATGGTTGCCTTGAAGTCACGGGGTACATGGAGCTTGGTTTTTGCTCCTCCAGGCGCCTCTGTTGTCAGTTGTAAATGGGTATTTACTGTCAAATATCATGCAGATGGTAGCCTTGATCGTTACAAAGCAAGGCTAGTGGCACGTGGGTTTACTCAAACCTACGACGTGGATTATAAGGACACATTTTCTCCGGTTACGCGTCACTCCACTCTACGTGTCCTTTCAGTTGTTGTGGTACGTGATTGGTCCTTGTATCAGCTTGACGTTAAAAATGCATTTTTGTATGGGGATATGCATGACGAAGTCTACATGCAGCAGCCTCCGAGGTTTCTGTTGCGGGGGAGAGTCAGATGGTGTGTAGACTTCACAAGGCAATATATGACCTTAAACAAAGCCCGCAGGCATGGTTTCAGAAACTTTCTGACCTAATTCAGAAGCAAGGGTTCAAAAGATCAAATGCAGACCATTCTTTGTTTGTTCAGAAGACCCCCAGAGGTATTGTTGTTATCACGGTTTATGTTGATGATATACTTGTTACGGGAGATGATATGCAGGGAATAAAGATGGCAAAAGCATTTCTAGACCATCGGTTTGTTACCAAAGATCTTGGTACCCTACGATATTTTCTGGGGTTGGAATTTGCTAGGAATGCGTAGGGTCTCGTGATGACCCAAAGGAAGTATATCACAGACATGCTTGTTGAGACAGGTATCGACCCTCGACTACTCCCATGGATCCTAGCATGAAGTTATATGATGATGATACAGATGAGGTTGACAGGAGATATAGAGAGATGGTGAGAAAACTTCTCTATATTACTATCACCAGACCTGACATCGCCTTTGCAGTGAGTCGGGTTAGTCAGTTCATGGAACGTCCCAAACAGGTACACATGGATGCCATATACATGATTCTGAGATACCTAAAGTCGTCTCTAGGTGCAGGACAACTGTTCAGAAAGAAACAAATATCTCAATTTCTACGTGTGCTGATGCAGATTATGCAAGATGCCCTAAGGATCGGAAGTCTACTTCAGGTTTTGCAGTATTTGTTGGCAGTTCTTCGGTTTCTTAGAAAAGCAAGAAACAAACAGTGGTGGCTAGATCTAGTGTTAAATCTGAATACAGGGCCATGGCACAAGCAAGTACAGAAATGATGTGGGTTCGAGCAATGTTAGAAGATCTACATATAGATGTACCTCTACCCATGCAGTTACAGTGTGACAATCAAGCAGCACTATTCATTGCTAATAATCCTGCATTTCATGAAAAGGACAAAGCATATTGAGGTAGACCGCCACTACACTAGAGATATGATTCAAAAGGATTTGATTTCTACCTCCCATGTTAGTTTAGGAGAGCAGACTGCAGACATCTTTACCAAACCATTGCTCAGAGGACCATTCCAGAAGTGTTCTTCCAAGCTGAGCATGATTGACACCTATGCTCCATCATGAGGGAGAGTGTAGAGATATTTCCAGTCTTTATGTACTCTTCAGTTATATTTTATTTCTTTCTTCCGTCTTATGTAATTTACCCATAGGCCTTCTCTATATAAGAGAGCCTAAGGTTCTTTGGAATAAACAATTATCTCATTTCCTCCAACAAGAAATAAACAATATAAATAAAGATAACAAAACACAAGAATCTTAACAGGCATTATTGACGTGAAAAGGAGGCACGCTAAACTTTTGCGAGCATCTTTCGGATGGGTGGTTCCACAGACCACAATGAGTACATGGGGTAGTAGAGTCTTGGCCACTGCTACGATCGAAGTTGTGTCATCGTCCAAATCCTTGTCTACGGCTGTGACCTGAATCATGATCTTGTCCTCCTCCAAAGTCACATTTACCTCTCCCAGATGAAGCGATGTGTGCAGAGTTAGGGTAAGGCGGGAGGTCGTGCAGCAGATGTCTCCAGTTCCTCAAGTCGGCCAAAGATGGCCTTGTTGAGATATTTGTTATTATTATTGTTGTTTTGCTTATTTTCTGTTTCTTTTGTCATCTTCTTGTAATTTTCCCAATAGGTTCCTCTCCTATATAAGAGAACCTTAGGGCCTCTCATTAATTAATTCATTCTCATTCCATCAACATGGTATCGAAGTGATGGTCCTAAATCGAAGTTCCCATATCCAACCATAACCCTAACCCTACCCCCCATGCCCTCTCTCTACGCTGCCACCGCCGTTGTGCACCCTCTCTCCGCGTCGCCTCCAACCCACTGCATGGTCACCTCCAGCCCTCAAGGTCGTCGCCTGGGCACCTCCTGGCCGCCGCCTGGGCACCTCCAACCCTCCAGGTCGTGGCTCGGGTCGCAGCCCAGGTTGCCACTCGTCCTCCCCAAGCCCCTGCTAGGCCACTGACAGCCCTCCGGTGCGTCATTGCGAACCTCTGAGGTTAAATCAGTGGTCTAATTTCGATCGGAGAACGTGATTTCAGTCATATAAACCGTGCTGTCCAGCCCTAGCGAGCGCGAGAATTGATGAAGATGGTTGTATGAGTCTACCCGTGCAACCAATCCTCTGTATGTTCGTGTAGACCTGTTCACACTGGTGTACTCCCTAGTTGAGTTCCGCCTTCAGCCGTCTTATCATCATGGCAGAGAAGAAGAGTGGCATTTTCTCGTCTGAAGCCTTCAAGGGTGTGGCTCCCATCGCTAAGATGGATGGGACCAACTATGAGTTGTGGTCCATGCAGTTTCTCACCCTCATGCAATGCAACAATAAGGAGCGCATTCTGACAGATCCAGAGCCAACGGATAAAACTGGGCCAAATGCTTCTTGAAAGCAAGATGACAGGTATGCACGTGTTTGCCTATGTGCGACCCTCATCACAGAGGTAGCCAATGATATCCTGAACCAGCCTACCGCCAAGGCTAATATGGGACCATTTGGCTTCCACCTATGCTCAAGCAAAGGAGGCCAAGATTCTTCAACTACATTTTGATATCTACAATGTCAAGCAGAATGGTCGTCCTTTACACGTGTACTACTCTTCACTCCGTGGCATGTTCGATAAGCTTCATAGCTATATACCTATTACGACAACTCTAGAGCAGCAGAAGTCTTATAGGAACTCCACAATGGTTGGAGTTTTCATGGTAGGCCTTGATAAAGAATATGATGCAGCGCGCACTCCCATGGAGGAGGCCTATAGACATCTCAACCGGATTATCATACCTTTTACGCCACTCATTTGCCCTCTTCTACTATGGTCGCTTCTCGTGGACGAGGAGGGTCGACCTAGTCTAGATGATGCACCCCTCATGGCAGAGGTGGTGGGCGATTGTATGGTCCTTGCACCTTCTGCCGTCGACCGGGACATGCAGAGGATACATGCTACCTGAACTCGTATAGCAGAACAGATTGAGCCTTCAGAGACTCCAGCTTCCCAGGTCGGTCCTCGCATGGATGATATTGTTCTCTCGTATTCGAGAGATCATGACTCCTACTATTAGCACCACCACTACAGATGCCTCAGCCGTAGCCAGAGCCTCTTCGAGCTCCTCAGGTATCATCTATGCTTTTACTTGTAGTACTGGTGCAGACAAGACAGAGTGGATTATGGACTCCGGTGCTTCACACCACCTATGTGAAGACAGGGCGCAACTGAGGTCCTACAAGACTATACCACCTGGCAGATGGGTTGTCATTGCTAATGGAGACCACTTACCCGTTACAGGACAGGGGGAGGTGCATTTGGCGTCATCCATGCATCTTCAGAATGTTTTATATGCTCCTGACTTCCAGATGAATTTACTTTTCATTAGTCAGATTACTAAGGATTTACATTGTCGTGCCATTTTTGACTCCTCGTCTCTTGTGTTTCAGGACATACTCATAGGCATGGTGATTGGGTGTGGCCGTGAGCAGCAAGGGCTATACAAACTGGTCCAACATCCTCGCGATGGTGCTTCTACTATACCTACCAGACATGTCTCTCCATATCTGTGGCATCTTTGTTTCGGCCACCTTCCTCTGCAGAAGCGGTCATGTTCTCCCTCAGATTTCTATGAGATCTTCCTTTCAGTGTCAGACATGCCAGCTTGGGAAGCATCACCGTTCCTCATTTCCATCCCGTCAGAGTTGGAGCAGTTCTCAGTTGTTTGATCTCCTACATTTAGACATTTGAGGTCCGAGTCGTGTTCCTGATCACCAGGGATGTCGTTTTTACCTTGTTGTTATCGATGATTTTTCTAGACTGTCCTAGGTCTTTTTATTGAAGAATAATCTGAGGTTGGCTCTATGATCAAGTATTTTATTAATGAGATAATGAATATTTTTTCCTGCCAAAGTCAAATACATTCGTTCTGACAATGCTTTAGAGTTCTGCACTTTACAGCTTTCTGAGTTCCTTAGATCTCTAGGCATTGTTCATCAGATCCCGTGTGCCTATACTTCCCAGCAGAACGATGTTGACGAGCGTAAACACTGTCACTTACTTGAAGTAACCAGAACCTTGCTGATATAGAGTCGTGCTCCTCATGCTTACTAGGGAGATGTTGTCCTCACTGCATGCTATCTGCTAACCGCATACCCTCATATGTGTTGGGAGAGAAGATTCCTTTCTCGATTGCATTCCCGAGAAGGATCTTTTATCCCTTACTCCTCGTGTGTTTGGTTCTGTTTCATTTGTTCATGATGTCTCTCTTGGTCGTGACAAGCTCTCTCCCAGACAATGTTGTAGAAGAAGGTATTTGGTATTCAGTCGAAGGGGTCACTGAATAGAGAATAATCGGTATTCGGGAAACTATTCGGAATTATTCAGTTTTGTATTTTTTAAATATAAAAATTAGTTATAATACATATATTCTTATATTTTTATACATATATGGTCATTAGTTAACATGAATCCAAGATAAAAGTACCGATTAATATAATAGATAGATAGAATTTGACATTTGTTGCGATACCGTGGTAAAATGTAACCCATAAAAACTGAAAATTAAAAAAAAATAAAAATATCAAAAGACAAACTCTAGTCAGCCCAGTCGGCTGACTATTCGGTCGGGCCGACTATTGGCCGACTGGAGGTCTATTCAGTCAGGGACCCACCCACACCGCATACTCGGACCGACTATTCAGGATAGTCAGCCGACTATTGCAACACTGCTCCCAGAGTTGTCAAGTGTGTTTTTGTCGACTACTCTCGTAACCAGAAAGGGTACCACTTCTTTGATCCGCTCAGGCGGAAGTACTTTGTCAGTATTGATGTCACTTTCTTTGAATTTGTCATATATTTTTCTCCTACAAGAGATAGACTTGCTTCGTCTAAATCTGATGCTGAGATCTGCATGCCTCATCCTCCTACTGTCATATCACCACCACCACCAACACCTCCTCCACTACCACCACCTACACCTGCTCCTTGGCTCCTCCTTCTACTGTGACACAGTTTTACCTCATGTTTTTACTCGCAGGTCTCGCTCAGTCCCCAATGTTCACAGGCCTTGCCCGTCATCCAGCACGCCTCAGGTATGTAACGAGCACATTGTTTCTACTGATGGCACTACTGAGTAGTTTGTACAGCAAGATTCCATACAGATTGAGTAGGTGCCCTCTCAAGAGGGGAACTTACAGGTTATGGATTTGGCAGATGATCTTGATGTGATGATTACTCTTCGTAAGCCGCAACGTAAGTGTGCTACTTATCCCCGTGCAGCCCGGATTTCCTTGAGCATGCTGTCAGAGGATTTCAGGAAATTTTTTTTTGAGGCTCGGATTTCAGGAAATTTACCCTGATACTATCAGTTGTGGAGATACCAGGGTCATATCAAAAGGTTCTTCAGGACGGTCAGTGGAGATTAGCTATGGAGGAGGAAATGGTCACTTTATAGTCATGTGGTACATGGAGTCTTGTTTCTACTCCAGTTGGCACATGCATTGTGGGATGCAAATGGGTGTTCACTATGAAACACTATGCGGATGACAGTGTGGATCGTTATAAGGCGAGACTTGTGGCACGTGGGTTCACCCAGATATATGGAGTGGAATATCAAGTTACTTTCTCTGCGCTTGCCAGACATTCTACTCTGTTTATTCTACTCTATGTTGTTGTGACACTAGATTGGCCCCTTTACCAGCTTGATGTGAAGAATACCTTCCTCTATGGTGATTTACAGGAGGTCTACATGCAACAGCCACATGGGTTTGCTACTGAAGAGGAGTGTCAGAAGGTTTGTAGGATACACAAGGCTATCTATGGCCTTAAGCAGAGTCCAAGAGCATGGTTCCAAAAGCTCTCGGACCTGATAGAGCAACATGGGTTTATGCGATCAACTGTTGATCACTCATTGTTTGTGAAGAGGACTCAGAGAGGTACTATTGTCATTCTGATTTATGTTGATGGCATTATTGTTACAGGGAATGACGAGCAGGGCATTCAAGGTGCCAAGGTTTTCTTGGGTCAGCAATTAGTAACCAAGGACCTTGGACATTTACTTACTTCCTTGGACTGGAGTATGCCGAGAACCAACGAGGTCTTGTGATGACCCAGAGGAAGTACGTTACAGACCTTCTTTTAGAGACAAGCATGGCAGATTGCATACCTGCCACTACTCCTATTGACCCAAGTATGAAGCTCTATGACGATGACATTGAGGAGGTCGACAAGAAGAGGTACAGGGAGTTTGTTGGCAAGCTACTATATGTGACTATTACCAGTCCTGACATATCATTTGTTGTGAGCAAAGTGAATCAGTTTATGGAGCAGCCCAGACAGGCACATATGGATGCAGTCCATATGATTCTGAGATATCTAAATACTTCACCTGGTACGAGACTTCTTTTCAGTAGAGGCACATCTCTTTCAGTTACCGCATGTGCAGATGCAGATTATTTTGGGTGTCCAAAGGATAGGAAGTCTACATCGGGCTTTGATGGGTTCATAAGGAATTCCCCAGTTTCATGGAACAAGAAGCATACTGTGGTTGCCAGATCGAGTGCTTAGTCAAAATACAGGGCCATGGCGCATGCTAGCACAGAGATGATGTGGATCAGATATGTTCTTATAGACCTAACTATAGAGGTGTCTCTTCCCATGCACCTCCAATGTGACAATCAGGCTGCTCTCTTTATTGCCAACAACCCAGCCTTTCATTAGAGGACGAAGCATATAGAGGTGGACTATCACTACACTCGTGACATGATACAAAAGGGTCCTATCTCCACTACGCATGTCAGCTCTGAAGACTAAACTGCAGATGTTCTTACTAAGGCTCTCGCCAGAGGGCCTTATCAAAAATGTTGTACCAAGCTGAGTTTGATCGATATCTACGCTCCAGCTTGAGGGGGGATGTTGAGATATTTGTTATTGTTATTATTATTTTGCTTATTTTCTATTTCTTTTGTCCTCTTCTTGTAATTTGCACAATAGGTTCCTCTCCTATATAAGAGAACCCTGGTCTCATTAATTAATTCATTCGTATTCCGTCAACAGACCTACATCGTTGGCAGCGTGTTGGATATAAGAAATTGCTCATTCGATGCTTGATACCTAAAATGCAGGCCATCAAGAAATTGATATATCTGCCAGTCAGAACGCTCTTGTACCTATTTGGTATAACATGAGGGATGAAATATAGCAAGCTCCTCATACAGGCTGGAGAGATGCCTATAGTACTCAGTGAGGATGGAATCACACTGAGATGCTGACCAAATTCGCCTTTAAATGTCTGTAAGGCGTGACTTCATCTTCTTCTGGGAATATGTCTGCTCGAGATCCTCCCACATTTTTTGTCGTGTTTTTGTAAAGAAGATTTGAGGAAATGTGATCCTCAACATTGTTGGTCATCCAGTTGATAACCAAGTAATGGATCTTGAGTCAGGATGTAGGGTTTTCTCTGACCACCAATGAACACCGTAAAAGATCGAGACCGGAGCATGTAAATTTTTGTGCCCTTGAGTTTGATAATAGTTCCTTGCGCCATAATATATGTGGCTAAGGAATTTATCTTGGTAGAAGGGGATGTCATGGCGGGTTTTTTTTGAAGAAAAATAGGGTGGCATCCCACGAGGGATCCACCGCATCGTGTATGTATATATTAATAAGAAAGGGGAAAAAAGAGTTACATCATTTTACATTTGACACGATATTGAACATTATCTGCACTAAACCCTTCGCCCGAATGATGACCTTATTACTGGCACACCAAATCGACCACACTATCGCAAATAGGTACATATTGTCCCCATGACTAGACCCGCATACCGATCGGATATCCATCCAAAACGCGGGGCAATCGCTCCGTGTAGTCCACGAGATGCCTGCCTGACTCCAAATCTCCTAAGAGATAGGGCAAGAGAAGAATAAGTGATTTGCATCCTCCCTCAGCACGCCCCACCTATCACACGCAATATCTCCAGGCCCATCAAATGCCCCCGGCGAAAAATCATTAGGATCCTCCCAAGTCTGAAAAGCCATAAGAAAATATTGACTCTGTTAGGTACCATGCATCGCCATATGAGCCTCATGTCGACCCAAACCTCCTCCTACATCTCATCACCATCCTCTGCCAGAAAGCGATATTCCTTACCATAAACCTCCTATCAAGGTTGCAGAAAGCGGTAGTCGGTACTCGGTCAGTGGGGTCACTGACTAAGAATTAATCGGCAGTCAGACGACTAATCGAATTTAGTTGTTCATTGGTCGATTTTGAATTTTAAATTATTTTAAATATATAAATCAATTTTTATACACATATTCTTTTACATTTACATTGATTTGTTCATGATCTATACTATCATAATAAAATAAAAGAAGTAATTGTCTTTAAATATAACATTAAGCATATTAGAATAAGTTTGTTTTTAAAAAAAGAAAAACTAAAAAAATTAAAAAATCTCTATGTAAAAGTCGGCCTTGTAGTCGGCCGACTAGGCCGACTAGTCGGCCCGATTAGTCGGGTTGACCGATTAATGGCCGACTAGGCCTAGTCGAGTCGGTTACCCCACCGACTCGACTAGTCGGGCCGACTAATCGGCCTAGTCAGCCGACTTTTACAACAGCGCCTCCCATCTCCTCAGATAACATGATCTCTTCCCGACGACGGGCGCTCGCTCTGAAGCAGCTCGGCCTGCAGAGAAAGGAACTCCTCAACCCTCTGTTCCGACAATCCAGATAAAAATGACGGAGACCAGCCTTACGATCCCAAACCTCATGTACACACGCCTCCCTATCGACCCTTGTAGAATACGGGGCACACACACCTCCCTATCATGGTGGTCAAAGAAATGAAAGGAGATCCTGTGATTGACTAAGGATGCATACAAGGGCTAAAAGATGCCTTAAAACTCGCATTCAGACACGTAATAGGTTTGAAAATTACACTCCACAACAATTCAGAGAAAAAGCAAGGACCTTACAGCAATAGCAGAGGCCCGAGGAGGCTCTAGCGGCAGTACGGAGGCCCTGTAGAGATGATGGCGGCGGTTGTAGGCCTTGTAGGGCTATTGGCAGGACTAGTGGTGGAACTTGGATGGCCGGCGGTGGCCTAGGAGATGTTGCGACAGCACTGGGATGGTTGCAGTTATTGTTACGGCACCATAGGGGCTGCTTGCGACGGCACTAGAGGGGGTTGCATAGAACCAGGACCTCTAAGGTTCCGGCAGGCGGCAGCGGTCCTAGAAGAGCTCGTCCGAGGACTTGGCAAAGAAGAAGAAGGGCCCACGCAGGCACGGGGAGAGGCTTGAAGGTGGTGGTGGGATTGAGATAGGTCAGAACCCCGGTCTAGAACCTTTGCTCTGATACCATGTGGAGAAAAGAGAATGAGTTGTTAATTCCATAAGTCTAGGGTCTCTTATATAGAGAGAAAACCCTAGAGAGATCAAGAAGAAAAATACATAAATACCCCTAGGCTTACAGGGCATAAACTATAGAAATAATAACTCTAGCACTCGCAAACATAAAGAACAAAGGTTTTCTTTATGTCCATCTCCTGCTCTGGAACTCGAAAAGGCAACCGGGCAGCGCCATCAAGCCCACTACTCGTTGTTGCGACCAAAGCCATTACATGTTGATGTCTAATGTCGTCACCTCCACACTCCAGAGGTGCCACCACCTCCACATCATGTTTTTTGATGTGTTTTTCGAGAGGCTATGTTATTGTGTACATAAGTATGTTATTGTGTATTTTAACGGTTAAGTTTGAAAATTTAGTTGTGTATGTAAGTACATTATTGGGTAACTTGTAGATATGGGAAAGAAATGCCAGAGTGGGGGCGCGATCGGATCCCGAATGGAAATATTATCGAGAACTTGAAATGGACAAGCATCACAAAGGGAAATGCTTATATATATATATATATATGTTGAATGTAGTTTGCATTAGTTTTAATTTCTCTTTCAAAAAAAATTATGCTTATGCCTTGAGCGCCTCGAGGCTTACGTCTCACTCACATTTTGGGAAAACATCTCGGTGCATCTTACGCTTTTTTAAACCTTGGGCATAATTGATATTGCAACATTTAAGAGGGGGACAAATGTAAAAAAAACCATTATGTTTTTTTACAATATTATTACCTTTTTGAACAAATTATAAAGGACATTGAGATCCAAATCTTGTATATATGTGTTAGTTTAATTTTTTTTGTTATAGTAATACTATAGGCCCCCTACTCCTTAAACCCCATCCCTACCCCCGCTCTGTTTTTTACAATATTATTACCTTTTTGAACAAATTATAAAGGACATTGAGATCCAAATCTTGTATATATGTGTTAGTTTAATTTTTTTTGTTATAGTAATACTATAGGCCCCCTACTCCTTAAACCCCATCCCTACCCCCGCTCGATGATTAAGCCTAGAACTTATCGAGTAAAGTATACATACATATATTGCATGTGTTACTATATTAATATTTAATAGTTGCTACTTTGTAAGTACTAGTGATCTAGTATTACATAATCGTAAGATCCATGACATACCTTATTGGGCATTGATTTTATTTAGTTCGGGTACAAATAATTTATTTCAATTCATCTTCTTTCATTCAAATTTATGATTATTATAAAGGGCTTTCTTTAAAATTTGTAAGGTATTATTATCATTTTCTTGTTTGTTTTATTTCTAATAGAGCTCAACATTTTGTTTATGCATAGTATGTCATGTAACATGACGTGTAACATGATGTTGATGTGCTAGATACACCTATGTTTTCTGTAGAAGTTTATGATATGTTCGTGTACTTTTTATCTATTGTTCTTTTCGTTTGTCTACCGTATGTAATTTTCCCATAGGCCTCTCCCTATATAAGAGAATCTAGGGCTCAAGGAATAAACACAACTCTTATTTTTCCCAAGATGGTATCAGAGCGGCGGTCCTAGATCGGAGCTCTCGTACCGAACCCTAAACCTAGCCCCCCACCCTCAAGCCCCGCGCGCCCCTCCTCGCCGCGTCGCTCCTCCTCCACGCGCTCTACCCTTCGGCCACCTTCCACGCGCGCCTTCCTTCGTCCACGTGCGCCTCCCTTCACGCGTGCCTTCCCCCCTTCCGTCGCGTCCTGCCCTTCAGCCCTAGGATCCCGCCGCCCCTAGGGTTCGGCTGTGATCTGCTGCTGTCGTCCTTCTCCGTGAGTCGTTGCCGCCGTCCCTAGGGTCCCGCCGCACCTAGGGTCCGGTCGTTGTCTTCCTAAGGGGCTCCTCTCCTGCGCTTCCAAGTTAATGGGCTTGGTTGCGAAAGTCTACACATGCAATCAAACCTAGTCATGTCAGTGTAGACTAAAGTTTATCTTGTCTACAACCCATGTTTTCTCTGGTCAAAATGTCCGAAAGCAAGATAGAGATCCCACTACATGCGCCTTCAAAGGCTCTGGCGCCTATTGTGAAGATGGATGGATCCAACTACGAGTTATGGGCCATGCAGTTCATGAGCCTAATGAAATCAATGGGTAAGAAACATATTCTTACCGAGGATGAGCCAGAGAAGAAAATAGAATTGTATGCTTCATGGGAGGCTGATGATGCATATGCTCAGGTCCGGTTGTATGGTACTCTGATTCCAGACATTGGTAACGATGTCGTACACCAACCCACTGCCAAAGTCATGTGGGATATTCTTGTTGCCACGTATTCTCAAGCCAAGAATGAGACAAAAATCCTGCAGCTCTAGCATGACATCTTCACGAAGCAAAATGGTCCACCCATGCATGCTCACTACACTGCATTGCGGGGAATGTTTGAGAAGTTTCATAGCTCCATGCCTCTCACAGCTACTCCAGAGCAGTTGAAGACATATCGGAATGTCACGATGGTGGGAGTCTTTCTGGCCACTCTTGACTCACAGTATGAGGCTACGTCATCTCATATTCTAGCTGATGCTACTATCCCTCCAATGGAGGAGACTTTTCGGAGATTGAGCCGAATCAATGTCTCAACCCTTGTTGTTGTACCAAATTCTTCTGTTATGGCGGCCTCTCGCGGAAGAGGCAATCCATCTCAGTTTCGTGGACGAGGACCATGTGGTAGGGGTGGTCGTGGATCACAGTGTACTTACTGTCATAGGACTGGTCATACAGAAGATACATGCTACTCCAAGCATGGTTTCCCAGCATCTGCATGTGCAGCAGAACAGAATCAGCATCATGGTGCTACACCCACGTCGGATCCATGATATGAAGAACTTGTGTCTCGACTGCGTGATATCATGCCTCCAGCTAGTACTCCACATGTTTCAGAGACCAGCTTGGACGTTGCTGCGACTACAGAAGCTAGTTCCTCAGGTAGTGCTCATACTTCTACTTTCTACCAAGGTTCAGGTACCTCAGAATAGATTGTAGATTCAGGTGTTGCACATCATTTTTGTGGAGACAGACATCAACTCACATCCTACAACCAAACTTCCTCAGGAAGGACAGTGGTCATAGCCAATGGGACTCATTCTCCCATCACGGGACAGGACAGATTGCCATAACACCTTCTATGCAGTTGCAGAATGTGCTTCATGCTCCTAATTTCTCAATGAATCTACTATCTATTAGTCAGCTTACTAAGAATTTACATTGTCGAGCGATATTTGACCCATCATCTCTTGTGTTTCAAGACATTCTCACGGGCAACGTGATTGGACATGGCTGTGAGCAAGGCGGGTTGTATCGACTGGTCCATACACCTTATGCTGGAGCATCATCTCATTCCACTGGACATGTTTCTCCTTATCTATGGCATCTGTGCTTCGGTCATCTTCCGTTTCAGAAACTGCGTCAAGTCCTTCCTCAAATTTCACCCCACTCGTCATTCAATCGTGAAGCTTGTCAGTTAGGGAAGCATCATCGGTCTGTCTTCCCTAGTTGTCAGAGTTTGAGCAGTAGCTCTCCATTTGAATTTTTCCATATTGGGGGGTCCAAGTTGTGTTCTCGATCATCAAGGACACAGGTTCTATTTAGTTGTTGTGGATGATTTTAGTCGTTCGTCTTGGGTTTTCCTGTTAAAGAATAAATCTGAAGCGGGCAACACTATTATGAATTTTATTAAAGAAGTGCAGAATGTTTTTTCTGTTTCTGTCAAAATTGTGCGAACTGATAATGCCCTTGAATTCTGTACTCAAACATTATCTCAATTTCTTTCATCTCATGGCATCTTCAAACGTCTTGTGCCTACACGTCCCGACAGAATGGTGTTGCGGAAAGAAAACACCGTCACCTTCTTGATGTTGCTCGTACGCTTCTTATCCAAAGTTGTGCTCCGCATTCGTTCTGGGGCAATGCGGTTCTCACTGCTTGTTACCTCATTAACCGCATGCCCTCATCTGTGTTGGGGGAGAAGATACCTTTCTCCCTTGTCTTACCTGACAAGGAGTTGTTCTCCCTTACTCCTCGTGTCTTTGGGTCCGTCGCATTCGTTCACCAATTGTCTCCAGGGATTGACAAGCTCTCTCCTAGGGTAGTCAAATGCGTTTTTGTTGGGTATTCCAGGACTCAAAAGGGGTATCGTTGCTATGATCTGTTACGTCGAAGATATTATGTCAGTGCAGATGTCACGTTTTTTGAGTCAGACATGTTTTTCTCTCCTATAAGTGACAGGTAGATGCCATCAAACATAACTGAAGAGATATATATTCCTCCTCCATCCTTGTATGCACCACAGCAAGCTCCTACACCTCCACTACCATGGAGCTTGGTTCCAGAAGCTCTCATATTTGCTTGAGTAGCAAGGGTTCAAAAGGTCGAATGCAAACCACTCTCTCTTTGTACAGAGGACATCCAGAGGTATGACTGTTATTATGGTGTATGTTGACGATATACTTATTACAGGAGATGATATACAGGGAATAAAAAGAGCAAAATAATTCTTGGGCCATGAATTCATTGCCAAGGATTTAGGAGTACTTAGATATTTCTCGGGATTGGAGTTTACTAGAAATGAACAAGGACTTGTGATGACTCAGAGGAAATATGTCACGGACTTGCTAAGTGACACGTGTATGCTTGGATGTCGACCTGCTTCTACACCCATGGATCCAAGCATGAAGATACATGATGACGATACTGAGGAGGTTGATCAGAGGAGATACAGGGAACTGGTACGGAGGCTTCTTTATGTTACTATTACCAAACCAAATATTTCATTTGCAGTAAATAAGGTGAGCCAGTTCATGAAGCAACCTCGTCAAATACACATGGACGCTATGCATATGATACTAAGGTATCTTAAGTCATCTCCAGGTGCAGGATTGATGTTTAGGAAGGAGGGCACTATTACTATCTCAGCATGCGCAGATGCAAACTATGTAGGGTGCACACATGATAGGAAGTCTACATCAGGCTTTGCTATATTTGTTGGGGAGTCACTTTTCTCATGGAAGAGTAAGAAGCAAACAGTAGTTGCGAGATCCAGTGCTGAATCGGAGTATAGAGCTATGGCCTAAGCATGTGCAGAAGTGATGTGGGTTCGTGCAGTTATCACAGATCTACATATAGATGTTCCTCTTCCCATGTCACTAAAATGTGACAATCAGGCTTCATTATTCATCGCAAATAACCCTGCATTTCACGAGAGGACAAAGCACATCGAGGTTGATTGTCATTATATCCATGATAAGATCCTGAAAGGCTTTATTTCTACAACTCATGTCAACTCAGGAGACCAAACGGCAGACATTCTTACCAAAGCTTTACTTCGGGGTCCCTTCCAGAAGTGCTTGTCCAAGATGAGCATGATAGATATATATGCTCCATCTTGAGGGGGAGTGTAGAAGTTTATATTATGATCATGTACTTTTTATCTATTGTTCTTTTCGTTTGTCTACCGTATGTAATTTTTCCATAGGCCTCTCCCTATATAAGAGAGTCTAGGGCTCAAGGAATAAACACAACTCTTATTTTTCCCAATAATTTCTAGGGTAAATTATAATTTGGGTCCTCATCTATGTGTCCGATCTCAGAATAGGTCCCGATCTTTAAATTGTAACGATTCGGGTCCCAGGACCATTAATGTAAGGAACTTTTTGAGGATAATGACAAGTATGCCCTTGTTTAAAAGTTGGAACTCAACCCTCATTCTCTTCCCAACAAGGGCATATTCGTCATGAACCTCAAAATTTCTATTTCCTAAATGATCATGGGACCCGAATCGTTACAATTTAAAGATCGGGACCCATTCTGAGATCTGACCCATAGATGGGGACCCAAATTGTAATTTACCCTAATTTCTATAAGTTGTTATTGTTCAAATTTCTTCATTTCCTTTTCGATACCTCCCAATAGTTAGTAGACCACACATTGACAGCAACGATAGTGTGATACGTGCGATATAATATGTATTAATGTGCTAAATACACCTCACTCTTGTAAATAACTAATATAAATATGTATTTGTATGTTATTTATTATTTTAACTAGGATGGTCTTATATTGCAATAAAATAAAATCACTTTTTTGATTCATTTTCGAGAATGTCCACTGATATTGTTGAAATATCCCAAATATCCATTATATATCCCTTTTTGAGCTGAGCAAGGATATCAATATGGATAACTCAAACCTTGTCAAATTTGTATCATGTTTTCTAATCAGGATGACCCGTGGTGGAATTCGTCATAACCCCAATGTTTCATGAGCGAGTACTTGTCTTCCAGTTTATTTATTATAGATGTATAGGATTCTGTAAAAAAATCATATGCCTCGGATGTCATTATATGCACACTAGCTCATCGGTATATAGACCTTATTCAGCCTGCCAAAGGTACACATTGAGATTTATAGATGTATAAGTCTTCAGTCAAAGGATGAGTGCCCATCTCATGACACTTTATGATATGGGTCTTTGTACCTCGATTTCATCAAGCTAACTCTTTATCTTAACTCATCCAACACCTTCAGATATGTGTTCCTACGAAGAGGACATGTATCAAGAATTTCAATCAGATATCAGTCATTGGAGAAGATTGCCATTTTTCTTAAATTGAAGATATCTATCATTGGAGAAGACTGCCATTTTTTCTCAAATTGAAGATCCTCTTTCAATGTTGTTGCTGCTACCCACTACCCACCACTGCCACCGCCACTACTATTTATGTACCTTGATCTTATCTCTTTTATGTTAATGGGTCCTTGTATTGTTTTTTTCTACCTCCCTTCCAGCATAAGGTGGGATAGGCCTCCCATGACGAGTAAGTTCTTTTTTTCCCAACATTAATGGCATCATATAATTCAAAACTCCTTTTCTAGATAATGTAAGCCACTGGGGAAATTCGGTTGTTAAAAATCTAGGTCGGGAAGAGAACGTAATATCCATATATTCAAAGAGAAAACGTGGGTTTCTTTCTATAAGGAGAGCCCAATGAAGCAGATACCGTAGGAATAGAAGTAGAAAAGAGACCCATTTTTTTACTCCAAGAATTTCTATTGTTTACGTGGCTGTTTAATTGCGGTGCTCCATGGTCCATAGTTCATCTACGAATTCAGTTGTTCACAGAAAACCACCCATAATAGTCTCATTCCCACGAAAGAAATCATATTATTGGGAGAGCAATACCAAGATTTGTGCAAATCAAATAATCACGTGACCGTCATTCTTACTACCAGAAAGTATTGAAACAGGCAGCAATCTTAATTAACTCGTCTTCCACCTAGTGTATGAAATGAAAATAAATACAACAGTAACAGTGAAACTGTCAACTTCCCTTCCATCCCCCACAGCCAATTCGACTCACCATTTGGACCAGTTTTGGCATTCCAAATCAATCCATGCAAACACAAATCAACAAGAAGATCATCCTTGGTAACTATCAGAAACCCCACGATTCTACCACAACAACAGAGGATAGAATCGGCTTCCATCGATCACAGACGACAGACAGAGAATTATCCAGAATAACAGAGACCAATCCCCACAAATTTATCGCTGCCTATCACTAGGTTTCAGAACCAATCCACAGAGAGAGAGAGAGAGATTAGCGCCTCACCTTCGCCACAGCCGAGCTTGGCTCCCTTGTACCTCGTACTCTCCCTGAGGAACTCGAGCACAGTGGTGGAGGGGTCGAACCCCGAAAGCTCGAACCTCTCCCCATTCACGGCAAACACGAGGCGGCTGATGTTGCCGCTGCTGATGCGAGCCCGTCTCTGCCCATCCATTGCCAGCGGTACCATCCACAACACACAAAGCCACCACGACGCCTTTTCGACTGAAGCGGAAGGAGGATTAAATCGGTAGACATCGAATCTAAGACTCCGAAATCGACCCGACCGAGAGGATTTGACCGCAATTTTCCCCACGCTCTTACTTTACTTTGCGGCTGCTTTCCCGTTCTTGCGCCGCTCGACCCGAAGGAGCGAGAGGATTTGACCGCAATTTTCGCCCATGCTCTTACTTTCCTTTGCGGCTGCTTTCCCGTTCTTGCGCCGCCAATCTGCTTCTTCTTAGTTTCTCTCTTTTTTGGATTTTTCAGGATTTTATGAACCCCTGCTTTCCTTCCTTTCTTCATGTGATGTCCCTCCGCACTGAGTAGAACGTGTCGCTGTATCGAGTATCGACCACGTCCACACAGTCAAGCAAATCGCTATACACGTGGACACATTGCCAAATACGTGGACAAGACGATTTCCAAATCGTGGCGTTTTCTGTTTGAAGGGTGCATATATGCTTTATGTCCCTGCTTATTTTTCGAAATTCATTCCCTAGATGATCTGGAAAGTTTGACCCGACAATCCTTCGAAACTTTAATATATTAATATCCATATGGAGAGGTTCACATCTTGCGTGTACACGTAGATACCCTTACAAAGTTCTCTTTCACTTTTATCACGAGGATTTTTTGCAGCAGGTCCGGCCATTTTCGGAGAGGAGGTGACCTACTTTGGGGCCCATTTATAATGACTATAATATCTTGGGATGCGGGCTACGATATGGCCCACGTCCCAACCCGACCCAATTAACATGGCCTTCAATTCAGATGGAAGCGTTTCATTTAAAAAGTTTTTAGGATGACAGGATAAAGGTAACTTACGGGATGTGATTATGAATAAATATCACAAATTGAGATTGATTACAGTTAAGTTGGTTACAGTTGAGTTGGTTACGGATTGAGCTTAAGTACAGTTGAGTTGGTTACAGTTGAGCTTGATTTCAGTCGAGCTAGTTACTGTTCCGCCAGTAGATCGTGGCTAAGAGAAAATATTATATTACGAATATCATCCTTATCAGACTAAGAGATACTATCATGGTTATTAGATGAAGCTGGTGGACGCGTTGGGAACTTAGTTAGGATGCATTTTACTCCACGTCATGCCTACGGAGGCAAACCAACCCTAAGGCTTCCTTATTGCCTTAGAATCATAGTGTGAGGTCTCACCCAGATCAAGACCACAGGCTATCCACTGAGCTTGAGAAATTCAACAAGAAAGGGATCAAAACACAAGACTCATTATCTACACTTACTGAGATACATCCACATGACTCATAAACATCGAAAAAAGATCTAGATCACCTCGACCATAATAAGCATTTAATAAAATATAAGATCTGGATCACCTCAATCATGATAGGCATTGAATAAATCATGGAATTTGAAATAGAATGGGGAAAATGGAAATCGTATACAGTTTATACTGGAGACACATCTTTAAGTTATAATGTGAGGTCACACTCAGATCAAGATTATAGATTATCCACTAAATCTGATAGATTAGATAAAAATAAAGATCAGATCAGAGACTCATCATCCATATTACCGCAATCAATCAAACATGAATTATAATTAATAAAAAGATAATAGCTTAAATATGGATCATATAATCTATTTATAAAAGTATTAAAATTGGGTAATTGAGGTAGGATGAGTAAGATAGGGATTTACATACCAAACAACTTGAAAACATGTTTCAAGGCAAGTAGCTCATTGGATTTACTTGTCTATCTACTTGCCTTCTTTTAGAGCCACTAACTCTCCTGTTATTTTTTTATTGATTAGATGTGCTCAATATTGATTGATGTTATGTTCTACCTAATGCATGGATTGCAGGAAAAACACTTGCATCGTGGTATTAAGAGAGATGAACCTAAGCTTCCGCAGTTACTATTGTCAGGTACACATATTATAGTTTTTTTTCAAGATATTATAAATGCTTTTCTTTCTCTTCTGTTGTATTTGGGATACATGTACATTATATAGTTTCTTTTGTTACATGTAAATTTATATGAAACTTAATGCAATTTAAATTGGTAACACATTGATGATTCTGTGGTTTGTTATTTAAATGTGGATGTCATTCGAAAATGCAAAAAAATTTCCCTCATTTTTGATTTATAATGTGATCTCTAACGAACATGATATCACGAGTCATGTGTAAATGGATATCTCAGATCGCAGGCGAGCGTCGTAGATAATGCAGGCGTGATAGTTTGGTATCAGAGTAGTGGTACCTCGCTACATACATTAGTAGTATTATAGTTCTGATTGCATTAATTCTCGGATAGCGACAGTCCTCCGACTTGTCGTGAGTCCAAAAGGAAAATATGACGTTTAAATTCAATAACCACTGATGTCACCATTTGCAACTAATTTCCATATTGTATCCTAGGAATAGAAAAGTACACTGGAAATATCTGTAGACATCAACTATTATAATTAATGATATCGGTTCTTATAAAGAACCATGGCATCTAGAGATGACCTTTCTATGATTTAAATTGATTCTGAAGCGATGGATGAGCTTTGAGATTTTTAGCTTCAGTAGGTAGAGTTGCAAAGGCCCTAGACTCTCCTTGTCACATCTATGAGCTAGGTGGCCAGTTGTTCATCATAAGATCGATAGTCAGAGGGTTACCAATGTTGATTGGTAATCAGGAGATGATAGCAGACCGTCTGCTATTACAGCTTGAGGAGTTGACCTGATCTTGAACATTAATTGGTTGTCATCTCATCATGCCCTAGTTAATTGCTTTAGGAAGACGGTTGTCTTCATGATCCCGAACTTATCTGAGATTATCTTTAAGAGTACATTACATGACTCCAAAATAGAGTACATTTCAGTGTTGAGGGCTCATAGACTCATAGATCAAGGATGAGACACATTTCTAGCATTTGTCAGAGACATCTGATGGAGAGTCGATGCTCAGGACATCATGATAGTGTTAGATTGCCCTAATGTGTTCTCTGATGAATTGTCAGGGTTGTCACGCATCAATGACTTGTTTAATTAGCTATAAGGATCTTCGGTGTTTTCAAAGATCGATCTCCGATCTGGCTACCATCAGTTGAGGATTCGAGAGTCTAATATTCCTAAGACAACATTCATGACTCGATATGGGTACTACGAGTTGTTGTAATGTCGTTTGGGCTCACAATTGCCCATCCATCATTCATGGACATGATGAACCAAATTTTATGTCCATACTTGGACAAGTACGTGGTTGTGTGCATTGATAATGTTCTGATATAGTCTCGGAGTGAATGGGATCACACAAATGATCTGAAGATAGTACTGGATACACTTCAAGAGCATAAGTTGTATGCTAGATTGAGAAAGTGTGAGTTATGGTTATCCCAAATCTCAATCCTTAGGCATGTCATTTCTGGAGCATGTATCGCAGTTGACCTTACAAAGATTAAAGAAGTCATGACTTGGGAGCAGCCCAAGAAAATCACTCAGATTTGAAACTTCTTTGGACTAGCGAGTTATTACATACGCTTCGTCAGTGGCTTTTCACGAGTCATTCTTTCCTGACACGATTGACACAGAAGGGAGTTCCTTTTATTTAGGATGATACATGCAAACATGCCTTAAGGACACTAAAGGAAAGATTGATGATTGTGCATATTCTTGTACTTCCTTCAGGCACTCAGGATTATGCAGTATATACAAATGCTTCAAGTCAAGGTTTAGGAGTAGTTCTAATGCAACAAGGTCCCATGATTACTTACGCATCACGTTAGTTGAGACCATACGAGCGGAATTACTCTACCCATGACTTGGAGTTGGCAGTAGTTGTCTTCACCTTAAAGATCTGGCGCCACTATCTATATGGGGTGAATTTCAAGCTTTTCACAGATTGCTAGAGTTTGATGTACATCTTTGATAAGAAGGAGCTGAACATGAGACAACGTAGCTACTGAAGGATTTTGACTGCACGATCTCTTACCATTCCGGTTAGGGAAATATGATGGTAGATTCGCTTAGCAAGAGAGCTTATGCACGTACAACAAACTAGCTATACACGTGGGATATGCTCACAGCTTTGACTAATTGACATCCTCATGAGAGTACATCCATATCTACTGTCGTGCCTTCGTGATTTAGCGGTCTTCGGGGATCGCATAGTAGAAGGACAAAGGACAAATCCTTGAATTCAAAATAGATATATGTGTGCCATCAAGGACAAAGGTGATGATTTTACGGTGACTAAGTCCATTTTATGAAAGGTTGGACGGGTTGTTGTGTCCAACGATGAGCAGTTATGTAGAGATATTCTTGATGAGGTGCACAGTTCATGATTGTCTATTCATCCTGGAAGTATGAAGATATATCGAGATCTACGCCAACATTCCGGTGGGACGTGATGAAGCAAGAGGTGGCAACATGTTAGCAAATGCTTAACATGTCAGATGGTCAAGGTGAAGCATAAGAGACCACCAGGGTTATTACAGTCTCTCCCCATTCCCGAGTAGGAGTAGGAGAGTATTCCTATGAATGTTATCACTAGACTGCCGAGGATACCATCTGGACATGATATTATTGGATCGTTGTTGGCAGATTGACCAAGTCAGCCATTTCATACATGTCAACATGTCATACACTCCATCTAGGTTGGTCAGACTACATGTGAAGAACATTATCAGATTTCATGATATACCACGTAAGGTAGTGTCTGATAGAGACTCGAGGTTTACATCTCACTACTAGCACCGACATGGTGTGAAAGATGCAACATGCAAAACCGAAGAAGATATGTGGGAATGGAGATATATTTTCATCTTTTAGAGTGGTGAATCACATATTCATCAATCCCCTATATTTAAACCCCGCTCGTCCCCGAGCAACTAAAATGAAATGTAGAAGTGAAATGATTTTGGTTTCCATACCTAGGTCATGAACAAAAGGTAAAAATAGAGCTCGACTCAACCTTTGGATTACTAATGTGATAGAGCTCCTTATGAGAATTAGGGTTTTAATAACAACATCCTCCACGTTCGTACAAGTCAATATCCTAGACCCGGCTCAAAAGTCATCTTAGGTCAACCCCCCCCCCTAAAGCATCCCACATGAACACTAAATACTTGTCTCTGGTGTGTGAAGGGTGTTAGCTCTTCCTGTTCAAGATGTCAGACTACCATGCAATCTCCTCCTCTAATAACTCATCCTCGAGTAATTAAGTATTTCATTCTAAGTTCAAAAACGTGCTAGTCAACAACGAGTAGGGGGAAGTATAGAAGAACTGGAGAATGACCAGTGTAGTCAACTCTCATGTGAAGCTTGGCGGTGTGGCGAAGTCTCCACTAGATCTGCATGCTATCCGAAGCTTGGACTTTTTGATGTTAGCTTCTTTCTGGTAGAAATTGTGGTTGTTGTGCATTGATCTCTTGTGCCCCAATGGATGTAGAATCTTTTTGTCCGTCCATATTTTGGGGTCTTAGAAACAATTGTGCTAGCATTCCATCCCTCATCCGAAGCTTTATTTCAACCCGGTACTTCGGTCTTTAGATGTCAATGCTACCAAAGAAAGAAACACATCATCTGAGTTGAGCTAAGTGCACATTGTAGAGTACAGAATAATTCCTTATCTAAGAGTCTACTCAGAATAAGGTGACCAGTTTAGACACTAAGAAGTCCAAACATTATCTGTGAACTTGGAGAATTAAGTCTAATACTCGGAGCTACTAAAATACTACTTCTCAGTTGAAGTTCCTCTGAAATTTTATTAGATTAAGGTCAAATCAAGTCCATCCTCGATTTCTATTCATAACTCGGTTCATAACCCATTGAATTTCCACTTTGTATATGCATGATATGCAAATGAAATGCATGTGACATGAAATGCAAATGAATGAAGTGCAAAATTTTTTCTCTCCTTTTTATATGCTAGAATGATATGCAATAATGAATAAGAAGCCCTTTTTACAAAAGTATTTTTTTTGTTTTTTTGTGAATTTTGAGTTAGACCTCATATTTTACAATAATTTTACAAAAGAGAAATATTTACAGGATTTACAAGATTATACAAGTTTTATACATAGAGTATTATACACATTATACATATTTTACATCTTGTATACAATATAGACTTTATACAAGTATTTTACAAAGATAATTTCTTTTGATTTTCAATCTTTTTTTATTTTTTGTTTTTTTACCAATTTTACCCATCCCATAATTATTAAATAATATATACAAAAATACGTGAAAGTATGAACTATGGGTAAATTATATATTTAATATATACACCTCCTATATTTAGCATGTTATATCCTCGGAGCACAAGAAGCAAGGAAAAGACATAGCTCATGCAAAGCGTAAGAGAGTAAAAAAGAATTAAAGTATAGAAGTCGATCGGTCCCCCTATAATTAGGCTTTGGTTAACCTAAGTTTAGAAGAAGAGCAAAAATGGGACAGTCGAGGTCAATAGGATAAGGGGTGCCATGGGGGTCTTTCTTTTTGAAGAAAAATAGGGTGGTGTCCCACGAGGGATCCACCGCATCACGCATGTATATATTAATAAGAAAGGAGAAAATAGTTACATCATTTTACATTTGCCATGATACACAAAATGCCCTGCAGTGCCCCAAAACATTATCTGAATTAAACCATTCCCGTGAATGATGACCTTATTACTGGCACACCAAATCGACCACACCATCGCAAATAGGCACACATTGTCCCCATGGCTAGACCTGCATACCAAATCCACATAAAGAGAAAGAGAGAGAGAGAGAGAGAGAGATTAGCGCTTCACCTTCGCCACAGCCGAGCTTGGATCCCTTATACCTCGTACTCTCCCTGAGGAACTCGAGTACAGTGGTGGAGGGGTCGAACCCCGAAAGCTCGAACCTCTCCCCATTCACAGCAAACATGAGGCGGCCGATGCTGCCGCCGTTGATGCAAGCCCGTCTCTGCCCCTCCATTGCCAGTGGTACCATCCACGACACACACAGCCACCACGACGCCTTTTCGACTGAAGCGGAAGGAGGATTAAATAGGGAGACATCTAATCTAAGACTCCGAAAGCGACCCAAAGGAGCGAGGATTTGACCGCAATTTTCCCCACGCTCTTTATTTTCCTTGTGGTTGCTTTCCCGTTCTCATTTTTTGATTTCTCATGATTCTATTACTCTGTACTTTCCTTGTTCCATGTGATGTCCCTCCATGCCGAATAGAGCACGTCCCCACTGTCGAGGAAATTGCTACACTCGGGACACATTGCCAATTGCTACAGTCGTGGACACATTGCCAAATACGTGGACAAGACGATCTCCAATCGTGGCGTTTTCCATATGAAGGATGCATATATGACATGTTCCTACCTATTTTTCGAAATTCAACCCCTAGATGATCTGAAAAGCTTGACAGGTGCTCCCAACAATCCTCCAAACTTCAATGGGATTTTTACCAGGCAAACCCTATAAACTTTGCCAATCACCTCCACAACCTTTGAAATAACATAATTTTCTTCTCGATCTCGTAAACTTGCCAACTCTTACCCCGTAAATCCTCCGGGTAATATGTTTTAAGTCTATGGGGATTCTTGGGGTAATTTACATGGTCGATGAAGTAATTACGTTGTGCAAAAGGTCGTAGAGGCATTTTAAAACGTTTATAGGGTCTGTTGAGTAAAAATCCCATCTTTAATATATTGATATCCATATCGATAGGTTCATATCTTGCGTGTGCATGTAAATATCCTTACAAAGTTCGCTTTCACTTAATTCCCTTTATCACGAGGATTTTTAGCATTAGGTCGGACACTTTCGGATGGGAGGTGACCTACTTTTGAGATTCATTCATAATCTTTATAATAATTAAAGTTGGATTCTGTTAAGATTAGAGTTAAATTAGGATTAGAAATCCTAATGGGATTGGACTCCTGATCTTAATAGCTATTGAGTTATATTCTATTTATAGTCCTATTAGGAATAAGATTATGGGGTTGTATTTGGGCTATATAAAGAGAGGGGTGGAGGCATAGCCTCTATACCACAACAAGAGGGAATACCACAAGGGAAGAGAGATAGAGAGAGATAAGAGAGCGAGGGAATACAGAGAGTTGTACTTATCTTCTTATAGTGATCTTTCTTCTCTGGTGGTCCTAAGAGGTGACCGACCACCGTTATATCTGGTGTTCTTTCTTTCACGTACTTCTATGGTGGTGGTGGTCGTTTTTGTATCTACTTCCATATTCGTGGAGGTTCGTATCCCCAACATCCGGTATCCGAGAGGAGACGATACCGATGGGTCGTGTTCCTATCAACTGGTATCAGAGCTTAGTTCGACGACAGCGAGGGATACAACACGGTGGATCAGAGCGTAATTCGATGTTGAGGAGACGACGCAACATGTGCGCTTTCTTCAGAGGCAGTTAAGATCCAACGGTTACGGTGAACCGTTGAGATCGGGAGCATCCAGAGTCCGATTGAGGTAATCCAAGAGTCTAGCTAGGGGTTTTTTAGCACTCCAAACGAGTTAGACAGTTCAGATCGAGAGGATACTGCTTTTTTTTTCAGATCGTATAAGGAGGTACGATTGATGAATGTCAAATTCGCCTCTTTAATACAGATATATAAGTCGTAGTATAGGAGGCGAATTTGGTTCAGCAAAAACCACGATCTTTGAATGTCGTGGAATATTTTAACTTGACAAGTCTACCAAGGTTGAACACAGGGACACGACTGCCTAATGTGTGTAATGAATTTTGATTCATGAAGGCACAATTTGAATAAATTCCAATTTCAGGTCCACGGGATGCAATATGCTATTTACAAGGCAATGCCAAGATGCATGCTATTTTTTATCGGTTTTTAGGCAAGTTAAAGATGATGCATGAGCAAATATGCAAGAGAACAAGTATGCTGAATAAAATGCTACAATTTATACCCTAAAATGTGAGCAACACAATATAAAATGAAATCAGAGTCCATTTGAACACATCAATAAAAATCGGTCCTCAGATCAAAGCAAGCCAAGGAGAGCAGGATCACAATTATCACATAAAAACTCACTTCAATTAAAACGGGGGTAAATGAGACAATTACATGCCAAGATGAGGAGGGCGAAACAAGGATCAAAACGACACTAAAATCATGCAATTTGGACCTACGATGCTCAAGTTATGTTAAAAATAGTGCAAGGGCATAATTGTAATAAAAAATGCAATAAAAATAAAGGGTAAATATTGCATTTAGGTCTATGAAAGGACCTAAATGCAATTATGAAAAACTGCTTGGGCCTGGATGCAATTTTCCCATATGCGTGGGGGCCTTTTTGTAATTTCCAAAAAATCGAAGGTCTTCCATGTAAAATACCCCAGGCGCGCACGTGAGGCACGCGCCTGGAGGACCATTTTGCAATTATCAAATATTCCAGGGTCTTGCATGCAATTCTCCCAGACCCCACGTGCTCTGCACGTGGGAGACTAGGCTCGGAAGGCTGGCTGACGCTCGGGCCAGGTGGATGCATCTGATGGTTCGGATTTTTGGCTCGAGTCATCCGAGCCTGTTGGTTCGACTCGAGGCTTGGTCCTCCATGTGGCTTCATCACGGTCGTTCGATCAGGAGGATCGGACGGTGTCTCTCCTTGTGCTCCTCCGCAGGTCGCCGGAGGAGGCGGGGATCCGGTGACCTGCAGCTGGCTCCGCCTCGCCTCGCGAGGTCGTAGGATGGTCGAGGAAGCTCACTGGAGGCATGGCGGAGGTCCTGGAGCCGAGGCGGTGCTCCGATGTTATCTGGAGCTGCTCGGCGAGGCACGGTCGTCGAAGGAGGAGATCTGGAAGGTGCTCCGACATGAAGTCCAGCTATTGAAGATATCTGCAGGGGTCAGTTATAGCTGAAGCATGCGCTCGTGATCTGTGAAGTGCGTGAAGTGAGATGGGAGCCGGCGGAGGTGGAGAAGGTGATGGCTCAGGCGAGTCCTCCGCCGTGATGACAGAGGAGTGGTGTCGGAGCGCGGTGGGGTTCTGACGGAAGGAGGGTGGTCAGCGAGGATCGGAGTGAGATGGTGGAGATGCTGGAGTGGTCAGAGAAAGGTAAACGATGATGGGTATGAAGGGAAAATTAGGAGAAGTAGAGGGAAAATTTGCCTTGCCGGAGCAAGGCGAATGGCGGTGGGGATAGCTTGGGCTGAGGCTCAAGAGAACCTCGGGTCGTCGCTCGGCGAGGTCAGCCAGGTCTCGGGGCTCATTTGGTGACCGGAGGTCACCAGGACACGGCGTAGCACTACCGTGGGTCGACACCAGCAAAAAGCCATAATCGCCTCTACATTCCGCCCCTCTGCTGTCACCGGAGGGGCGGAGGAAGCTAGGGTTTAAGCCAAAAATGGTGGACAGGGCTGTCAGTGGCGGAGGAAGGGGCTTTATAGGTGGAGACATCCGACGGTTACAGTGGTAGAGGGGCGTTTTGGAGAGGCGGTCTAATGGTGATGGGGTAACGGCTGGGAGTTATGGAGATCGTGCGAGTAAGATGGGGGAACGGGCTAATGACGGGGGAACGGGCTATGCGGGGCGACCATTAGGAGCGGGAGAGATGACTGGAGGTGCCGGCCAAAAATGGAAGGGAGAGGGGGTTTGGCGAGGTGTAACACCTGGGCGAGGGGGTTACTCGAGGTAGAAGATGACCTTCCGACCGTTGGATCAAGTGATCCAACGGCTAGGACGCGAGCACTGATGGAGGGTTCCGATTAGATCTTAGGTTTAGATCAAGCGGCGGGGAGTTGGGCGCCGATGAGCGGCTCAGATGGGAAGTTGGGTGAGATCTAACGGCGAGAGTTAAAAGGGGGACGTGGCGCGAGAGTAGGCGTAGGATTGGTTTCGATCGAGCGGTTGAGGTTAAAGGCGACGTGGCAGGTGGAGGACCGTGGATGAGGGGGTTGATCTGACGGTTATAGATGCGGCGCTAGTTAACGGTGGAGATCTGATCTGAGATCAGATCCAAGGGCTAAAAGTGAGGCGGTGTGGACGACTCAGATGAAGGCGGATCTGGAGTGATCCAACGACCCAGGAGGGGCGCCGGGTGTCAGCAAGGGAAGCGGGCCACGTGGGCAGCCCAGAGAGCGCCACGTGGCCCAATAAGAAAATTCAGAGAATAATTACAAAGAAAAATAGAAAAGAAATAGTTAGAGGCCGAATCTGGAAAAAGTCAAAACATGAAAGTTGCTCGTCTCGACGAGATCTACAACTTTCATGTTGGTCAAAAAGCCAAAAGAGGTCATTTGTACAAAAGCTAATTTTGGGGGTATTTTTAAAAGGGATAAAAATACCGATTTTGTGGTTTTGTGATATTTTTGTATTTTTTAGTGCTTTTAATGGTCAGTGAAATATAGACAGCTTAGCTACCTAATTTTTAGGGGTTTTTAATAATAAAAAAAATACAAGAAAATTAAAAGAAATTAAATATAATAAGTTAATGGTAATTTATACACAATATGATACAATATAAAAACAAGGATTTAAAGGTGATTTTTATTGGATTGATTAAGCAGGGGGTTTAATATGCGGCTTTTAGCATGATGAATACGAGATTCATCATACCCCTGTACTTAAACCATGCTCGTCCTCGAGCATCTAAAAAAATGAAGGAGTCAAATTAATTCATGACAGTGCGCATGAAATTTTCAAGGCTTGGTCTTTCGAAGACCCTTGACCTAAGTGATCCTAAAATTCCGGGTTTATCCAAGCCTTAGTCAGAAGGAATCCAACTTCTTTGATTATCAGCTCTCTTTCTGTACATATAATATAAGGATATGACAATTAGTGTACTGCATTTCATGAGAGCTGTATCGATGCATCACTCAAAGTTCCAGTCCCAAAGACTCTCCTCTAGACCTAATCCTCAATACTAGGGAATAAGTCTATTCTTGCTTCAGTCAACCGTCTCATTAGTTTGTCAAACTTGAAATGTTGATGAACGGCCAGATGATGGAGGTAATGGGATTGTGTCTATTTTTCTCACCCTCACATTGAAACAAGGGACCTCTCGTGTGCCTTTTTACTCAATACATGTAAATTTTAATTTTGTTGATCAATGTGTCCGTCAAAAGAGTTGGAGTCGTCTGCACTTGTTTTTCTGGGAGTACATCGGGTGTGTCTTTTCTGAGTATCTAAGATACCTTTGACACCCAGACTTGTATCGCTTACGATGCAGGGCCCTTTTTGTGGTGTCAGCCCGACTCCTTGGTCCTAATTAGCGCTTGGTCTAAGTGGACACTTTGAAAATGTTTGGGAGCGCTCGCCATTGGTGGAAGCTTATTTGTATTTTAATTTTGATATTCAGAGCTTTTTCTTTGTCATTTCATTTCTTTTGTTGGCTAGCTCCACTGCTTTTACCAAGAGTTGGCGCACACTGATCAACAAATTCCTTTAAGTTTCATCACACCCTGGCACACAGGTAAATATCAAAAAGATAGTATATGAATCTTGTTCACATACTGGCTAGGGTTTTGCTGACACTCAGGTTTTCTGAAGCCTTCATTAACTTTATCCCATCCTCGAATTTCATTAGATCGGGTCTAAACTCAAATCTCTGATCCTAGATCCTCAAGTGATATCTCAACTCAGCTCATCAATCATGCAGTTGTGGAAGTGATTGTGCTGATCATATTTTCTTGAAGGTAGAGATAAAGAGTGCAATATAGCACCCAAATCTTTCAAACCAGGGAAGTGTGGATATTTAAGTCTTAAAAACCCTAATGACTAAGGCATGTTAACTCAGACTCTCAAGATCACAGAAATCTGGTGTCCTCAAAATCCTCAAGCCTTGAGTGAAGGTGAATGTGTCAGGAATACACCAACTCCTTAAGTTAGTGATTTTTTGTGTGATTTTTGGCTTTTGCAGATTTTTATGGATTTTAATTTTTTTAATTCCTCGGAGAGACAATGACTGGCCCATGCTCAAATAAAAGTATCCACTTTCAGCCAGTATGGGTGTAAGTACGTGCCGAGGCCCGTGTTACTTGAGGACGGGACCAATTGCGATGTCCTCTAAACCACCCACTCTGCTAAGGGAGACCGAGGTTCCCTCACTGAAAATGTCTACTAAGCCTAGTAGTCAGAGTCAAATTCCAAGAAAGATTTTTAATTTTTATTTTTTTTAAAAATAGGAATATTAATAGAATTTAATCCCTCAATTTTAATAAACAATTTTTACAGGTTTTTACTCAGTTCACTAGTTTACCAAAACCCAGCCCGAAAATAAGATTTAAAAACACGAGCTAAGACTAAAGTAAATATACAGTAATATACGGTATACCCCCCTATACTTAAATTTTGCTATGTCCTCATAGCACAAGTGCCATGAAGCCAAGGCTCTGTTCAAATATAGGGTGATATAGCGGAACTGAGGAGGAGGGTCCCCCTATACTTAGGCCAAAATTGACCTAAGTACAAGAAGACTGAACAAGGAAGGGATGAGCAGGCAGGCCCCCCTATACTTAGGCTACAAATAGCCTAAGTAAGGTATGCGTTAGGGGGGGGGAGGTTCTATGATACAAGGGTGAGGGGGTTCGTGAAAAATAGATACACACACACACACAGAGAGAGAGAGAGAGCGATAGAGATAGAGATAGAGAGAGAATGAAATATACAGGGGGAGGGTGGGAGTGAGTTTGTGCAAGTGTAGGTGTGTGTGTGGGGGGGTGTATATTTTTTTGTGTACAATATGCAAAAACTGAAAATAAATATGCAGATGCAATATTTTTTTCTTTTTCTTTTTTTTTTCTTTTTTTACAATATGCAATGCAGGCTAATAAAAATCCTCAAATTTCTTCAAATGTCTTTTGCGGTCTCTTCAGCGGAAGCTCCCGACTTCACGCCTCCATGAGGATCAAGCGTCCTCAATCGTCATGGGCCCTGCCACAAAAGAGAAAAGTTAGCCACACCGAAAAGTTAAATCAGCAGATATGATGCATGAAATTTATGCATGAAATGAGGACCTAAAATTTTTTGAAATTATTCAATAAAAAAAATCAAAATTCAAAAATTAAGCAAAGTCGTATCCCCGGCAACGGCGCCATTTGATGAACGTCAAATTCGCCTCTTTAATATAGATAAGTCGTAGTATAGGAGGCGAATTTGGTTCAGCAAAAACCACGATCTTTGAATGTCGTGGAATATTTTAACTTGGCAAGTCTACCAAGGTCGAACACAGGGACACGACTGCCTAATGTGTGTAATGAATTTTGATTAATGAAGGCACAATTTGAATAAATTCCAATTTCAGATCCACAGGATGCAATATGCTATTTACAAGGCAATGCCAAGATGCATGCTATTTTTTATCGGTTTTTAGGCAAGTTAAAGATGATGCATGAGCAAATATGCAAGAGAACAAGTATGCTGAATAAAATGCTACAATTATACCCTAAAATGTGAGCAACACAATATAAAATGAAATCAGAGTCCATTTGAACACATCAATAAAAATTGGTCCTCAGATCAAAGCAAACCAAGGAGAGCAGGGTCACAATTACCACATCAAAACTCACTTCAATTAAAACGGGGGTAAATGAGATAATTAAGCATGCCAAGATGAAGAGGACGAAACAAGGATCAAAACGACACTAAAATCATGCAATTTGGACCTACGATGCTCAAGTTATGTTAAAAACAATGCAAGGGCATAATTGTAATAAAAAATGCAATAAAATAAAGGGTAAATATTGCATTTAGTCCCGGAAGGACCTAAATGTAATTATGAAAAACTGCCTGGGCCTAGATGCAATTTTCCCATAGGTGCGGGGGCCTTTTTGTAATTTCCAAAAAGTCGAAGGTCTTCCATGTAAAATACCCCAGGCGTGCACATGAGGCACGCGCCTGGAGGACCATTTTGCAATTATCAAATATTCCAGGGTCTTGCATGCAATTCTCCCAGACCCCACGTGCTCTGCACGTGGGAGACTAGGCTCGGAAGGCTGGCTAACGCTCAGGCCACGTGGATGCATCTGATGGTTCGGATTTTTAGCTCGGGTCATCCGAGCCTGTTGGTTCGACTCGAGGCTTGGTCCTCCACGTGGCTTCATCACGACTGTCCGATCAGGAGGATCGGACGGTGTTTGCTCCTCGTGCTCCTCCACAGGTCACCGGAGGAGGCGGGGATCCGACGACCTGCAGCTGGCTCCGCCTCACCTCGTGAGGTCGTAGGATGGTCGAGGAAGCTCACTGGAGGCATGGCGGAGGTCCTAGAGCCGAGGCGGTGCTCCGATGTTATCTGGAGCTGCTCGGCGAGGCACGGTCGTCGAAGGAGGATATCTGGAAGGTGCTCCGACATGAATTCCGGCTATTGAAGATATCTGCAGGGGTCAGTTATAGCCGAAGCGTGCGCTCGTGATCTGTGAAGTGCGTGAAGTGAGATGGGAGCCGGCGGAGGTGGAGAAGGTGGTGGCTCAGGCGAGTTCTCCGCTGTGATGACGGAGGAGTGGTGTCGGAGCGCGGTGGGGTTCTGACGGAAGGAGGGTGGTCGGCGAGGATCGGAGTGAGATGGTGGAGATGCTGGAGTGGTCGGAGGAAGGTAAACGATGATGGGTATGAAGGGAAAATTAGGAGAAGTAGAGGGAAATTTTACCTTGCTGGAGCAAGGCAAATGGCGGCGGGGATAGCTTGGGCTAAGGCTCAAGAGAACCTCGGGTCATCGCCTGGCGAGGTCAGCCGGGCCTCGGGGCTCATTTGGTGACCGGAGGTCACCAGGACACGGCGGAGCACCGCCGTGGGTCGACACCAGCAAAAAGCCATAATCGCCTCTACATTCCGCCCCTCCGTTGTCACCGGAGGGGCGGAGGAAGCTAGGGTTTAAGCAAAAAATGGTGGACAGGGCTGTCGGTGGCGGAGGAAGGGGCTTTATAGGTGGAGACGTCCGGCGGTTACAGTGGTAGAGGGGCGTTTTGGAGAGTTGGTCTAATGGCGATGGGGTAACGGCTGGGAGTTATGGAGATCGCGCGAGGATGACAGGGGAACGGGCTATGCGGTGCGGTTGTTAGGAGTGGGAGAGATGGCTGGAGGTGTCGGCCAAAAATGGAAGGGGGAGGGGGTTTGGCGAGGCGTAACGCCTGGGCGAGGGGGTTACTCGAGGTAGAAGATGACCTTCCGACCGTTGGATCGAGTGATCCAACGGCTAGGACGCGAGCGCTGATGGAGGGTTCCGATTAGATCTTAGGTTTAGATCAAGCGGCAGAGAGTTGGGCGTCGATGAGCGGCTCAGATGGGAAGTTGGGTGAGATCTAACGGCGGGGGTTAAGAGGGGGACGTGGCGTGAGAATAGGCGTAGGATAGGTTTCGATCGAGCGGTTGAGGTTAAAGGCGACGTGGCAGGTGGAGGACCGTGGATGAGGGGGTTGATCTGACGGTTATAGATGCGGCGCTGGTTAACGGTGGAGATCTGATCTGAGATCAGATCCAAGGGCTAAAAGTGAGGCGGTGTGGACAGCTCAGATGAAGGCGGATTTGGAGTGATCCAACGGCCTAGGAGGGGCGCCAGGTGTCAGCAAGGGAAGCGGGCCACGTGGGCAGCCCAGAGGGTGCCGTGTGGCCCAATAAGAAAATTCAAAGAATAATTACAAAGAAAAATAGAAAAGAAATAGTTAGAGGCCGAATCTGGAAAAAGTCAAAACATTGAAAGTTGCTTGTCTCGACGAGATCTACAACTTTTATGTTGATCAAAAAGCCAAAAGAGGCTATTTGTATAAAAGCTATTTTTGGGGGTATTTTAAAGGGATAAAAATACCGATTTTGTGGATTTGTGATATTTTTATATTTTTTTGTGCTTTTAATGGTCAGTGAATTATCGAAAACTTAGCTACCTAATTTTTAGGGGTTTTTAATAATAAAAAAATTACAAGAAAATTAAAAGAAATTAAATAGAATAAAGTAATGGTAATTTATACACAATATGATACAAGATAAAAACAAGGATTTAAAGGTGATTTTTATTGGAATGATTAAGCAGGGGGTTTAATATGCGGCTTTTAGCATGATGAATACGAGATTCATCAACGATAAGAAAGCGATAGCAAAATTTACATCGTGGGGTGCATCATTCTCCGTGGAACCCTTCAACTGGAAGAATGACTTCACCTTATGGTAACAACGGGTGAAATACAAACTCACATGAGAAGGACTTGTGAAAGTTCTCCAGGATAAAGAAAAGAAGTCAGAGAAGATGAAAGAGGAAGAGTGGAAGGAGATGAGGGATCTTGCGAACGATACAATACAAATATTCTTGGCAGACAACACTCTTCGCGAAGTCATCGACCTGGAGGATCCAACGGAGGTTTGGATGAAGCTCATAAGACGATCAACTCCAAATCTTTGACCAATCAACAATTGATGAAGAAGAAGCTCTATGGTCTAAAGATGACCGACAAGACAAGGCTCAAAGTGCACTTGGATGAATTCAACAAGATTCTGACAGACATGCTCACACTTGAGGAGAAGAATACGAAAGGAGAATCTCTCTTCAAGGAGGAAGATAAGGCACTGATCTTGTTGAGTTCCCTTCCATCTTCCTATGATCATATTATGACGACGTTACTCTATGGCAAGGACTCCATTACATTGGACGAGACAATTGCTTTGTTACTTATGAATGAGTCGCGACAGAGGTCGACAGATGAGGCAACGAATGATGAAGGTCATGTGCTAACAATCGAGGATAGACGCTCAGATCAAGGGAGATAGGATTCAGATGTCGATATAAGTCACGAGGTCGGATCAGATGCTTCCATTGTGATAAGGAGGGTCACAAGATAGGTGATTGTCCAAGACATGAAAAGGAGAAAGAAAAGAAGAAGATTGACGATTCTAAATTCGACCAAGAGGATTCCACCGCAGTCTGCGAGGGAGACTTGCTAGCGTACTCTAGGGAGATGAAGGCAGATTCAAGATGGCTTCTGGATTAGGCATGTTCAGATCATGTGTGCTCATCCAGAGGGCAGTTCAGTACATATCAAGCATGCAATGATGGCACGGTAAACATGGGAAGTGGAGAGGTTCACCACATCAAGGGGATTGGACCAGTCCAGTTCCGCATGTTTGATGGATCAATACGAACTCTGACGGGTGTCAGACACATTCCTACAGCCAAGAAAATCTGATTTTACTGGGAACGATCAAGTCACGAGGACATCGAGTCACATTGAAGGGGGAGTTCTCATAGCGAGCAACGGAGCACTCGTTGTGATGTGTGGGACGAGGATGCCGAACAAGGTGTATAATCTCGAGGGAAGGGTCGTGATATGTGATGGAGCTCTAGTCATTCCCAAGACGAGCAATACGATGAGAGAGCGGCAGGTTATCAACATCTCTGCTGCAAAAATGCGCAACAAGGAGAAACAAGTGTGATTCGCTTTACCATAGGATGTTGGTACAATCTCTAGTCACGAGAGATTTGTGGCGCGTCATGAGTCACAATGCTGAGTTGTGCGAGTGCCTGAGAGGGTGCACGCCGAGGGCGCCCATTGACGGGTGCGTCACCTATAGTTGGTGAGATCCTGCTAACGAGACCTGCAAATAACGAGGATGGCCCAGTACAGACTCAAGATGATGAAGAGATCGTGATGGAATTCAACTCAAGGGGGAGATTGTTAAGATTAGAGTCAAATTAGGATTAAGAATCCTAATGAGATTGAACTCCTAATCCTAATAGTTATTGAGTTGTTTCCATTTATAATCTTATTGGGAATAGGACTATGGGGCTGTATTTGAGCTATATAAAGAGGGGGTGGAGGCATTACCTCTACACTACAAGAAGAGGGAATACCACAAGGAAGAAAGAGAGAGAGAGAGAAGAGAGAGAGAGATAAGAGAGTGAGGGAACGGAGAGAGTTGTATTTATCTTCTTATAGTGATATTTCTTCTCCGGTGGTCGTGAGAGGTGACCGATCAACATTATATCTGGTGTTCTTCTTTCACGTACTTCCGTGGTGGTGGTGGTCATTTGTGTATATGCTTCTATATCTGTAGAGTTTCGTATCCCCAACATATGGTACCCGATAGGAGATGATAGTGGCGGGCTGTGTTCCCGTCAGATTCTTCATGTAATCTCTCCTTCTTTGTCACGTGGAAACACTATTTTACTTCTTTGAGATCCTCCATATGGCATCTACACGGTGATGTTGACGAGAGAGAGAGGTAAGAAAGTCCTGTGAGCCCCACTCCCACCTCCCCAAAAACGCATTGTCGGCCCACTCGCCATCGCTCCATGGCCCCTCCTCCCCCTCCTCTTCCCTCTGCAGAAGCTCATAACCCCTCCAACATCGCTACCACCATAGCAGGTGAGGTTAGAGTCGATCATGTCTTCAACTTCCACGTCATCTTCTCCCCTGCTCGTGTTAAGCGCTCCTCCGACTTCAAGTCCCCTTCCATTTCAAAGCCTAACCCCAACTCAAATACTACAGTCTCCTGCCCTTTCTGCCTCCGCCGTGAAAATGAGTGTGCCCCCAAGATCTTCTGCTTCCCACTCGCCACGTGGGATTGGAGGCTCCATGTGATCGAGAACATCTACCCCTCCCTCCGCAGGGATGCAGATCCCTGCGATGGAGAGAAGAAGGGGTCGTACAACATTCACGACGCGGTGATCGAAACATCGAGTTGTGGGGTCATTTGTGCGATCTTAGCGCGGAGGAGATCGGGGAGATCATCATGGCATACAGGGATCAGATCCTGCAGCTCAAGGCGCTTGGACGGTACAATATGTGTAGATCCGGAGAGAGGCGTGTTTGAAACTGGCAATGCGTGGCTCCTACGGTTCGAACACAAATGGTCACTGCACCCCTTCATGTTTTTTCTATCTTCCAAAATTATCCATCAACTGAAGCTGGATAGATTCCGGTTCTTCTTTTGTACTAACCAATTGAAACAAGAATGAGTACAATTTGAAAATTATGATTGGAGATTCAATTAGGAAGGACTCATTTTCATCTCTCCCGGCTATATTAAAATAGAGGTTATATCTTTTTTTATTAGTAATAAACATTTAGATTCAACTATTAGGCAAATAATCTGTAGCTATTAACAACCTCTTCCACATTTGTTTATACGTTGGGCTTTCCTATTATTTAAAGTTAATGATAACAATGGATAAAGACTTACAACAGAATTGACAAATAAATAGTCCCACTAGAATATAACAAAAGACAATAATTTTTTTTATCGAAAATATCTACATGATATTTTCATAAATATTTTGTAATAAAACACAATGTTTTTGTGGTTATTTTTCTTACAGTATTTTTTTAAAGTATATGTTGGTCTTATCTTTTTTTTTGTGAAGGAGAACTGTGTACATATAGTATACATCTGCAAATGTGACACATGTATAATGTAAATATGTGTTTACAATTTTTGTTGTAGTTTCCTACATATCTTATAGTATAGGTAATTGTTGAAATCTTAATTTTGTATAAATAATTGTGACAATTCTTATTAGTGGTCAGATCCACAGTGAAGCATAGGTTTAGTCTCCTTGATGAATCCTATCTTGGGACATTGGCTACGATTTTTTGTTACAGCTGGCCCACGTCCCAACTCCGTCTAATTAATATGGCCTCCAATTCAAATGGAAACAGTTCATTTAAAAAGTTTTTAAGATGTCAGAATAAAGGTAATTACCGGTGAGTGATTATGAATAAATATCATGAGGATTATATGTATAGAAAGTAAAATTCAAAATTAACAATCAACTGATACAAAATGTATATTGTGCGAGAGACATAGTAGGAATACAAAGAGGAGTGATGGTCGTCATATAGTTAGAAAAGTGGCTTAGCAATGAAGATGAGAGGGAAATACTTCTAGGAGCTTGTTGAAAGACAAGGAGTAGACTTCATGCATACATGCATACATAGTAGAGACTCAAAATATCTAAGAATCGAAACATAATTATAGAGTATCATGGGTTGTTATATGAGTGATGAAGTTATGATGCATCTACATTTTACTCAAATTTTAGCATAGAATCCTCAAGAAAGTCACTCATTAATACAAGACACTTGTTGAATACAAATAGATTTGTTATACTTCATTAGTATACAAATAAGTGCATGAGAAAAAAACACTATAAAGAAAATAAAAAGAATTATACGTGCACATTAGACTATACAATCACTAAATAAGTACACAATATTCCGATTTTTTTTACATATTTCATAGAAGTTCAACTGACTTGATGCTAATTGGATTAGTTTAAATAAATGTGAATAATAATGCAAAAAATAGGTTAAAAATCATAAAGTGCACAAATCCCAATAAAATGTAATCACTAAATTCTGAATACATAAGAATTGGAAAAGAAATATCTTGAGCATATGAACTCCAATTGAAGTCTACTCTTTTTAAAGTTGAACATTAAAAATATACCTTTCATTTGGTAGATAGATGTCACATACAAATTAGATTGAACATTAACAATATACCTTTCATTTGGTAAATAGATGTCACAATACAAATTAGATTTTAAACCTAAATGCAACACACACACACACATAAATATATTAGCATTTGTATTTTAACTTAGGCACTTGACTTACTCACTAACACATCTATTGTTTTAGAATTTATACATGTAATATAGCAAAAATAGAAACCACAAAAAAATAAGAACAAAAAGGAACCAAAACCTAAAAATCATATATATATTTTGTACCTATGAATCACTAACCATAATTTCTATAGTACACTAACATCACTACTAAAATAAAATAATAAAATTTAATAATTACACTTATAATAATTTTAAGTATAAAAATAATACATAAAATACAAAAAAACTAAAAATAAAAAACTACAAAATAAAATTATTTTATACCTCTATTTTTTCAAAAATTCTATCTCTTCAAGGACGACAAAAAAAGAATGAATTCTTGAAGTCATAAAAATTGTATGAGATTTAATTTTCTGCAAAATAACATGTTGAAATTTTTTGAGATTCAACTCATGTCCTTTTCAACTTATTTTCTCAATTTTTCTAACCCCTTGGATTTTGGGTTGGCCATACGCGTCGCCAACCCATCCTTCTTCATTATCATAGCCTCTTCTCTTCCATGTTCTCCATGACCATCAATCCTCTTTACTGACCCACTCCATCTTTATAAACCTTTGTTCCTCATGAAACCTCTAAGATGTGGTCTACTCCTCGCTCATTCATTTATCTTACCAACCATATAACCCTCACCGCCTTGACCTATATCTTTTTCACCCCCTCTCCCTCCAAGCTCCGGTTATCCAATCATCTACCCAAAAACTCTAAATCGGTGGAGAGCCTTCTCCTAGTGACAATAATCATCAAGGTTCATCCAAAGGCACCATCAAGAGAGACAAATAAGAAGAGGGAGAAGACCCCAAGATCATGGTGACCATGTATCATGCTCTGGCAGTACACTCAGCTCCTGCATATCATTAGTATGTTGAATAACAACCTGATATGCTCGAGCACCTCAATCATAAGCAAAGACACTCCATTTCTAGTTTGATGCCTTCCTTTCTCTCATTCTCTTCATTTTATTTTCATTTGATTTCTCCTCTATTGCTTCTCAGACTCGCAACATTACCATCTACTCCATTTCTTTATTCTATTATTAATGACTCACCTACATCTTCTTCTTCATCATCTCTTCACCACCAACCCTATCAAACTCACAAGAGTTCTAGCATCCAACTCCTCCTCCCCTCACAATACGCCTAGGCGTTCTTGCATCCGTATCAAACACATAGCATTGTTCCATAAATTTCAAACCTTGAATATATAATTCATTTGTTCATGACTTGTTTTGGAGCCTTTGAACTTATATAATCCTTCACCAAATGTCAAAAGCCAATAACAACACTCAAAGGAACATCTCTTAAGCCTCCATGCACAAGGTCCACAAGCGGAGGCTCTGACCTTATATTGATCATGCTTTCCCTATGTTATTTATGTCTATTGCAGCATGGAAAAGAAGAAATCGATGAAAAATCCACACTAAAATTTAATTATACAATCCATGTTATGCATGATATTTTTTACTTGTTGGTATCTAAGGTTGAACACAAGGAGGCGATAAAGCAATTATCAGAATGATTAGTGTATCACTACAATGTTTTCAGTTAAATGTGTGCGAATAATGGGTGTGCGTGCTTTTTAATTTTTTATTTCTTTTGATTTTTAATTTAATTTAACAAATTTAAATTGATTTTAACAATAAAATAGATAAAAATAAAATGGTTTAGTTAAATAAATAGAATATGAATAAAAGATGTACTTTAATTATTAATTAAGAAGAAAAATATATTTAAAATAAAGAAAATAGTTTTGGGTTTTTAATTTTCATGGCATTAGTTATTAAGAGAAAAATTAAAATAGAAATAAACAAAATAAATTTTTTAAAAGATTTAACTGACAAAATAAGGATGTTGGTGCATGTGATAGATGGTTATTGGATCTCACTAAGATCCAAAATCTCCCCACTCATGTTTTGTTCGACATCCACTATTGTGTAATTTGGTCTATTTGTTGGGATATATAAGGAGCCTCATACCCCATGTACACGTTGAGAGGGAATGTACGATCCGATCTTTAGAGAAATTCTCTTGTGGTTTCATCATGCTCCTCTCAGAGTAGGGTTCTGCATAAAACCTGAGCGGTTCCATGTTTTTCATATTTCATTGTTTTATTCATTCTTATTTTGATCACGCCTCTGCATTTTATACTTCAACATGGTACCAGAGTAGTCAATTCTAGGGTTTATTTTGAAGATTGTTATGTTCATATTAGAATTGTTCAATTATTTAAGTTCTATTTTGGTGATTCTAGATGATAGTTATATGTTCTCGTCAATTTCTGAAGATCTTCTTCCAGAAAATAACTAGGGATCTTGTTGGAACCCTAGTTATTTGCAACAACTGCATGAACTTCCCATCCGATCCATAGCACCACATGCAATGCTAATCTCAACACAACTTTTTATGCAACTCATATCCATGCACTCATGCCTCCAGATCAAACGTGAGTCGAAGAAGAAGACAACATCACGTTGTTTCTACGCATTAGATCTTCACATCCATACGCCATCATGAATTGATCTCCCATATCGGTGTCCAGGCACAAGTTCATCATCGACATTAACTCCCTAATTTTCATGTGCGACAACAAGGAAGCATCAGATTGCACCTTCGGGCAACATCTTCACCAACCTAGAACTACGCCTCCGGCAAAACTTTGCCCTAGAAGATATGCGGCTCCAATAATGTCGAGGAATAATTCTAGGACCTCATGATCCATGACATATGATGAAGATGAAGATGCGAAAAGAGGGTTCTCATGCACATCTCCCAGCTGTGGAATTGACTCCTGCAGGTGGTGCGTCCCCCTACAGCTCCAGCTCATCTCATGTCGCATCATTGCAAATCGTGTTGGAACGCTGCTATAGTCGCAACACCTTCACCAAGTGACGTTGATACAAGAGCTCGTGGTTTCCTCCATCTCAAATCAGCTCACACGATTGATAGAACCCCATCCATGCTACATCTTCACTCCAAGCATTGTCGATCAAACCCCTCCTCCATAAAACAATGGCGATGGTGGAACTGGGTCCTTGGCTGCGACTCCAGGTGGTGGAAAGGTCTAGAACTCTCATGCGGTGAAACACCCTTCCAGATTACAACCCCTCGGGCGATCTTCATGCCTCCTTTTCCCATGTCCTATCCGTGGTGAACTCCATCATGGCCCCCATTGGGGGGGGGGGGGGGCAGAGGCTTTCATGAGGAAGGTTCCCAAATTAGGAACCCTAAATAAGGATGCATCAAAAAAGAAAATGGGCCAGACGTTTTGGTACCAAACTGGTTGTTTTTTAAATGGAGAATCCCCAAAGAAGAAAAAGGGGCCCTTAATGTTATTGTTATGGACTCAACAGACCGTACATTTTTTATTTAAAAAGCGTTCTAAGTTAAAAAAAAGTAAGATTAAAAAAGTGAGTGTCTTAAAAAGGGAGAGTATTTTTAGTAAGAAAAAGGTGGTCATACAAAAACAAGCCGTATCGAAAAAATATAGGTAAGAAAAAAGAGATAGATGGATACAAAAATAGAATGATTTGTGCAAAAAAGGAAAGGATTTTTTCCTTGACAGACCCTATAATCTTTTCTAATTACCTCTACGACCTTTGAAACATTGTAATTCCTCCCCGACCTCGTAAACTTGGTCCGTCTTACCCAACAACCCTGCCGTCAATTTTAACTATATTTGAGTCAATTACTTGGGTTAGTCTTGAGTTAACCTAACCAATTTACCATCCAACGGTTAGGATTAGCCAAAAAAACAGAAAAAGAATCCTCAAAGGAGATCGGTGGAGGGAGAGCAGGGGAAGCAACATCCGTGGGGGCTCCATTGCCGGGGGTAAGCATGGAGCTTGGGAGGGGGCGGTGCAGGGAGCAGTGGCACGACCAGGGAGCTTGGGAAGGGGGCGGCGTAGGGAGCAGCGGCGCGGGCCAGGGTGCAGCGGTGGGCGGGTGGGGGGGGGGTGGAGCGGCGTGACCATGGAGCTTGGAGGGGTGGCGCAAGGAGCACCGATGTAGGGGCATGGTGCTTGGGAGGAGACGGTGCAGGGGCATGGGTGCAGCGACGCAGGGGGGAGGGGGTTGCAGTGGCGCGGGGGGGGGGGGGGGGGGGGGTTGCAGCGGTGCGCGCGGGGGGCAGGGGGTTGCAACGACGCGCCAGGGGAGGGGAGGTGGTGTGCAGCGGTGTGCGGGGGGGGGGGGGGGGGGTTGCAGCGGCGGCGGGGGGGGGGGGGGGTTGCAACGGCGTGCGGGAGAGGGGGTAGTGTGCAGCGGCGCACGGGGGGGAGGGGGTTGCAGCGGCGCACGGGGGGGAGGGGGTTTGGGCAGGGTGCAGTGCGGGGGGGGGGGGGGGGGGGGTGGAGAGCCGGGGCAGGGGGTAGCAGTGAGCAGCGGCGGCGGGTGGGGACAGGATGAGACCTTGGGGGAGCTTCGGTTCATACAGATCATTCGAGAAGAGGGAGGGAAGGAGCTGGGCACACGGGGGAGCGGCGGGCGAGGCTCAAAGCTTGGCGCTGGTGGGGGAGCGGCACAAGGGGGATCAACTCTTCTGGGATGATGGAGTGGCATTAAATGTAAATTTGATAAACAAATTGGGTATAATATAAATGAACATAACGGAATCAGGTTAATTTTAACGGTAAATGAACGAGAGTTAACCGCAGGTCTGTAGGGTAAGGGTTAGCAAGTTTACAGGGTCGGGGGAGGAATTAGGATGTTTCGAAGGTCGTAGCGGTAATTCGAAAAGATTTCAGGGTCTGCCGGGTAAAAATCCCAAAAGGAAAAAGAAGAAGTGCAAAAAACGTATGTTTTGATTTGTCTCGATATGATATTCTATCAAATATGGGAGAAAGGGGAAGTTAGATAGGGCACACAACCTTCTTCTTAAGAAGTATCTACAGGACTTCTACGACCCATCCATGACTGATAGACTGACACTCCACACTACTACTGCTATCAACCATCTTCACCAAGCATCAACTACTTTGTCAAGATATCTTTATCTCTAATTACTACTATGTCTGGGCTTTCTTCTTCTACAATGACTCTTCTCAAGGCACGACCCTGGTATCACATCGACTACTACATGCATGACTTAGGCTCTTTCTTGGGGAAAGTAGTAACGACCTATGAGGTCCTCAAATATGTCTTCTTAAACAAGTATTATCCATTGGGTCATCTAAATTAGTTGTGTACACTTATCTCCAATTTTTCACAGCTATCTCATGAACCCATCCATGAAGCATGGGAAAGATTCAAGTACTTTCAAGAGAAATGCTCCCACCATGAAATCCCAAAGACCAGTCTGGTGCAAAATTTTTTTGGTGGGTTGAATCTAGAATCTCAAAAGCTGGTGGATGCAGTCTATGGGGGATCCCACTTCAATAAGGATGAAGATGTGGTATGGTGGATTTTTGAGAAGATGGTTAGAGGCTCAATGACCCTGTCTTTATCATGAGTGTTTTAGAAGAATTCACATATCCCCTCAAAAGCTTTTTCATATGGCAACATCCTATGAGGGTGAGAGAGATGAAAGCTTCAACCTCATCATCATTGGGAGCCATTTCTCCAAGGTCGGTATCATTGAAAAACAATTAAAGAATCTTGAAAAATTAAATGTGATGAAACAAAGGACCAAACGTCTGGATAAGATCGACCGGATCTCGAGGAAATTAGAGCTTCTGGTAAACACCATCAATGCTTGTAATTATGTGGTAGCACCAGCCGAGACTTCCACTGAGACCAAGGAACAAGCACTACTAAATTCAACGCATCAAAGTCAAGGCAATCCAGTCTGTTCAACACGTCTACTATGTGCAAACACCTGAACAGGGATCATCATCCCCATAGTAGATGCAGATGGTTGTATACCATCCCAAGGCCTCAACTTTTTGTTGGACATGCGAGCCCACGACAAGCCATTATGCAATAAATGTTATTGCAAATATCATTTCCTAATCTGAAATGAAGAAGAACAAATTTGCATTATAGGTCCCTTAGTACAATTAGGATTATGTACCATGGACATCTTGAAGATCATACAGCTATTGATTCAATTATTGAATCATAGAGGCTTGTGCTATGATGAATATATCTAAAGAGTTAGATTGAGGACTCATCAAGCACCGTCAAATGAATATTAATAGATGATCTCCAGCCTGAGAAGGAGATGGTAGTCCTTTCTCTACAGGTTGATATGTAACCGACCTCTTGATGCAGGTCCTCTGCATAGGAATTGAGATTCGGAGGTGTTAGATAAGTTAGGTCAAAGAGTTGACTTAATGAGATCGAGATAACCAAAGTCCTATGTCATATCCTGTCACGATATAGGCACACATCCTCTGACCGGAGACAGATGTGTTATTATATATCCGAGTATCACTACAAACTGTTGGATCTTTCGGGACGATAAATGGGGACGGTCAAAGCACAAACCGTCCCCTCTGTGATAAAAGGGGACGGTTGCGCCACAAACGTCCCGTAATGAAAAACATAGGGGACGTTCTAAATTGACCGTCCCTTCTAAACGCATATTTAGGGACGGTTGTCAAACCGTCCCTTCCATTTATAACTTCTGGTTGAAATTTTTCTGCACATGGACCTTTAGGGACGGTTATAACCGTCCCATCCGATTTCTGTTGGCGTCAGTAAAATGTAACTCAGAGGGGATGGTTTTAATCGTCCCTTATATAAACGTAGACCAAAGGGACGGTCATTAAAACCGTCCCCTTGTTTAGGTGTTTTTGTGAATGAAAGCACCTATAGGGACGGCTTTGACCATCCCCTCTATCCCAGACCAAAGGGAGGGTCGTTAAAACCGTCCCCTTTGCCCTAATTGCTCACTGTATGCATTTGTGGGTGAAAGCACCTATAGGGGACGGTTTTGACCATCCCCTCTATGCTTCTGGCATCGTCCCATTAACCCCGCGTCGAGGATGACCAAAGGCGACGGTAATTATGACCGTCCCCTTTGGTAGCATCATAACCGTCCCCTCTCTATTGGAGAAGATATTTTGACATAGTAGACACCATCAAGGACGGTCAAAACGACCATCCCCGATGGTGTCTTCGAGAAAACTGGCTCCAACCGATCATTTTCCCTAGTTTGCTCCATTCTTCATTCTCCTCCTTCTCCTCTCTATCGTCGATATGGGTGGTGCAGCACTGATGAGATGTCGTGGTGCTCCTTCATCGTGGTGCTCATGTCTTGCTCCGTGTTTCCTCATCGCTATCGTGGTTCTTTCTTCGCTATCGTGGTATCCTTCTCCATCGTGTTTCCTACCCCGCCTTCGATTGTGCTTGTCATCTCGGTTCGACCTAGTTTGCTATGTTTTTATATTGTTGATGTAAAATACAAACATGGTAGTATAATATCACCAATATGCACTATTTACATGATGATTTTTAATCATTTTTGTCACTAACTGTTAACCTATCCTTGCTTGAAGGCATCCATGTTCTTCACTAGAGGAGATGTGCATATGACAAGAGGTGATTTGGCCACGTATAGAGAAGAAGAGCGACATCATCAAACATGGGAAGCGTTGTATGTTTACAATAAACATAGATATGCATTGTCTAAAAATTGATATCTATGTCTATTTTTCTCATGCAACTATGAATATTTGTTATAGGTACCTCTACTAAGAAGGTGCATTCCTTGTTTCATTGGATTTCCTTTTTTTTTGAAGAATGGATGTAGTTTATTGATCACACTTTTTTTACAATGTAGGATCATCTTATGGTTGCAAGGAATGTGAGTGGATAACACTTGGTAATTCGCATATTTTTGTATAGGTCTTTATATGCGTCTTAAGTGTTATATTGTCAACTCTTGGAAGCGGCTCATGAAAAGACCAAAAAAGAGCTACAATGAAATGCAGTGATATTCTATCTGAGAGAGATGTGATATAAGAACATCGTTCATAACACTATGGTGATTTATATGTACATGTCTGGGTATTGGTTGGAAATGAGTTTTAATTGTTTGTCGGATTTATTTAGGTCTTAGAGAAGGATAAAAATCGAACATCATGACTTGGGTTAACAAAGAGATATAGTGTTGGTAGAATACAATATTTAGTGTGGGTTGACCATATGTCCTGGATATTAATTTTATGATCAATCTAATGCTTGGAGCTCATTTATCTTAAAAGGTATAACATGGTATTCCTAGTAGTAGCTCCATATTTTTTTTGTAAAAATGACATCAGAGGGGACGGTTGTGACCGTCCCCTTTGGTTTGAACAAAGGGGACGGTCGCAATCGTCCCCTCTAATGGTAACCAAAGGCGACGCCCATGACCATCTCCTTTGATATGAACAAATGAGACGGTCATGACCGTCCCCTTTGGTTGAAAATAGGGGACGTTCACAGAAACCATCCCCTCTGATCAAATGGGACGCCACCAAAGGGGACGGGCTGACAACCGTCTCCTTTGATCAAAGGGGACAGTTCTCTACTCAAAGGGGATGGTCTATGACCGTCACCTGTTCTACTCCTTCTTGTAGTGTATGTACATTTGGCAAACCAATAGGTTGATGACCTAATCAAGGTATATACATCGGCGCGCTGGTGTGTATGTAAGGCATATGAGTAATGTGATATCTCAAAGGGAACATATAGGTTCATTACTGAACCGGAAGACATGAGCTCACTCATAGGATATTGGGAAGAATTAAATTTCATGCACGGTTGTCTTGCTTTGGAAGCTTGACTAAATTTGTAGGTTTGATATATGCTTTTGGAAAAGTATATGATCAACACCTGGTATGATCTATGCTTTTGGAAAGCATATGATCGATACCGACTCCCAATGATCGAATGAGAAACTTAATGATAAAACTGTGAAGTAGACAATGTAAAATTGATGTGATCATAAACGATTGCACAACCATGACGCTTCCATTCCGAGGGAGTGATGAAACGGGTCTGGATTTTAGTGACTCCTCTCAGTAGAGAAGTAATCTAATCTTGATCCAAATGTTGGACATTGATCTGAATGTGATTCAGATGCAATAAGAAGATTAGGTTTGCGGTCTTGATTTAATCAAGTAGCTATGGGAGGTCCACAAGATCTGGATTTGAGATGTGATCTCAATATCCAAGTTACTATACATAGAACAATACAATCACCCTATCCTTATCTCCAAGTATCTGCGGAGAAAGCACATTTTCCTTGAAAGAGTTCATGATAATTTCATTGTTTATATATGTATCCGAGCATTGATCAAATGGATAATTAAATGTGATTTAATTATCATGAGTAATATAAATTTGATTCATATTATAAGGAGAGTTATCTAAGATAATTAAATGTGATTTAGTTATCAAAGATGTGAATAATGTGAATGGGATTCATATTATTTAGGCACATAAGAATAGAGATCTAAGATGACTAAATGTGATTTAATTATCATGGATATGAATAATGTGGATAACACTATCCCAATTATTCATATATATTATAAATGTGATTTATAATATATAAGAGAGAGCTATTTGTAATTTACATTTGTTAATTAAATGTTGAGGCAAATTGGATTCACATTAGACAATAAATTGAAAATATATTTATATTTTATTTTGGGTTGTGAATGTGATTCACAAGTTTCAATGTCATGATTGAAATAATCACAAAATAATTTGGAATTACTTTTTTAATAGTTATGCAACAAATATTGTTGCATATATGGATTATATATTGAGATATGAGATCTCAACTATTGTGGAATAAAAGCCCCATTATTCCATATAAGGGGGGACGACCATGTTGAGCGCCCTTAACTTGTGGTCGTCCACCCTATATACATCGAATGTTGGTTGCTTTATCTCTAATCCACTCCATATTTATTGCTTTTATTTAAATTGAATTATATTGATTGAATATTAATATATTTAATTTATTTAAAAGATAACAAATTATTGTTGTAAATTTGAGAAACAAATCATAGCCATTAGAAGAAAAATAAATCAATGTGAGTTATTGGATTTGTGTTGTCCATGGATTGAGATCCATGGATCCTAAAATATTATAAATAGAAGGGCACCCGTTGCTCTTCAAAGTTACACAATGAGAACATAAAGCTCTCTCCCTCTCTCTTTCTCTCTACATTCCATCTCTCCCTCTCTCTCTCTCATGTGGCCGTCCACCATGATGCCCTAGAGAGAGTCTCCATAGCCGCAGTATCATCGTTATGTTGCCGGATCGTTTTCTCTGGATCTCCATCTCCTTCGGTGTGCCTCTCTCTTGAAGACTTTGTATCTCGTGTGACAAGATCAGGAGCTTGGATAATCAATATGGATTGCGAGAAGCACGTGTTTCATCAACATGCTCGCAAGCGTCTCCTCTGTCGGATCAGACTTTGAGACAAAAGGTATCTTCGTTTAGAGAATCGATCTCAACCACGCTTCAAGAGGTAACCCGAATACTTGTTTTTGGTTTAGATGAAATGATCCGAGAAGTGTTCTTGGATCATGTTGTTTCATCGCATGAAAAGTGCGACTAGTCGCTCCCGATTGCATTCGATGCGATCCTCACGCTTCTGTGATGTGCTTATGGATCCTGTCATATCCTTCAAGTGGTTTTAGAGCCTTAGTTCAGAGATTTTGGTTCCTAGGAAGACTTGGGTTCGTTAGGGTTTACAGAAGTTTTACCGCATTTCAATTTTCGCATCTATGGTTAGTGAATAATTTCGGTCCTATTTAAAATGTTTAATGAAAAATAATCACTTGTATTTTTTCCCATTAAATAAGGAAATCGTGGCATCTGAGTTTGCGTGATTTCGAATCCGTTTTCTCAAGTTATGATCATTTTAGTGAAAATGTATCCACTGTTTTGGGGACTGCGAATCTTGACGTAATTAAGGAGTTAATTACTTTTTTTAACACCTTGAAATTCGTACAAATTTTTAGATTCTGTTTTAAATCAAATTAGCAAACTTTGGAAACTTATTTTGCATGATTTGGATTTAAATTTATTGAGATGTGGTAATTTTAGTAAGTGAGGGTCACTGTTGGAAACTACTTTCCCAATCAAGAATATTGTGATTGTCATTTAATCAATTAGTGGAATTAAATGATTTAATTTCTTGTAATAGTTATGGATAAATATTTGTGAAATATTTGATGATGATTATTTCCTTAAATGGCATTGCCTTAACCGATAATTGATTAGATATGATTTATATCACAATTGGTTACATGATATTCTTTCCAACAAACAAAGTTGGTTGAATAGGATTGGGATTTTGTTTAGCAAATTTCCTTATAATATTAATAAAAAATGTTTTGATTATTATTATATGGTATAACTTTGGTTGAAAAACCGATTTATCATCTCAAGTACAAAGTAATCTATTTTGTATTATCCTTTCCCAAGGCATATATGGTGTCTATTCGGGGAGCGTTGGGATAGCAGGTTACACCGTGTGCTGTCTGTCCCACTCCCGTTGGTACAGGGTTGGTATAATGTTTAAGAAATCATGATGTATTTCTAATTATTAAAATTCGAAATAATACATATTTGAGATAATACCATATTTCAAGTTACAATAAAAGAATGTTTGTTGGACATTAATTAGATCATTATTTAATATGATTAGATTAATTGGAATCCAACTGAAATTAAAACACTCTATTATTAATAGAGTTGTTATTTCCCTTGGAAGAATTATTTGTATTGAATATGATTGATAATAATTGATTAGAATTTGAATATTATAAGGAGGATAACATAAGAGACATCCATGATCTCTCGTCAAGGTGAAGGGTTCCACCGTCAGGGATTGTATGTAGGAGACGACTGTCCGAAGTGACAGCTCCTGCATACAAGTTTATCTGGATCAGGCTCTTGGCTTCTCGAAAGATTAAGGACATATGCGTAGTGACCCCAATATCACGTCCTCATATTATTGGGGCGATATTGGATTGTGCATAGAGAGTTGTATTCCTGTTGATGGTTGGTTCAATTAATGACGGGTCAACATCACATTAGGGGTGGTGGGCACGTGTGTTAAAGACCAATTTGGGAATGCAAGTTGGACTTGCAAGGTGGAATGTATTCCCACTTCTTTTTATCAGAGTTACATGCTCTCATATTATTGAGATGTGACAAAGATAATGAAGGAGATCCCAGATCTTGCTGAGATATAATGGTACGTATATCTCTTACATTGAAAGTGATTAAGGGAATGAACTTTCAGTATTGACAAGGCAAGATAACTTTGATATAAAAATTCCTAAATCGAAGTAAAATATGTATATATATACATTTATGCAAATTTCTTGCTTCAGATAATCCTTCATTAGACCCACTCAATACTATACTCAATAATAACCAGTAAAATATCATAGATTGGATCCATGATCAAGGTATTTGATGAATCCACGATTCGTCATCTCAATATCTTGATCTTAGTAAAATCCCTGAGCAAATTCCCAAATAAATGTCCATAAAATAAATAAATTAACAAAATAACTCTTGTAAATAAAATGCATTAATTATTGTATATTGTATTGTACAAAATAAATTAACAATAAAAAGCTGCAAAATTATAGGAGTTTTTCACCTGTAAATAGCCCAAAACCTCATATATTTTTAATAATTTTATTTCAACTCCTTTTTGGCTAATTCTTTCTCTAACTTGTTTATAAAAATATATATAAAAATAGAAAAATACAAAACAAATTTCACCTCAAATAAATGCTCCTAGATCCCAAAGAAAAAAGCCGTAAAGTCCAACTTCCAAACCAAATTCCCACTCCGTATGAATTCCAAATTCACCAAACTCACTTTTAAAGTTCAAGTTAGAAAATTATCTATCCAACGGAAGTGGTTTCATTAAAATCAGAGCTCATTTGCAAAAGTTGGGTTTTGAGACCTAGATGTAAATTGTATATTATGTATATGTTCATTCTTTCTTTTTTTATTTTATATTTCTTAATTATTAAAAATACAAAAAAAATCATGGTGGTGTTGTATTTTGATTGTAGTATTTTATTGTATTTTCCTGTTGTACATAGCTACAATTAAAAAGAAAAAAAATTATTATAAAAAGAAAAGCAAAAAAAATCATGTACATGTTGTATATCTTCTTTTGTAAATTCTCCACTCTTTTTCTTATCTTTATTTTTATTGTATTTTAGTAGCCTACTTTATATCATTATTTGTTTTCCATTCTCCACAATAACTTCTCTTCTACACCAACTTCCATTCAACCCCACCATTTTTAATAACTCCCACTCTACTCCATATTCTTCCACCAACCTCCCATTCAACTCCACCAATAATACAACTTCCCATTCAACACCACCACGATTCTAACCTCCATTTCTCTTCTCTTTATATTCATTTGTACATCCTCATTTTTTCGCATCCGCCATTCTAATAGAAAAAGGAGAGAGCTTGGAATGTTTTGTTGGTGACAGCGGCGAAGCGTCTTCCCCAAGCGACGACCTCCTTCAGACGAGATCTGCGGAGCTCCGTTCCGCGTCACGAGTTCCCCGTCGAGCTCGTGTAGCTTCTCCGATTTTGATTTCGCCAATCAGATCGAAGCGACGACAGGAGTCCAGCGTAGCTGCTCCGCAAATCCGGCGAACACCATGTAAAATGTCTCTCTACTTTTCCTTGTTATTTATCTTATCTCACATTTTGTTTTCTGGTTGTCTCGATCACCACCATCAATTTTTTTATTACCACCATATCATTACTAATCATTTCCATCACCACCTTCCCCACCACATTTTTTTATCTTTTGCATTTCATCACCATCATATCATTTTTATCACCACTACCATCATCATCATAGCATCCACAAATCCATCTATCCATTGTCTACCTTCATTTTCATCCACATTTGTTTCCTGATTTAAAAAATTTAAAAAAAAATAAAAAATAAAAAATTATCACAACACTAAAAAACATTCAAAAAAATCAAAAAAAATAAAAAAAGAAAACCGCAGCAGCGCTGGGAGCTCCACCGCCGCCGCCCATCTCTCCCCCTCCACCACAGCAGCTGCACCGCCGCTCCACCTGCCAGCGGCCACGCCGCCGCGGCCTCCGCCGCCCATCTCCCGTTCCTCCACAACAGCGGCACCGCCGGCCGCGCCTCCCTGCTGCAGCGGCCCCTCTTCCGCCCGCAGCCATCTGCAGGTGGCCACCCCCTTCCCCGCGCCGACTCCGCACCTCCTGCGCCATCCTCCGCCCACCGCGACGCTGTGCGCAGCTCTGCTGCCCATGCCTTCGCCGCTGTGCGCGGCCGAGAGCGGCGCCACCGCCGACGCCTCCATCCCTTTTGGGTTCTTCCCGTGCCCAAGGAAGAAGGAGAAAGGTTTTGTATATTTTTTTATTTCGTTACAATTGCAAGTCTTTTCTTTTATGTTTCTGTAATTACAATCGAGTCCCTGTTCTTTGTTATGCTGTTTAAGTTCATTTATCTTTTGGACGGACACCCCTGAGTTTGACTTTTAATTTGGATCTCTGTTGGGCACTATTTTATACAATGAAAAATGTCATTTTGTTGAGCAACTAATTGTCTACATTCTGAATATTTATTTATATTTTTGTGAATTGTGGGTAGTTAATTAAAATTGTCTAACTGAAAAATTGGATATTTTACCCATTTTGAGCACTTAAATTTATATCTAACTCACGGTTGCTCCAAAAATTCTTAAAAAATCAGAATGATGCCTTGAAATGTGGCGTGTCGCTAGATACGGTGTTTAATTCAGTCACGTTGTAGCACGTGTACTTAGCGAGTCGGTCAGAACCGAGAGAAGATCTCCGTGAAGAGTGTCTCGGCTTAATTTATATCCCGGGCAAGTCCGGGGTCGAACACAGGGAGGCAAAGGAACAACTTGAGTTTTAATTCAAAAACTTAGGTCTAGATTTCCAAGTGGTATTTTTTTAGATTTTTTTATGCAAAAAAATGAAGCAAATGCAAATGCGACTGAATAAGAACACTAAGAAATCACACAACTTAGCCAAATTAATTTTAATGTTAAATTAATCCAATTCAGCCAAATTATATTTTTCCTAACATCCTAGTCCAGTGATGAACACAAAACATATTTTTTTGGAATTTTATGGGTTAAAATGCAATAAATAAAAATTCACACTTTTTATGGGTTTTTTTCGCAATTTATCACACAAACAGAAAGCAAAAATCATGAAAAAAATTACTGGAATGAAAACATGATGCAAGGAAGCTACAGTAATTTTTTTGGAATTTTTTGACAAGTTATGAATTTTTTATGGATTTTTTAGTGGAAGCAGAGTGACAGTGAGTAAATAATTCCTATTAAATCCACGTTATCAAATTAGTCAGAGAGCAAATTATCTCAAAAAGATATTTAGATAAGCTATCCCGGAGAGTTGAAATTTCGCAAAAAAAGATATTTGTGGATTTAACTAAAAATCGATTACTAAAATCACTCTACAATTTATTTAAGGCACAAGACAACTCCATTTTGAATGAAATTTGGACAGTAATTACGTCACATATCAAGGCATCACACATAATTTTTGTGGAATTTTTAGAGTAACCGTTTGTGAGATATTAATTTAAGAGCACGGTTTGGGCAAAATATGCAAAGTTTCAGTTAATCATTTTTAATTAATTACCCAACTATCATAAAAACACAAGTAAATAATCAGATGATAGAGGATAAGTTGCTCAACATGATAGCATTTTTCATTGAACAAAAATATGCATAAACAAGGTCCAAATTAAAGTGCGAATACAGGGGTGTCCGTGCAAATTCAGAAACTGAAAATACAATGCAAGTTATGTACAGGGACTAATATGCAATTACAGAAACTTAAAATAAATAAAGTGCAATTTTTACATTAAAAAAAGAAAATGGGAAAGACCTTCTTCTTCGTGCAGGAGGAGATGGGGAACCCAACTTGAGGGGGGTTCGGCCGGCGGTTGGTTGGCGGAGGGCGGAGGCGCGACGCACCAGCCGGCGCGCGGAGGTGCGACGCACCAGCCGGTGCGCAGAGGTGGCGGGTGGTTGGCTGGCGAGGGGCTGGGACCGGCGGAGGCGGGGCGGCGCCGGCGGTGATGGAGTCCTGGAGGGAGCAGCTGGCGAGGGCGAGGCCGGCCGCCGGCTGGTGTGCAGCCCGCGCGGCTGCTTTGCGCTGGTGGGCGGAGGACGCCGCCGGGGCGGTTGGCTGGCGAGGGCGGCGACGCCGCCGGCGGTGGAGGATGAAAGGGGTAGGGGGGCGGGCGGCGCTGGAGCTGCTCCCCCACCCGTTGTATTTTTTTTTACTGATGTAATGAAAAAATTTTTTTATCTTTTTTTTTTAATTTTCTTTAGAAATGAAATATATACACACAAAAAGGAGTAAAATGGTAGTGAGAATATCAGTTGGTGGTGGTAATGATATGGAAAAAAAAACTATTGTGGTGATGATTTGTGGAGTAAAACAAATGAAGGATGGTGGTGGTGATATGATGGATTAAAAAAAAATTACAAAGATAAAAATAAAGACAAGATGAACTAAAGATACCTACGATGAACGCGTGCGCCTATGGAGTGCTCTCGTGAGCACGGTCTTCGCTCAAATCGCCGGCGTGCGATGAGCTCGAGCAGCGCGCGGTTGCGGCTGCGATGTTGGCCAAAAAACCAACGGATCACACCGGAGAGAGGGCCGTCGTCGCTCGACCGCGGTTGCGTCGCTGTCACTGATTCAACTCAGGGAACTAGGCTCTCCTCACATAAAGATGGATCAAAGGCAAAAATGAGGAGAATGACATGTATATAAAGAGAATGGGATGAGAGGTTATTAAAGTGGTGGGGTTGAATGGGAGGTTGATTTATTAATGGAGTTGAATGGGAAGTTGGGAAAAAATGGTGGAATAATGGAGTTGAATTGGTGGTTATTGTAGAGAATGGAAATTAAATAATAAATAAATAAATAAATAAAGTTGTCTACTTTAAATACAATAAAATAAAGAGAAGAGAAATAGTGGAGAATTTACAAAAGAAGACAAAACACCATGTACATTTTTTTTACTTTTCTAATATGTAATTTTTTTGTCTTTTTAATAAGAGATATTTACAACGAAAAAAATACAATAAAATAGTATAATTAAAATACAACACAAGTATGATTTTTTTGTATTTTTAATAATTAAGAAAGATATAATAAAAAATGAAGAAAGGTATGAATATATACATAATGTACAATGTACATCTAGGTCCCAAAACCCAACTTTTGCAAATGAGCTCCGATTTTAATGAAACCACTTCCGTTGGATAGATAATTTTCTAACTTGAACTTTAAAAGTGAGTTTGGTGAATTTGGAGTTCATACGGAGCGGGAATTTAGCTTGGAAGTTGGTCTTTACGGCTTTTTCCCATTGGGATCTAGGAGCATTTATTTAAGGTAAAATTTGTTTTGTATTTTTGTATTTTTATAATACATTATTATGAACAAGTTAGAGAAAGAATTAGCCAAAAAGGAGTTGAAATGAATTATTAAAATCCATGAAGTTTTGAGCTATTTACAAGTATAAAACTCCTTTATTTTTGCGGCTTTTTTTATGTTAATTTATTTTATACAATCCAATATACAATAATTAGTGTGTTTTATTTACAAGAGTTATTTTGTTAATTTATTGATTTTATGGACATTTATAAGGGAATTTACTCGTGGATTTTGCTAAGATCAAGATATTGAGATGATGAATCGTGGATTCATCACCCCCCTATACTTAAACTTTGCTAGTCCTCGAGCAAATAAAGAATGAATAAGTTGGTTAACCCCTGACTGTGCATGTGAATACAAGACTTGATCCGTTCAAGAACTCTCGGTTTTAGAGATCCTAAAATTCTAAGCTGAACCAAGCTCTAGTCAAAAGGTACCCAATTTCCCTAATTATCAGACTCTCTTTGTATACGTATATATAAGGGATATGACTTTAAGTGTTGACCGCAGTTACAAGAGTAGAGTCACAACGTCACCCAAGGTTCCAGTCCCAAGAGACTCTCCTATGGACCCGATCCTCAACACTAGGGAATAAATCATTTCTTGCATCCAATCCACCGTCTCTTTAGTTGTCAGACTTTGAAAGTGTAGATGGAAGGCCAGTTGATGGAGGGCATAGGATTGTGTCATTTCTTCTCTCCCTCTCATTGGAACAAGGATCCTCTCAAGTGCCTTATTACGCAACGCATTTTTTTGGTGTTGATCAGTGCGTCCGTCAAGAGAAGTTGGAGCCATCTGCACTTGTTTTCCTGGGAGTACACCGGGGTGTGCCTTTTTTGAGTACCTATCGTACCTTCTACACCCAGACTTGTAGCATTTACGATGCAGAGCCCTTTTTTGGTGCAAGCCCGACTCCTGGTCCTAATAGCGGTGGTCCAAGTGGACACTTTGAAATGGTTGGGAGCGCTTGCCTTTGGTGGAAGCTCTTTTGATAATTGACTTTGTGGAATGAGAGCTTTTCTTTGACATTTCATTGCTTTGTAGTATTTGTGGCTAGCTCCACTGCTTTTACCAAGAGTTGGCGCACACTGATCAACATTTTTTTTTATTTTATCACACCCTGGCACATAGGTAAATATCAAGAGATAGTACAAGAACCATGTTCTCATACTGGCTAAATGTGCTGACACTCAGGTTTCATGAAGCCTTCATTGATTTTATCCCATCCTCGAGCATCATTAAATCAAGTCCAAACTCAAATCCCTCATCCCAGTTCCTCAAGTGAAATTATAACTCATCTCATCATAACTGCAGTCGTGTATGTGAGGTGCTGATCATATTCTTAAGGTAGAGACTAAGCATGCAATATAGCACACACATCTTTCAAACTAGGGAAATGTGAATAATTAAGTCAAGGACCCTAATGACCAAGGCTGGTTAACTCAAAATCTAAAGACCTCATAAACCAAGTGTTCTTGAACATCACTAGTCTTGTGTGAAAGTGAATTGTGTCAGGGATTAAACCAACTTATTAGTTAGTTTTTTTTTTAGTTTTAGTTTTTTTAGTTTTCACAAAGGTTTTTTTTTGTTGACAAACAAAGGCAAAGAAGAAGTTTTTTTTTGTTAGAAAAGTTTTGCTTTTTTTTTAAAGAGTTTTTTTTTTTGGAAAAAGTTTTTTTTTGTTTACTTTTGTTTTTGTTGTTTTTTTACCCACCCCATAATTATTGTATAATATATAAAAAATACGTGAAAGTACGAGGTATGTGTAAAGTATATATGTAATATATACACGCCCCCCTATACTTAGCTTGTGCTATGTCCTCATGGCACTAGGTGACAAAAAGACATAGCTCGTACTAAGCGTAGGAAAGCTAAAATAATAGAAATTATAGAAGTCGATCCGCCCCCCTATACTTAGGCTCTGGACAGCCTAAGTGTAGAAGAAGAGCAAAAATTGGGCGGACGAGGTCAAGAGGAGAAATGATGAGTAAATACACATGGCGGGCATCGGTCCCCCCTATACTTAGGCTTTGGTCAGCCTAAGCATAGGACAAGAGTAAGTGTGCGAACCGATGTGATCTCGAGAATATACAAAGAAGGGAGAATATGCACAAGAGTGATTGAATCTTCTAAGATGTTGAATCTTGATGCTGCATCTTCATGAAGAGTAATAAGATGTATCTGCTCTGTGCTCACTCTGTATGAAGTTGATGACCTCGACTTGGACTAACTGCTCTTTGGAATCAACAAAATGCTTCAACAGTTGTCCATTCACCACATGAGATTGTGCACCATCTGTGAGATCAGCTATCTCTACACTTCCATTCTCGTGCACTTTCTTAACCACAAAGGGACCCGTCCATTTAGATTTGAGCTTCCCATGGAACATCTTCAACCTGGCATTGAACAACCATACCTTTTGTCCAGGGACAAAGTCTTTGCACCTAATGTGCTGATCATGCCATCTCTTTACTTTGTCCTTATAAATCAAACTGTTGTCATATGCCCTGTTTCGGATTTCCACGAGCTCGTTCAAGTTCAAGTCTCGGCAAAGCTTCCCTAGGTGACAACTCCAATTAATCTTCTTAATTGCCCATTCGGATTTATGAATCAATTCTGCGGGCAAATGGCATGGCTTGCCATAGATCATTCTAAATGGTGAAGTACCCAATGGTGTCTTGTAGGCTGTCCTATAGGCCCACAGAACTTGGTCCAAGAGCTGAGACCAGTTCTTCCTATCGGGACGAACCAATTTCTGCAAAATACTCTTCACCTCTCTATTCGAAACCTCTGCCATGCCGTTAGACTGTGGGTGGTAAGGACTAGTAACTCTATGATCAAATCCATAGTCCTTAGCTAAAGATCTCATATCTCGATTCACAAAGTGGCTACCCCCATCAGATATCAAAACTTTTGGCACCCCGAACCTAGCAATAATATGGTCTCTCACAAACTTACAGACAGTCTTGCTATCTGCGGTTCGGGTTGGGATAGCCTCCACCCACCTGGATAAATAATCAACCGCCAACAAAATGTACTCATGTCCTTGGCTGTTGGGAAAGGGACCCATAAAATCTATGCCCCATGCATCAAAAACATCATAAACAATCATCGGTTGCATGGGCATCTCATCTCTCTGTCCAACTGTCCCTCCCATCCTTTGACAAATCGGGCACGACCGCACAAAATCAATGGCGTCTCTAAACAAGGTCGGCCAATACAATCCACATTGAAGTACTTTGTGAGCGGTTCTCTTTCCCGAATGGTGTCCTCCAGCCTCAAGTGAATGACAATATGTGAGGACACTATGGTATTCCTCCTGAGGAATACACCTTCTCCAAACACAATCCGGTCCTTCGAAGAAAAGGAAAGGATCGTCCCAGTGGTATCTCCTCGAATCCGACTTCAGTCGATCAATGCTGCTCCTAGTCCAACCATGGGGAACCTGCTTGGAGACAAGATAGTTCACCATGTTGGCATACCACGGGAGGGAGTCAATAACACAAATTGACTCATCTGGGAAGGTCTCTCTAATCCGCTCATGATCAGGAGAATCCTTAAGTTCAATCCGAGAAAGGTGATCAGCCACAACATTCTTCACTCCAGGTTTATCTTTTATCTCCAAATCAAATTCCTGGAGGAGTAAAATCCACCTAAGAAGACGCGCCTTCGCGTCCTTCTTTTCCATTAAGTATCGAATGGCTGTATGATCAGTATATATTGTCACCTTAGAGCCCAAATATATGATCTGAACTTCTCGAGGGCCCATACTACCGCGAGCATTTCCTTTTCAGTCACTGTATAATTTTTCTGTGTAGGATCTAAAACTTTGCTCGCATAGTGAATCGCAAACGGAATCCCCTCTCGCCGTTGTCCTAACACAGCTCCTATAGCGAAATCTGAAGCATCAGTCATGATCTCAAAGGGAAGAGACCAGTCAGGAGCTTGTAGGATAGGCGAGGCACAAATCTTCCTCTTCAAGAGCTCAAAGGCCTCCAGACACCTGTGATCTACAACGAACTCTATGTCTTTACCTAAGAGCTCAGTCAATGGGCGGACGATCTTTGAAAAATCTTGAATGAATCTCCTATAGAATCCAACATGCCCTAAAAATGACCGCACTGACTTTACGTTGGTAGGTGGATCGAGTTTCTTGATCACCTCCACCTTGGCAGGGTCAACCTCCATTCCCCTTTTGGAGATGACATGCCCTAACACGATACCCTCCGTCACCATAAAGTGACTCTTCTCCCAGGAGAGTACCAGATTCACCTCTCTACACCTCGTGAGGACTCGATCCAAGTGCGCTAAACATGTATAAAAAGAATCACCATGGACCGAGAAGTCATCCATGAACACTTCCAGGAAATCTCCCACCATCTCGGCAAATATGGCTATCATGCACCGCTGAAATGTGCCCGGGGCATTGCAGAGCCCGAATGGCATGCGCCTGAAAGCATAAGTACCGAATGGACATGTGAATGTGGTCTTTTCCTGGTCCTCAGGGGCTATGGCCACCTGGTTGTAGCCTGAGTACCCGTCAAGAAAACAGAAGAACTCTTTCCCTGCAAGTCTCTCCAAGATCTGATCAATAAAGGGCAAGGGAAAGTGATCTTTCTTGGTCGCGGCATTCAGGCGCCTGTAGTCAACACAGACACGCCACGACGTAGGTACTCGTGTCGCGATCTCTACCCCCTCCTCGTTGGTGACCATCTGAATTCCCGACTTCTTCGGGACAACATGAAGTGGGGCCACCCACTTGGAGTCAGAAATAGGGTATATGAACCCTGCCTTGCACCATTTCTCAATTTCATTCTTCACTACTTCCCGTAGATTGGGGTTAAGTCTCCTCTGAAACTCACGGGAAGGTCTCACGTTATCCTCAGTAAAAATGTGGTGCGAGCAGAGAGCGGGGTTGATGCCCACGAGATCCGACACTGTCCAGCCTATTGCTTTGCGGTTCCTCTCTAAGACTTCTAACAACCTAGACTCCTGCTCTAAAGTCAAGTCTGAGCTAATGATGACAGGATATCTCTCTTTGGGTCCCGCAAGAAAGGCGTACTTGAGTGTAGGAGGTAGTGATTTCAGTTCTGGCAATGTGGTATCATCAAGCAGATCTGGCTGAACTGAATCTGAATCTGGTTCCGTGCTGCATGAAGGTAGGCTAAGCTGAGTAGTACTCGCCACCAAATCAGAAGTATCGGGAGTCGGATCGTCAAAAGTATCCAAACAATCGGCAAAAGCCACGTCCGACTCGTCATCTATGTCCCATGATTGTTCCGAAGAGGATGGAACTGACAGATCCGGATGGATCTCTAAGTCATCATGAGAATAGGTTGATGCATCTCTAACAAGATCAGACAACACCTGGCAAACTGCATCATGCACTATATCCTCTCCAGATGAAAGGGTCTCTCTCTGTCCTGAAGGAATTTGTCCCCAAATCCCAACTGTGCTAATCATACTGCAATCTGCCTCTGAAGATGAGTACTCTGTGCTACTCTCTGCATCGGGTCGCTGACACTTGGTTTGCTTCATCTCAAGGTTCACTTCTCCGCCTGGAGAACGGAACTTCATCATTCCCGTACCATAATCGAAAGCTGCGCCTGCGGTCCTAAGGAAGGGTCGCCCGAGAATGATCTGAGATTCTCTCCAATGATTGGGGGTCTCCATGTCCAAGACTGTGAAGTCCACCTGATAGTTCTGCCCCTCAATCGAGATAACGACGTTCTTCACTTCTCCCTTAGGTCTCTTCATTGAACGATCTGCGAATTGGAGTAAAGCTCTAGATTTGCGAAGTGGTCCCAACTCCAATTTCTGATATAATGCTAAGGGAAGTAAGTTGATCGAAGAACCGTTATCTAAGAGTGTGCGTGCAAACGCAATGTCGTCAATACGACTCTCCACATAGTGAGCACCCATGTCTCTCTTTTTCTTTGGCAAAGTCTGATTCTTGAGACAATAGGTTGTGGCTACTGATAAGACATGTGTCTTTATATTTCGGTTATCTTTCTTCCTGCTAACCCTTCGAGGTGTGCATCTCACCTTAAGGTATTTTTGGAAGGCAGGATGGTTAGCCACATATTCATCAAATGGCACCTTAACTGTGATGTTTTCTTTGCAAAACCATGCCATATCGGGGTCATCTTTCTGAATCTTTTTGATGCGCTTTCCTGCCGTAAGAGCACGGGGGAAAGGGATTGAAGCTAGGGAAACAGAGGATGAAGAATCTGAATCATGAACTGAAAGATCATTCTTTGCATTAACGGAAACAGAGTTCTTCACACAAGAATCTTTTTGATGCAACATGGACTCAAGATCTAGACTATCTACTAAAGGTTGTGGAATAGAAACTGGAGTGGTATCCGCCACAACCGGAGATGCAAGGTCCTCCGTAGACTCAGAAGAATATCCATGCTGACGATGCTGCATACGTGCTCTCCTCCTCCTCTCGGCTCCCTGAGTAGAAATCCTCGAATGATGCTGATGGGGCTCTGAAATATGATGCCTCTCCTCCTCGTCCTCTGAAGACTCCTCAGGTAGAGCTCCAGAGATGCCCCTCCTCGTGTCCCTCGCCCGGTCAGGTACGACCACGGTCCTTCCGCTCCTGAGTGACATGTGGTTAGCCTCGTCACACGAAAGAATCTCATGTTCAGATTTAGGAGATGCTGAATAGTATACCTGACCAAAGTGCTGCTGAGAACTAGAACGGTTCAGGCTATTGGGGTTAGCCTGAACTTGGGCTAGGATCGAGGTAGAGGGTGCAGTCTGCTCGTCTCGCCATCTTGACAGGCGGTTGACATCCACCCGTAAGTCCTGAACCTCGTTCCTGTAGGAACGTAGCTCGTCGAGTATCTGCTGCTGAATATCCACGGGACTAGACGATGAAGGAAGTGGATAAGATTGAGAAGAAGAACGGGAAGACTGGCCCTGCTGGCTAGTGTACTGCCTCTGCTGCTGCTGCTGCTGGGGTTGCGGGCCCTGCTGGCCCGTCTGGTAATGGCCCTGTCGGCCATACTGCTGGTACTGCTGCCTCTGCTGCTGGGGTGGATGGAATCCAGGGCTCTGCTGTGAAGGAGGTGGTGCGGAGGTGAATGCGGTGTTGTGAAAGGTCGGGGGATGCTGATAGGTCTGTCGGTCTCCCGTACTTCCCTGCCTGGCAGGGTCCTGAGTATACCATATCCCATTCACCTCCCAAACTGGTGGAGGCTCCTCCTGGACTGTCTCTGCTACTGGAGGTGGTTGCTGGAAAGAGTGGGTGTAGGATTGGTCCTGCTCCCACGGCTGGGGTTGCCCTGACACCAACTGCTCCTGAACATGGTGAACTCGGTATACGGGAGCAGAGGGTGCAGTCACGGCGGGTATCCTTATCTTAGATACCTTCTCAGTCAACTCCTCCATCTGTTTTGGAAGTTTGGAGACGCTCCGGTCTAACTCATCAATCCTCCTATCGATCTTCTCAACTACAGTAAGCTTGTCAGCAAGAAGTCCCATGCTAGGGATCACGTCCTGAGAGAGATCGACTACAGCTGATTTTCCCCCTCCAAGTGAGAGTGAACTGGGGGATGGTGTATAGGCCCTGCTGGCCATCTGTGAGCGGCTAGTTTCAGCCATCTGCTCGGATACCCTCCAGACGGTATCCGCTCCTCGTGATGTATAGCTGCCTCCACAGGCAGTGCTCACTAAACCCTGCATCTCAGGGTTGAGACCAGTGAAGAAGGATTGGACCAAGATGTTCTCATCTAATCTATGACAAGGGCACTTTTGCAGGATGTCCTTGAATCTTTCCCAAGCATCACAGAAGGCTTCATTGGGTAATTGGGAAAAACTCGTAATTCGCGTCCTCATCATGTTAGTTCTACTCAACGGGTAGAACTTCTTTAGGAATAGGTCCTTGAACTGGGCATAAGTGGTGACGATGATCCCAAGATTCTTTACCCAGTAATCGGCTTTTCCACCCAAGGCAAATGGAAGGGCTTTGAGCCTAATATAATCCTGGCTAACATTATTATGTTTGAGGTTAGCACAGATGAGCTCAAAGTCCCTTAGGAATGCATATGGCTCCTCAGAAGCATTCCCATCAAAATGTGGCAGCAGGTTCAGGAAATGCGGCTTCAATTCAAAATCAACTTCGGGTTCGGCCGGACTCAAGTAGTTATGAATCTGATATTGTCCGGGGTTGTATGCCGCATCCATTGGTAGTTGGACCCCAACATTTAACTGTCCCAACTGAGCTCTTAGTAATGCTTGTTGCTGCTCAGATGCAGCCAATCGGGCTAGTATACTTCTCATCGAGTCTTCATTGTTCTCTTCTTCCTCTTCTTTCTTCTTTGGAGGCATTTTACTCGTGTCTTCTATATGGCCTGAATCAGCAATGTGCTCTTTATTAGAAGAGGATTTATGAATCAAGATATTCTCATCGAGGCGAAGGTCTTCCTCGGTGAGGTGGGAAGAGAGAAAGGGAATGGTTTGAGAGTAACCATCCCGAGAGTGAGTGATCCTGGGCTCAAGAGGGTCATGAGTCCAGGTTGATCCAAGTTGCGCTTGGACCTTTGAAGACGTACTTTTTGAAGGGTTCAATGAGAGATTCGCAAAGTCCGAATAAATATCCCCCCAATCAGTCATCTTCGATGTCAAAAGAACCGATTAGATCACGATAATCAATGAGGCTCTAGTTCTACGGTGCACGTAAATGTGCGGAGTGAACTCACACAATTCAAACGCAATTCAAACCCCCAATTTCACCAACTCAACACGTGATGGCCGTAAGAGTTCGGCCGATTTATCTGGTCAATTTTAGTTGGTGAGAATACAATCTTGGAAAGATTAACGAGCTGTTAGGTGCCCGTATTTTCCTACAGACTGGCCCGGTTCTTACGACTAGTTTGACCTACTTTCAGCCAGTATAGGAGTAAGTACGGACCGTAAAAATACGGCTACCCGTTCCTTGAGGACTAATGCGTCCTCTAAACCTCCCACTCTGCTAAGGAAGTCCGGACCGTTTACCGGCTACCCGTAAATCCTCACTGAAAAGTAGCTAATCGCCTAAAAATAAAGAACCAGTAGTAAGTAAGAAATCCAGACTTGGCTCTATCCTAGGGTCGTCTCTCTCTCACTTGCAATAAAAACAAACAATGAGGGCTTTATGCACCCGAGAACAAGGGTTCTTTTTATTCCAAATAATTAAATCGACCTGCTCAATTCAGTCCCAATTTTAGAGTTAGGTTATCACTTGAAATTTATGTGAACACACAAGCACGTCTACCGTTCAGTCCCAATTTCCTTTTAACCTTAAGTTGTAAAACAAGAGGGGAATCGGAAATCAGAATGCAAACGAGAAACTATGATGCATGCTCAGAAGAAGGTATACTTATAGTGAATCCCAGCACTCTTCATGCATTATGCAAAACTGAATTTGTAAATATTACACTAAATGAATGCAGATCGAGGAAACCGCACCTAAACAATATACTATTAGCGGGGAAGAATTGATTGGATTTGAGCTAAGTAGTACGTGTCTATGTGCGTCTCATTATGAATCTTATAAGATATGTGTGGCCTAAATTACGATGGGCACAAGTAAATTTGAATCTAAACTACCGTGTGCCTAATCCTTAATTTTCGCCACTCAAGTCAAGCCCCACCCTCGCCGGAGAGTGAAACAGGCTCGACACACCACAAATAAAGTCCAAGTCTTTTTACATGCGCGAGCTCTCAAACAAGAGCCGCTAGAAATGAGCAACTACCTAAATAATTACAATAATTTACAAAATTCTCTCAAAAATAAATTGCTTTATCCTCGCACTTCAGCAGTCGGCGCTCCTCGCGTCCGTCGACCTCCGATGCACTCCAAGTCCACCGGGCCCTCGCAAGGAAACAAAGATTTATATTAGAGAGATAAAAAAATATATATACAAAAATATGAAGAGAAATAATTGCAAAAAAATGGAATAAATACAAGTGGCTCGGGGGTCAGACTACCCGAGTAAATGGAAAACTAAATCCAAATTTTAAAATTAGTCCCTAAGCCGTTTGCCTCCCCGGCGACGGCGCCATCTGACGAGTCGCTAGATACGATAAATAATTCGGTCACGTTGTAGCACGTGTACTTAGCGAGTCGGTCAGAACCGAGAGAAGATCTCCGTGAAGAGTGTCTCGGCTTAATTTATATCCCGGGCAAGTCCGGGGTCGAACACAGGGAGGCAAAGGAACAACTTGAGTTTTAATTCAAAAACTTAGGTCTAGATTTCCAAGTGGTATTTTTTTAGATTTTTTTATGCAAAAAAAATGAAGCAAATGCAAATGCGACTGAATAAGAACACTAAGAAATCACACAACTTAGCCAAATTAATTTTAATGTTAAATTAATCCAATTCAGCCAAATTATATTTTTTCTAACATCCTAGTCCAGTGATGAACACAAAACATATTTTTTTGGAATTTTATGGGTTAAAATGCAATAAATAAAAATTCACACTTTTTATGGGTTTTTTTCGCAATTTATCACACAAACAGAAAGCAAAAATCATGAAAAAAATTACTGGAATGAAAACATGATGCAAGGAAGCTACAGTAATTTTTTTGGAATTTTTTGACAAGTTATGAATTTTTTATGGATTTTTTAGTGGAAACAGAGTGACAGTGAGTAAATAATTCCTATTAAATCAACGTTATCAAATTAGTCAGAGAGCAAATTATCTCAAAAAGATATTTAGATAAGCTATCCAGGAGAAATGAAATTTCGCAAAAAAGATATTTGTGGATTTAACTAAAAATCGATTACTAAAATCACTCTACAATTTATTTAAGGCACAAGACAACTCCATTTTGAATGAAATTTGGACAGTAATTACGTCACATATCAAGGCATCACACATAATTTTTGTGGAATTTTTAGAGTAACTGTTTGTGAGATATTAATTTAAGAGCACGGTTTGGGCAAAATATGCAAAGTTTCAGTTAATTATTTTTAATTAATTACCCAACTATCATAAAAACACAAGTAAATAATCAGATGATAGAGGATAAGTTGCTCAACATGATAGCATTTTTCATTGAACAAAAATATGCATAAACAAGGTCCAAATTAAAGTGCGAATACAGGGGTGTCCGTGCAAATTCAGAAACTGAAAATACAATGCAAGTTATGTACAGGGACTAATATGCAATTACAGAAACTTAAAATAAATAAAGTGCAATTTTTACATTAAAAAAAAGAAAATGGGAAAGACCTTCTTCTTCGTGCAGGAGGAGATGGGGAACCCAACTTGAGGGGGGTTCGGCCGGCGGTTGGTTGGCGGAGGGCGGAGGCGCGGCGCACCAGCCGGCGCGCGGAGGTGGCGGGTGGTTGGCTGGCGAGGGGCTGGGACCGGCGGAGGCGGGGCGGCGCCGGCGGTGATGGAGTCCTGGAGGGAGCAGCTGGCGAGGGCGAGGCCGGCCGCCGGCTGGTGTGCAGCCCGCGCGGCTGCTTTGCGCTGGTGGGCGGAGGACGCCGCCGGGGCGGTTGGCTGGCGAGGGCGGCGACGCCGCCGGCGGTGGAGGATGAAAGGGGTAGGGGGGCGGGCGGCGCTGGAGCTGCTCCCCCACCCGTTGTTTTTTTTTTACTGATGTAATGAAAAATTTTTTTTATCTTTTTTTTTTAATTTTCTTTAGAAATGAAATATATACACACAAAAAGGAGTAAAATGGTAGTGAGAATATCAGTTGGTGGTGGTAATGATATGGAAAAAAAACTATTGTGGTGATGATTTGTGGAGTAAAACAAATGAAGGATGGTGGTGGTGATATGATGGATTAAAAAAAAATTACAAAGATAAAAATAAAGACAAGATGAACTAAAATTACCTACGATGAACGCGTGCGCCTATGGAGTGCTCTCGTGAGCACGGTCTTCGCTCAAATCGCCGGCGTGCGATGAGCTTGAGCAGCGCGCGGTTGCGGCTGCGATGTTGGCCAAAAAACCAACGGATCACACCGAAGAGAGGGCCGTCGTCGCTCGACCGCGGTTGCGTCGCTGTCACTGATTCAACTCAGGGAACTAGGCTCTCCTCACATAAAGATAGATCAAAGGCAAAAATGAGGAGAATGACATGTATATAAAGAGAATGGGATGAGAGGTTATTAAAGTGGTGGGATTGAATGGGAGGTTGATTTATTAATGGAGTTGAATGGGAAGTTGGGAAAAAATGGTGGAATAATGGAGTTGAATTGGTGGTTATTGTAGAGAATGGAAATTAAATAATAAATAAATAAATAAATAAATAAAGTTGTCTACTTTAAATACAATAAAATAAAGAGAAGAGAAATAGTGGAGAATTTACAAAAGAAGACAAAACACCATGTACATTTTTTTTACTTTTCTAATATGTAACTTTTTTGTCAATTTAAAATAAGAGATATTTACAACGAAAAAAATACAATAAAATAGTATAATTAAAATACAACACAAGTATGATTTTTTTGTATTTTTAATAATTAAGAAAGATATAATAAAAAATGAAGAAAGTATGAATATATACATAATGTACAATGTACATCTAGGTCCCAAAACCCAACTTTTGCAAATGAGCTCCGATTTTAATGAAACCACTTCCGTTGGATAGATAATTTTCTAACTTGAACTTTAAAAGTGAGTTTGGTGAATTTGGAGTTCATACGGAGCGGGAATTTAGCTTGGAAGTTGGTCTTTACGGCTTTTTCCCATTGGGATCTAGGAGCATTTATTTAAGGTAAAATTTGTTTTGTATTTTTGTATTTTTATATACATTATTATGAACAAGTTAGAGAAAGAATTAGCCAAAAAGGAGTTGAAATGAAATTATTAAAAATCCATGAAGTTTTGAGCTATTTACAAGTATAAAACTCCTTTATTTTTACGGCTTTTTTTATGTTAATTTATTTTATACAATCCAATATACAATAATTAGTGTGTTTTATTTACAAGAGTTATTTTGTTAATTTATTGATTTTATGGATATTTATAAGGGAATTTACTCGTGGATTTTGCTAAGATCAAGATATTGAGATGATGAATCGTGGATTCATCAAAATGTTATTTAGATTACTGTTCAAATTTCATCTAAAATGGAGTTGTCTTGTGCCTGAAATATATTGTAGAGTGATTGTAGTATTTGATTTTTAATTAAATCTACGTACATCATTTTTGCGAAATTTCAAGTCTCCTGGATTCTATATGAAAATATCTTTTTAGGATAATTTGCACTCTGTTTAATTTGATATTGTGGATTAATTAGGAATTATTTACTCGCTGTCACTCTATTTTCACTAAAAAATACATAAAAAATTCATAATTTTCAAAAAATTCTAAAAATATTACTGTACCTTCCTTGCATGATGTTTTCATTCCAGTAAATTTTTCATAATTTTTACTTTCTGTTTGTGTGAAAAATTACGAAAAAACCCATAAAAAGTGTGCATTTTTCATTGTTGCTTTTTAATTTCTAAAATTCCAAAAAAATGTGTTTTGCATTCATCACTGGATTAGGATTCTAGGGAAAATATAACTTGGCTAAATTGGACTTATTTTCTATTCAAATTAATATGGCTAAGTTATATGCTTTCTTAGTGTTTTAATTCGGCCGCATTTGCTTTTGCATTTGTTTTTACATTAAAAAAACTAAAAAAAAATACCGCTTGGAAATCTTGATCTAAACTTTTGAATTAAATCCAAAGTTGCTCCTTTGCCTCCCTGAGTTCGACTCCGGACTTGCCCGGGATATAAATTAAAGCCGAGACACTCTTCACAGAGATCCTTCTTTCGGTTCTGATTAAATCGCTAAGTACACGTACTATAACTTGTCTGAATTAAATCACGTATTTAGCGACTCATCAGATGGCACCGTTGCCAGTGATTAATTTGATATTGTGGATTAATTAGGAATTATTTACTCACTGTCACTCTATTTTCACTAAAAAATACATAAAAAATTCATAATTTGTCAAAAAATTCTAAAAATATTATTGTACCTTCCTTACATGATGTTTTCATTCCAGTAAATTTTTCATAATTTTTACTTTCTGTTTGTGTGAAAAATTACGAAAAAACCCATAAAAAGTGTGCATTTTCATTGTTGCTTTTTAATTTCTAAAGTTCCAAAAAAATGTGCCTTGCATTCATCACTGGATTAGGATTCTAGGAAAAATATAACTTCGCTAAATTGGACTTATTTTCTATTCAAATTAATTTGGCTAAGTTATATGCTTTCTTAGTGTTTTAATTCGGCCGCATTTGCATTTGCATTTGTTTTTGCATTAAAAAAACTAAAAAAAATACCGCTTGGAAATCTTGATCTAAACTTTTGAATTAAACCTAAAGTTGTTCCTTTGCCTCCCTGAGTTCGACCCCGAACTTGCCCGGGATATAAATTAAAGCTGAGTCACTCTTCACGGAGATCCTTCTCTCGGTTCTGACTGGATCGCTAAGTACACGTAGTACAACGTGTCCGAATTAAATCACGTATTTAGCGACTCATTAGATGGTGCCGTTGCCGGGGAGGCAAACTGCTTAGGGATTAATTTAAGAATTTGGATTTAGATTTTCATTTACTCAGGTAGTCTGACCCCCGAGCCACTTGTATTTATTCCATCTTTTTTGCAATTATCTTTTCTTCTCATTATTGTATATATTTTGTTTTTGAATTTTCTAACATAAATCTTATTTTCCTTACGAGGGCCCGGTGGACTTGGAGTGCATCGGAGGTCAACGGACGTAGCGCGCGTCGACTGCTGAAGAGTGAGGAGAATTAATTTATTTTTGAGAGCATTTATTTTCATTTTTCTAATTATTGTGTTGTAATAATTTAGGTAATTTGCCCTTTACAGCGGCTCTTGTTTGAGAGCTCGCGCTTATATCCGGACTAGACATTGGACCCGCTTGTGATCGTGTGGTTGATTGATGTAGAATAGGACTTGCACTCGCGGCTCTTAGAGAATATTTTTATTAGAATATCTTTATTGCTTGTGCTCATAATTTTTAGGACCACACATCACATTTAACGAGACACACTTAGACTGCAAGGCTATTAGTCGAATTTAACTTGTTCATCACTCGCTAATAGAACTGCATGTCTAGTAACGGTTTTCTTGTTTGCATTCATATAGTATAAAATTTCAATTCTGCCTTGCATCCCGCATGTAGAGCACGAGGATCACTATAAGTCTTCTAAACTGGGCATACATCATTCATTTCACTATTTGCATCGGTTTTTCTCGACTCCCTCCCCTTGCTTTTTGAAACTTAGGTTAGAAGGAAATCGGGACTGATTGTAAGGCGTGCTTTGTTTGGTGGACTAATCAAGTGATAACCAAACTTAAAATCGGGACTGCTAATAAGAGTTGACAAAAAAACTGACTAAAACTAATACTTGTTTTGGGAGAGCAAAACCCTCATTGTATGCTTGGATAATTGTGATTGTTGAGAGGTGAGGACGCATCCCTAGGATAGTGCCCAAAACCTACTTTTGAGCCTTGCGTAATTGGATTTATATCTTGATTTATCACCTAATTAAAACTGAAAAGATAAACGGTCGGACTTTTGCGACCATCACTGTGTTGAGTAGGTGAACTCATGGTTTGTTCTTGTGTTTGTTTGTTTTGTGTGTTATTCGGTGCACTTGCATACTTTCTTCCTCGATCCGCTTCATTCTCCCATCTCCCTTCCAAGATGTCAGAATTTTGGTCATCATATCCAAGTCACCCTTCTTCAACCATATTCCGATCATCTCCACCCATTTATTCCTCCTCATACCCATACACCGACCGCAAAGTCAGAACTCCGTCTGACTTCTCCACTTCTTCGTCCTTCTCACTTACCCACATTCTAGCACCCCTGACCCACAACCACCCTGGATTAACTCACCATATTCTCGTCCGCTTGCTGGAATCAAGGAACCAATCGAAGAGCAAGCGACTGCTGAGATGAATGATTGGCATAATCAGTTGACCCCACATACCTCACTTTCACCTCGAGTTGGGACAGAACAACGATTCCTATATACACATCCTGACTTAACCTTAGGGTACAACATGGTCGATCAGACAAACCGAATGGAGAGGCCTGCACCGTACGATCTTCCTAACTTGATTGACCTGAGTGATAGAGACCACATTGACCAACCTTCATATCACCCATTCGTAGAGCCGACATATACAGGGGGATTGGATTCATGCGACCGATTTACAGACCCCCTGTCTACTGACTCCACCTTATGAGGCTCCGACCAACATCTGCCATACAGATGGGTCATACTCAACCCAACATTACACGCCTGAGTCAAGATGTGTTGAGTATAAGATCCCAAGTTCTCAGCTGTATCCTTCAACTGAGCAGACTTCTCTCATGATGTGTCATGAGAACTTATTGGAGGATAACATTGGTAGACTGATTAAGAGTCCAGGTAGAAATGTGGATCATGGATTTTGCGGATTGAATCTTGAAAACCTGGAAGACACCGGATTGACCACACGTCATGTACAACTGGAGTCCCTTCTACCTCCCTCTTCTACTAACCACTTTCCCTCCAAACTTGAGTCTGTACATTCTCCTAGTCCTCCTTCACATATCAAAAAGACCAAAAAATTGAAAACTCAGAAAATAACATAAAAATTGAAAATAGAAAAGATCTACAAAATTGGATCCTGCACTTAGGGAAGCATTGGATAGAAAATTGATTTTTGAGCTTCCCTTAATAATGGCCATTGAACACTTTCCCGACCTTAAAAGATTTGTGAGAAGTAAATTGATGTCTAAAAGGTCGGACAATAAGAGAATAAGGAATGAGAAACATGTAGTGTCTATGGCCACATCTTTGATTATAGGGAGAAAAACCAAGAGCCGCAGAGTAAAGCGGTTGCCTAGGTTTGATTGTGAAATCAAAGATACCACATTCACCCATGTAAGAATCGATGATGACTCACCGATTAATATCCTCCCGACCTCCATGTTTGCCAAGCTCAAACTCGGATCTGCCAAGAAGTCAAGAGAGATCATTCAGTTGGCAGATCGGACCATTAAACGGTCGAGAGGAACCATTTCAGTCATCGTTACTTTCCAAGGTGCTCTACTGGAGATGGACTTCACGATCATTGACATTGAGCACCGAGGAGAGTTCACCCAGTCTCCGATCATTCTTGGGAAACTGTTCTTAGCCTTGGCTAAGGCAACTATAGATTGTGAGACTCAGGAGATCGATTTCTCTACATTGGGAGCACTCCGACCTCACCCGATCTTTGAGGACACACGATATTCCAAGGTAACCCGCAAAGTTGCAGACAGTCGTGACCTTCGAGGGACAGTTGAGTCCCGTCTCTCTACTACAATGAGATATCGACTGTCCAGACGACCATTGGTTTAGAGACTTCCTACAACCACATACCGCCTACTGCTTGCACCACCACCGTGACAGCTTCTAGAGAGGACTCACGACCAGAAGCTGTCCTTGAGTCGGACATAATCCTTTCTAATTTCCTTGACTATTTAGATGATCTGACGCATGAGCTGAACAATGTCAAGCCAACTGAGAACACTGTGCCTTACCAGAGACGTGCGCTGACCCTGCAGGAGTATTACAATGCATATGGTGACTCATCTGATGATGAACCTCTGGTCAGCATCATACACACACCAAATCCAAGACCTACACCAAAAGAGACAACTGGGACCAAATTGACCAATCTGGATAAATCGGTTGCTCTATCCTCTAGTCGGTCATCTGGTAAGAAGAAGACGGGTATTGATTCCTTGGGGTGTTCCCCCGAACTCCTTAGGACGTATCAATCCCTTCTTCCTCTTTATGCTTCAGGTTCTAGAAAATCGGCTAAGAAAGTTGCCTTCGACTTATCAGAGAAGGAACTTTCTGAGGAGTCCTCATCATGTCCGGATGAGGTGATCTATATGAGTGAGCACAGTTCGGCTGTTCTGAAGCCATATTTGAGCAAGCAGTCGTGTGTCGACCCTTGTTGGATATTCCCCACACCTCACTATTATTCCTCTGCGGGCGACTCTGACAGCGACACATATGTATACTACCCACCCCCTCGCTCTCTCAAGAAGTTCCGTCACAAACCTTCTTGATCCTTGTATATTCTTACTCTTCCTTGTACATATTTTCCTTCCTTTATTCCCCTCCCTCCCCCGTGATTCACATCACTCGCCCCTGTTCCGTGCCGTTTTCATATTGTGGCTATACTTAGGATGACTAGATCCTAAGCATAGGGGGGTGAGTGAACCGAGTTGCTCCATTTCTTCTTATATATTCTTTTCCACTCTCATCGGTCCCCCAATCTTGTGTTCTATCCAATACTTAGGCTGACCATAGCCTAAGTATAGGGGGCCGATGCCCGTTGTGTATTCTTCCACATTCTTATATTCTTTTCACCCACTTATACTTAGTACGAGCTATGGTTTTTTGTCACCTAGTGCCATGAGGACATATCACATGCTAAGTATAGGGGGGCATGTATATATATTACATATATACTTTACCCATAGCTCGTACTTTCACGTATTTTTGTATATATTATACAATAATTATGGGGTGGGTAAAATTGAAAAACTTCTTTAAAAAAAACTCAAAAAAAAAACTAAAAAAAACTCTTGAAAAAACCTTTTTCTAAAATAAATCCCTTATTTTGAAAATTTCTCCCTTATTTGACTTAAAAAAACCTTTTTCCAAAAAACAAAGTGTGTGTCCTTTCTTATTTACAATCTTTTCCAAAAAAAACTTTTTAAAAAAAGAGATTTCTTGAAAAAAAAGCAAGACTTTTATAAAAAAAACTTTCTTCTTTTCCTTTGTTTTTAAAAAAAAACAACAAAACAAAAAACAAATTAATAAAATCACAAAAAAACTAACTAATAAGTTGGTTTAATCCCTGACACAATTCACTTTCACACAAGACTAATGATGTTCAAGAACACTTGGTTTATGAGGTCTTGATATTTTGAGTTAACCAGCCTTAGTCATTAGGATCTTGGACTTAATTATTCACATTTCCCTAGTTTGAAAGATTTGTGTGCTATATTGCATGCTTAGTCTCTACCTTGAGAATATGATCAGCACCTCACATACACGACTGCAGTTATGATGAGAAGAGTTGAAATTTCACTTGAGGAACTGGGATGAGGGATTTGAGTTTGGACTTGATTTGATGATGCTCGAGGATGGGATAAAATCAATGAAGGCTTCATGAAACTTGAGTGTCAACATATTTAGCCAGTATGAGAACATGGTTCTTGTACTATCTCTTGATATTTACCTATGTGCCAGGGTGTGATAAAATAAAAAATGTTGATCAGTGTGCGTCAACTCTTGGTAAAAGCAGTGGAGCTAGCCAAAAATACTACAAAGCAATGAAATGTCAAAGAAAAGCTCTCATTCCACAAAGTCAAAAATCAAAGAGCTTCCACCAAAGGCAAGCGCTCCCAACCATTTCAAAGTGTCCATTTGGACCACCATTATTAGGACCGGGAGTCGGGCTTGCACCAAAAAAGGGCTCTGCATCGTAAATGCTACAAGTCTGGGTGTAGAAGGTACAATAGGTACTCAAAAAATGCACATCCCTGTGTACTCACAGGAAAACAAGTGCAGACGGCTCCAACTTCTCTTGACGGATGCACTGATCAACACCAAAAAAATGTGTTGAGTAATAAGGCACTTGAGAGAATCCTTGTTCCAATGAGAGGGAGAGAAGAAATGACACAATCCTATACCCTCCATCATCTGGCCTTCCATCTACACTTTCAAGTCTGACAACTAAAGAGACAGTGGATTGGATGCAAGAAATGGTTTATTCCCTAGTGTTGAGGATTGGGTTCTTAGGAGATTCCCTTAGACTGGAACCTTGGGTGACGTTGCGACTCTACTCTTTTAACTGCAGTCCACACTTAAAGTCATATCCCTTATATATACGTATACAAAGAGAGTCTGATGATTAGGGGAATTGGATACCTTTTAACTAGAACTTGGTTCAGCTTAGAATTTTAGGATTTCTAAAACCGAGAGTTCTTTAATGGATTAAGCCTTGTATTCACATGCACAGTCAAGGGTTAATCCAACTAATTCATTCTTTATTTGCTCGAGGACTAGCAAAGTTTTAGTATAGGGGGTGATGAATCCACGATTCATCATCTCAATATCTTGATCTTAGTAAAATCCCTGAGCAAATTCCGAAATAAATGTACATAAAATAAATTAATTAACAAAATGACTCTTGTAAATAAAATGCATTAATTATTGTATATTATATTGTACAAAATAAATTAATAATAAAAAAGCTACAAAATTAAAGGAGTTTTTCACCTGTAAATAGCCCAAAATTTCATGTATTTTTAATAATTTTATTTCAACTCCTTTTGGCTAATTCTTTCTCTAACTTATTTATAAAAATATATATAAAAATATAAAAATACAAAACAAATTTCATCTCAAATAAATGCTCATAGATCCCAAAGAGAAAACGCCATAAAGTCCAACTTCCAAGCCAAATTCCCGCTCCGTATGAACTCCAAATTTACCAAGCTCACTTTTAAAGTTCAAGTTAGAAAATTATCTATCCAACAGAAGTGGTTTTATTAAAATCGGAGTACGTTTGCAAAAGTTGGGTTTTGGGACCTAGATGCACATTGTATATTATGTATATGTTCATTTTTTCTTTATTTTTTATTTTATCTTTCTTAATTACTAAAAATACAAAAAAAATCATGGTGGTGTTGTATTTTGATTGTAGTATTTTATTGTATTTTCCTGTTGTACATAGCTACTATTAAAAGATAAAGAAATATTATAAAAAGAAAAGCAAAAAAATATGTACATGTTGTATATCTTCTTTTGTAAATTCTCCACTCTTTTTTTATCTTTATTTTTATTGTATTTTAGTAGCCTACTTTATATCATTATTTATATCATTATTTATTTTCCATTCTCTACAATAACTTCTCTTCTACCACCAACTTCCATTCAACCCCACCATTTTTAATAACTCCCATTCTACTCCATATCCTTCCACCAACTTCCCATTCAACTCCACCAATAATACAATTTCCCATTCAACACCACCACCATTCTAACCTTCCTTTCTCTTCTCTCTATATTCGTTTGTACATCCTCATTTTTTTGCATCCGCCATTCTAATAGAAAAAGGAGAGAGCTTGGAATGTTTTGTCGGTGACAGCGGTAAAGCGTCTTCCTCACGCGACGACCTCCTTCAGGCGAGATCCGCGGAGCTCCGTTCCACGTCACGAGTTCCCCATCGAGCTCGTGTAGCTTCTCCGATTTTGATTTCGCCAATCGGATCGAAGCGACGACAGGAGTCCAGCGTAGCTGCTCCGCAAATCCGGCGAGCACCAGGTAAGTTGTCTCTCTACTTTTCCTTGTTATTTATCTTATCTCATATTTTGTTTTCTGGTTGTCTCGGTCACCACCATCAATTTTTTTATTACCACCATATCATTACTTATCATTTCTATCACCACCTTCCCCACCACCTTTTTTTATCTTTTGCATTTCATCACCATCATATCATTTTTATCATCACTACCATCATCATCATAGCATCCACAAATCCGTCTATCCATTGTCTACCTTCATTTTCATCCACATTTGTTTCATGTTTTAAAAAAATTTAAAAAAATAAACAATTTTAAAAAACATATCACAACACTAAAAAATATTCAAAAAAATCAAAAAGAAAAATAAAAAAAGAAAACCGCAGCAGCGGTGGGAGCTCCACCGTCGCCGCCCATCTCTCCCCCTCAACCACAGCGGTCGTGCCGCCGCTCCACCTGCCAGCGGCCACGCCACTGCGGCCGCCGCCGCCCATCTCCCGCGCATCCACAGCAGCTGCACCGCCGGCCGCGCCTCCCCGCTGCAGCGGCCCCTCTTCCGCCCGCAGCCATCCGTAGGTGGCTGCCCCTTCCCTGCGCCGACTCCGCACCTCCCACACCGTCCTCCGCCCACCGCGACGCCGTGCGCAGCTCCGCCGCCCACGCCTTCGCCGCTGTGTGCGGCCGAGAGCAGCGCCGCCGACGCCTCCATCCCTTTTGGGTTCTTCCCATGCCCAAGGAAGAAGGAGAAAGGTTTTGTATTTTTTTTATTTCGTGACAATTGTAAGTCTTTTCTTTTATGTTTCTGTAATTACAATCGAGTCCATATTCTTTGTTATGCTGTTTAAGTTCATTTATCTTTTGCACGGACCCCCCTAAGTTTGACTTTTAATTTGGATCTCTGTTGGGCCTATTTTATACAATGAAAAATGCCATTTTCTTGAGCAACTAATTGTCTACATTCTGAACATTTATTTATATTTTTGTGAATTGTGGGTAATTAATTAAAATTGTCTAACTGAAAAATTGGATATTTTACCCATTTTGAGCACTTAAATTTATATCTAACTCACGGTTGCTCCAAAAATTCTTAAAAAATCAGGAATGATGGCTTGAAATGTTATTCAAATACTGTCCAAATTTCATCTAAAATGGAGTTGTCTTGTGCGTGAAATAAATTGTAGAGTGGTTGCAGTATTTGATTTTTAATTAAATCCACGTACATCATTTTTGCGAAATTTCAAGTCTCCTGGATTCTATATAAAAATATCTTTTTAGGATAATTCACACTCTGATTAATTTGATATTGTGGATTTATTAGGAATGATTTACTCAATGTCACACTATTTTCACTAAAAAATACATAAAAAATTCATAATTTTCAAAAAATTCTAAAAATATTACTGTACCTTCCTTGCATGATGCTTTCATTCATGTATTTTTTTCATAATTTTTACTTTCTATTTGTGTGAAAAATTATGAAAAAACCCATAAAAAGCGTGCATTTTTCATTGTTGCTTTTTAATTTCTAAAATTCCAAAAAAATGTGTCTTGCATTCATCACTGGATTAGGATTCTAGGAAAAATATAACTTGGCTAAATTGGACTTATTTTCTATTCAAATTAATTTGGCTAAGTTATATGATTTCTTAGTGTTTTAATTCGGCCGCATTTGCATTTGCATTTGATTTTGCATTAAAAAAACTAAAAAAATACCGCTTGGAAATCTTGATCTAAACTTTTGAATTAAACCCAAAGTTGTTCCTTTGCCTCCCTGAGTTCGACCTAGACTTGCCCGGGATATAAATTAAAGCCGAGACACTCTTCACGGAGATCCTTCTCTTGGTTTTGACTGAATCGCTAAGTACACGTACTACAACGTGTCCGAATTAAATCACGTATTTAGCGACTTATCAGTATTGTACTTGCAGTTGGACTCATAATGTATGTGGTTGCAATGTGCAAGTTTCCTCATAATAATGAGGAATGACAATTAGGTAGACAATATGACTACAACCCTAGGGTTTATATGTCTCTATAGTCTTGATCTCTCATTGAATGTACGTTGGAAGTGAAATGTCGATGATAATCGTAATTGTTAAATAATCCTTATAAAATTCTAAGAAGATGTTCTGGCATACATATGTGCTCTTGACATTAATCATGAATGGCGTGGTTCATTGCATCATGCAGAATGATGGCTCTATAAGAGATGATGTATTCAAATTGTTTGAGTACCTACCTGAACCTTAGTCTTTAAGAGTTAAGATGTATGCATATATAATGAGTGCCATCATTCTACTATCTATACTCTAGTCATTTATGAAACTTCATAATATTCATATTGTATGAATTGAATGAAGCATGCATAAATGTTGAAAAACTCTTATATTGAAATCTTTTGAGTTCAACAAAAGAGTTCCTTTGTCTTAAGCAATATTTGTTTACAGATGAAGAGAGTACAGTGGAAGCATGTGTTGGACCCAAGCGAGAAGGAATGTCAAAGAGTTGACTGTACTTCAGTGACTTCCATATGACATCCAAATAGTTGGATGAATGCCAATACTGCAATAAGCTGATGCACTGATAGTGTGACTATCTAGTCTATCTAGGATCCTTAGAGAAAGATCTAGATGGTGCATCGAAATAATCTACATCTACATATAATCATTGAAATTAACTTTCTTATTTGATAAGATCAAAGTCTAATAATTGTATCTCATTCTTCTAATAACACTTGCAATTGGTTGCATACATATTAGAAGACTATAAAATTTCATCTTATGGTTTAAAGGTCATCGACATGGATATTGATGCAATTGTTGCAACGATCTCTATTGGATAGAAAGACTTCATATTGTCAGTGGGAGAGCCCTTAGTCTTAGAGAATGTCTCTATGACCTAGATATCAGAATACACTCATTGTTTATTTCTAAATGTTGGGAATAAACATGAATTCTGGATATACCTATCATAAAGACTTATGATGGATATATTTCAGATAGGAATCTAACATCTAATGGACTCTACTAAATTAGAAAATTAATGAATGGTTCATTAACATTTCTAATACTGAAATTAAACCTTAAAAGATCATTAGGAAGATGAAGATCATTTGATAATGATCTGGCATCGAGTCTTGGACATAGACTATGAGATCAATAGATAAGTAAGAAATGAAACTTTAGAGTGTCTAAAATTTCAAATCTTGCATACTTGTGAATATTGTATTCAAAAGTAGAAAATGTCCAATGTACCCTTCTCTGGGAATGATGTTAGATGCCAAGGTATTCAAGATCTCACACATTGATGTATGTAAATCATCTATATCATAGTGAACATTAATGATATGTGATATCATTCGATGATTATTTGTGATATGAGATTTCTTCCCTTCACCTTAGAAAGCTTTGAAATGTTTAAAGATTTCATAATTTTGGTTTAGAACCAAAGTTTGAAGGGAGATGAAATGAATTCGATCTAACCTAGGTAGCTTGTACCTATTAGATGAATTCAAAGGTATACCGTATGGAGATATGAATGTCATTCCTATCTCAATCCTCCTAATGCACCTAAACTCAATAAGTTTGTAGGGAGATACAATTGGACCATGTATGGCATGATTTGATCAATGATGATTTTTAGCGTATTTACCTCTTAGTTTCCAGATATATATGCAGTAGAAACTACAATATATATCCTCAATAAGGTTCCAAGCAAGCAAGCTCGAATTTAGCACTTGAGAGTGCTACTTCATTATGAAAATAAAGGATGGTATTGGATACCTACTTTATGACCTTGAGATTCTTAAAAGATCTCATCTCTGAGAATGTGATTCTTAGATGATGAGATTCTTGAGAATCAAGATGAAAATGAAATGAAGGAACTCATTTAATCTTGAGAAGATAATGAGGCTCCTGAAATCGGAAACTAAAAGGACAATTAAAGATGAAACACTAATACCTCTTCAAATGAGTTTGAGGATGGATTCCATGTGTTAGTTAAATCTGACATGATCTAACTTCATATGATGAAGCTTCTAAAGATCATATCATCGAAAGATGGATGTTAGCAATAAAGTCCACAGAAGACTTCATATACAAGTGTTGTATATGGACCCTTTGAGGATCCACCTATAAGGGTAAAACATGTTAGGTGTAAATGGATCTTCAAGAGAAAGAGGGGACCTGATGAGAAGGTAGAGACCTTCAAAGCACAGCTCGTACTCATGAGCTACACACTGAAGAGAGGACATTGCTTGCAATGAGACTTGCTCTTCAGTGACCATGCTTAAACCCATCAGAATACTGCTAACTATAGATACACAACTTGACTTTGACATCTTCAAGATGGAAGTCAATATTGCATTCCTCTATGAATACTTCTCCGAAGTTATTCATATGGAGTAGCCTCAAGGTATAATAGTTGAGGAAAGCAATGTGTGCAAGCTGAAGAACTTCATCTATAGACTCAAATAAGCTTCTTGTAGTTGGAACATAAGATTTGATGAAATTATAAATGTTATGATTTCAGATAGAATCTTGATGAACCATGTAAAGTTTAGTGGGAGTTCCATTATGTTCATTATGTTAAAGGTAGATGATATCCAAATCATTTGGAATGATATGTGGATGATAATAAGTGTTTTCTAGTCTGGCTATTCCATACTTTGAGATATGATCTCAAAGATATCTCTTAGATCTTAGTTCTGAAGTTGTTCAGAAGCAAAGAAGAGAGGGTATTGGGACTATCACATTAGTGGTATACCTTGGATATATTCCATTCTTGGAAAACCCTAAGAAAGGCTTCCTTCCCTTAAGATATGGTACTCACCTATCTGAAGGGATAACACCTCAAAGAGTTGAGGAAGTGAATGCTAGAACTGCTTGCCCTTGTGCATTAGTTATGAAAAGCCGAGTGTATGCTAAGTGTGTACAAAAGTCATATGTCTGTCATGCAGTAGGAGTAGTAATCTGTTACTAATCCTACTATGGAGATAAAACACTTAGTTGCAGTAATAACAATATCTTCAAAGAGGAAAAGACTTTTAAGATAGTGATCTCAAAGTCTTATCTTCAATAAATTAAGACTTTATAGATAGTGATCTAAAAGGTATTAACTACAGATACCGTAGGAGATGGAGATCTCCAGGAATAATGGTATTCTTATAAGGATAATGGAAATACATATTGGTTATAATAATTATTGAGATGTAGTGTCAAGGACACTATAATTGACAAAATTGAGTATTGATTGCATAAAATGCAACATTTGCATTGGATGCGAGCAATGTTACTAGGAGATATGCAAGTGTCGTAAAAGGACTTGGGTAGTCTCTTGGGAACAAAGTGACTGATCAACTTACCTAACTATTTTTTTAAATTGCTTATGATTGTCACATGAGTGACGGTTTAAACGATTAGCCCATTAATGGCTCTTTGGGCTAGTGGGAGATTGTTGGACATGCGAGCCCACGACGAGCCATTATGCAATAAATGTTATTACAAATATCATTTCCTGATCTGAAATGAAGAAGAACAAATTTGCATTATAGGTCCCTTAGTACAATTAGGGTTATGTGCCATGGACATCTTGATGATCATACAACTGTTGATTCAATTATTGAATCATAGAGTCTGGTGCTATGATGAATATCTAAAGAGTTAGATTGAGGACTCATCAAGCACCGTTAAATGATTATATAAGAGATGATCTTCAGCCTGAGAAGGAGATGGTAATCCTTTCTCTACAGGCTGATATCTAACCCTCCTCTTGGTGCAGGTCCTCTCCATAGGGATTGAGATTCGAAGGTGTTAGATAAGTTAGGTCAAAGAGTTGACTTAACGAGATGTGTTACTATATGTTTGAGTAAGTACATTTGGCAGACCAATAGGTTGATGACCTAATCAAGGTCTATACACCGGTGCGCTGGTGTGCATGTAAGGGCATATGAGTAATGCGATCTCTCAAATGGATCATATAGGTTCATTACTAAACGAGACGACATGAGCTCACTCATGGGTAATTGGGAAGAATCAAATTCCATGCACGGTCGTCTCGCTTTGAAAGCTTGACTGAATTTGTACGTTTGATATATGCTTTTGGAAAAGTATATGATCAACACATGGGTATGATATATGCTTTTGGAAAGAATATGATCGATACCGACTCCCAATGATCGAATGAGAAACTTACTGATAAAGCCGTGAAGTAGACAATGTAAAATTGATCTTATACTTTAGGTTTATTCTGGGTCTTCCAGTATGCAGGATGTACATGTATTAGAAATACCCGAGGGTGATGTGTTCATAAACGATTGTATAACCGTGGCGCTTCCATTCCTAAGGAGTGATGAAATGGGTCTGGATTTTAGTGACTCCTCTCAGTACAGAAGTAAACTAATCTTGGTCCAAATGTTGGACATTGATCTGAATGTGATTCAGATGCAATTAGAAGATTATGTTTGCGGTCTTGATTTAATCAAGCATCTATGGGAGGTCCACAAGATCTGGATTTGAGATGTGATCTCAATATCCAAGTCACTATACGTGGAACAATCCAATCACCATGTCCTTATCTCCAAGTATCCGAGGAGAAAGCGCATTATCCTTGGAAGAGTTCAGGATAATTTCGTATCCCCAACATCCGGTATCCGAGAGGAGACGATACCGGTGGGTCGTGTTCCTATCAACTAGAACAAAGCTTGGTTCTACGACAGTGAGGGATACAACGCAGTGGATCAGAGCGTGATTTGACATTGAGGAGAAGACGCAACATGTGCGCTTTCTTCAGAGGCAGTTAAGATCCCATTGTTACGGTGAACTGTTGAGATCGAGAACATCCAGAGTCCGATTGAGGTGATCCAAGAGTCTAGCTAGGGGTTTTTGTGCATCCAAATGAGTTGGACGGTTCAGATTGAGAGGATACTGCTCTTATGTTTTAGATCGTATGAGGAACGATAAGAAAGCGATAGCAAAATTTACACTGAGGGGTGCATCATTCTCCGTGGAACCCTTCAACAGGAAGAATGACTTCACCTTATGGAAACAACGGGTGAAGAACATACTCACGTGAGAAGGACTTGTGAAAGCTCTCCAGGATGAAGAAAAGAAGCCGGAGAAGATGAAAAAGGAAGAGTGGAAGGAGATGAGGGATCTTGCGAACGATACAATAACTGTTCTTGGCAGAAAACACTCTTCACGCAGTCATCGGCCTGGAGGATCCTATGGAGGTTTGGATGAAGCTCAAGGGATGATCAATTCCAAATCTTTGACCAATCAGCTATTGATGAAGAAGAAGCTCTATGATCTAAAGATGATCGACGGTACAAAGCTCGAAGTGTACTTGGATGAATTCAACAAGATTCTGATAGACGTGGTCACACTTGCGGAGAAGAATACAAAAGGAGAATCTCTCTTCAAGGAGGAAGATAAGGCACTGATCTTGTTGAGTTCCCTTCCATCTTCCTACGATCATATTTTGACGACGTTACTCTATGGCAAGGAGACCATTACATTGGACGAGACAGTTGCTTCGCTACTTATGAATGAGTCTAGATGGAGGTCGATAGATGAGGCAACAAATGATGAAGGTCATGTGCTAGCAACCGAGGGTAGACGCTCAGATCAAGGGAGATTGGATTTAGATGTCGATCTAAGTCACGAGGTCTGATCAGATGCTTCCATTGTGATAAGGAGGGTCACAAGATAGCTGTTTGTCCAAGACATGAGAAGGAGAAAGGAAAGAAGAAGGTTGACGATTCTAAATCCGACCAAGAAGATTCCACCGCAGTCTGCGAGGGAGACTTGCTAGCGTACTCTAGGGAGATGAAGGCAGATTCAAGATGGCTTCTGGATTCGGCATGTTCAGATCACGTGTGCTCATTCTGAGAGCAATTCAGTACATATCAGGCATGCAATGATGGCACGGTCAAGATGGGAGGTGGAGAGGTTCACCACGTCAAGGGGATTAGATCAGTCCAGTTCCGCATGTTTGATGGAGCAATATGAACTCTGACGGGTGTCAGACACATTCCTAGAGCCAAGAAAAATCTAATTTTACTGGGAACGATCAAGTCATGAGGACATCGAGTCACATTGAAGGGGGAGTTCTCATAGCGAGCAACGTAGCACTCGTTGTTATACGTGGGACGAGGATGCCGAACAAGGTGTATAATCTCGAGGGAAGGGTCATGACATGTGATGGAGCTCTAGTTATTCCCAAGACGAGCAGTACGATGAGAGAGCGTCATGTTATCAACATCTCTGCTGCTGAAATGCGCAACAAGGAGAAATGAGTGCGATTCTCTTTACCATAGGATGTTGGCACAATCTCTAGTCACGAGAGATTTGTGGTGCCACGTCATGAGGTACAATGCTGAGTTGTGCGAGTGCCCGAGAGGGGCCATGCCGAGGGCACCCATTGACGGGTGCGTCACCTATATTTGGTGAGATCCTGCTAATGAGACCTGCAGATGACGAGGATTGCCCAGTACAGACTCAAGATGATGAAGAGATCGTGATGGAATTCAACTCAATGGGGAGATTGTTAAGATTAGAGTCAAACTAGGATTAAGAATCCTAATGGGATTGGACTCCTAATCCTAATAGTTATTGAGTTGTATTCTATTTATAGTCTTATTAGGAATAGGACTATGGGGTTGTATTTGGGCTATATAAACACGGGGTGGAGGCATTACCTCTACACTACAAGAAGAGGGAATACCACAAGGGAAGAGAGAGAGAGAGAGAGGAGAGAGAGAGAAGAGAGTGAGGTAACGGAGAGAGTTGTACTTGTCTTCTTATAGTGATCTTTCTTCTCCGGTGGTCGTGAGAAGTGACCGACCACCGTTATATCTGGTGTTCTTTCTTTCACGTACTTCTGTTGTGGTGGTGGTCATTTTTGTATATGCTTCCATATCCGTAGAGGTTCGTATCCCCAACATCCGGTATCCGATAGGAGATGATACCGGTGGGTCTTGTTCCCAGATTGCGAGAAGCATGTGTTTCATCAACACGCTCGCAAGCGTCTCCTCCGTCGGATCGGAATTGAGACAGGAGGTCTCTTCGTTTAGAGACTCAATCGCAACCGCACTTCAAGAGGTAACCCTAATAATTTTTTGTGGTTTAGATGAAACGATCCGAGAAGTGTTCTTGGATCATATGGTTTCATCGCATGAAAAATTTTAATTTCCGCTGCCTCGAGCAACTAGTGCGACTAGTCTCTCCCGATCGCATTCAATGCGATCCTCACAATCCAGTGATGCGCTTAAGGATCCTATCATATCCTTCACTTTTGTCAAACCTTTCTTTCCACCTCCACCTTAAATCCAAGAGATGAACGTCGCATGGGCCAACGAACATAATCTGACCCGTCCTGGTGGACAAAACAAGGGTCAAAATCTAGCAATTTGGTCGTATCACCCACCACATGGTGGAAGGAGTTTCCAGTAGAGTCAGAAACATCAGATTCCACAACATGCTCAACCATGGAGATTAAACTTTTAAAACCAACATCATGGGTACCAGCAACAATATCATTCGCAGTCGGGTACTCACTTCCAGCAGCCAAGTGCTTATCATCGATACCAGTATCCTTCCCGTCCTCAACAAAGCTACCAGTCATTCCCTTCTCTCTCTTATCAGAGTTGCCAAGCACTGCCTTCGTACCCATATCAGAGTCAGCAAGCACCACCCATTGAGCATGTTGAGGTAGCTCCAGTAAATCCCGCACTTGACTGCCTAGCACAAGTAGTGAAGAGTTTAGGATAAGTGAGCCAGAAGCTGGATGACCTCACAACTGCAAAGATAGTTATTTCTATGCAAGTTGAGGCCAACCAAAGTAGTTTCTGATGCGAGGAACATGTAGACACTAGTGCCCTATGTGAACCTGAGATAGGTATGAACAATCCTTTGTGTTATCTAATGTTGCTTCTCTCAGGAGCAGTAGGACTCTCCAGCCATCTGTGACAACAAAGGGAAAGAATAAAGCTTCACAAGGCGAGGCTTATCAACTGTGCCCACGTCCAGTCTAGGAAGAGGAGAAGAACCCGAAAGTCATACAACATCAGATGCAGTGAAAAGATAAAAAATGGATAAAATAAAAAAGAATCAAGCAATAACATCCAAGGACGTGTTGATGCAACCAAGGAGAAGCTAGCACTAGTTGTCGATTGATGAATCCATGATTCATTATACTAAAATATGAAAATAGAGCTTCGTTCCCGAGTAATTAGTTGCATTCCATCATTTATTCTGCATTTTTATCATTCATGCATGTAAAATTAATATTCGTATTTTAGCACTCATAATTGCATTCATAATCATCTTCACATTTTCACCTAATTTCATACATTTTTAACTAATTCGTGCTTACTCCTATTGAGATAAAACCACATCCATTGTGTACATATTACTAACAAGATTAAAGGGAAAATAAAAAAAATTACTAACTCAAATAATTGGCCCGTGAGACAAAACTCCAATTGCAGACCGAACATACTAAAATGCTCATATCTTCTCAGGAATGCATCTTCACCAGATATAATATGCACCTTCATGAAACACGTAAGGATCCTCCCGCTGGTAGAAATGTATATCAAACATGAATTTGTCCACTTTCAGTTTGGGCCAATATCGTGGAACTTCCTTGGAGATAAGGTAGTTGATAATATTGGCATATCAGGGGCACGAGGTGACTGACCATATGGCCTCATCTGGGAAGATCTGTAATAGAAATGATATTCTGCTCATGTGTATCTGATTCGGTGATTCTGGAAAGGTGATCTACCACCATTTTTTTGACTCCAGGTTTATCACGTATCTTAAGATCAAATTCCTGAAGTAGAAGGATCCGACAAAGTGATGAATCTTGTATTCATCATGCTAAAAATCAATTCTTAATCCCCTAGCTTAAATAATCTAATAAAAATCACTGACGATTCGTTCATTTTATCTTGTGCTATATTGTATATAAACTATATTTAATTAACATATATTTATTGTAAATAATTACTTTATTTTTAATTATCACTAAAACCCGTAGAAACTAAGACTAAATATTTGTCTATAATTTCCCTAACCTATAAAAGGACTAAAAAAATCTAAAACCCAAAATCAGTGTTTTTGCCACTTAAAAATACTCCCCAAAAATTCACTTTTGTACAAATGACCTCTTTTGACTTTTTGTCCAACATGAAACTTGTAGATATCATCGAGATCTATAAATTTCATGTTTTGACTTTTTCTTAATTTTATCTCTAACAAATTCTTTTTAATTTATCTATATTTTTGCATTTTCTGATTTTTCTGGTGCAACCCGGCAACGGTGCCATTTGGCGAACCCTAAAAATACACTTTTAATTGAGTCGAATTAACATTTAAAAAGATGTTCATTGCAGGCGGATAATTCTGAGTTAATCAAAAACCACTTAACTAATTTTATCGATTAAAGCAAGTGGTCATATATATTTTTTACTTAGGTAAGTCCAAGGTCGAACTCAGGGAGGTAATAGTCTCCTTAGGTTGATTTAAAGTCGATCTAGAATTTAGGTTTTTAAAGAGGTATTTTTTGGTACTTTTAAATGCAATAAATGAGGCAAATGTAGTTTTGATAAAGTTCGAGGGTTAAAATGTAAAGTATGATCAAATTAAGTCTAAAAATACTCAAACTTAACCAGAATGTTAAATTTGATAAAATTAGACTACTGCAATTTTTTTTGGAATTTTTGGATGCAAGATAAATATTTAATGAATTTGAGTGCAAATAATGAAATTTTTAATAATTAATTATAACAAAAATTAAATCTAATTATTTTTAGGAAATAAAATATCTAAAATATACCACTAGATGATCTATCTTAGAAAAATCCTAGACGTTAAAAATGTTGGATTAGTTCCTATTAAAAATTAATTAATGAAATACACAAAATGATTTTTCTAGAGAAACTTTGCATGCAAATGCAATTCTTTTTTGGCACAATATAATCAGCAATGAACTCTACTATCTAGGAATTTTTGACAATTTTTCAAACACTAGTTAATTAACTATGATTTTCTAAGCACAAGTTGGGTAAAATATGCAAATTTATGCAAGAATATTAAAAATTATTAATTACAAACCATAAAAATATCACAAGCATGCCATAATGTAGAGAATTAATCGAAGAACAAAATGCAATTCTTTAAATAATAAAATAATGTCAAAATGAGGTTCAAATTAAATAGAGAACATAGGGTTCTAAATGCAATAACAGGAACTAAAATGAACAGAAAAGTTCATGCACAGGGGCATGGATGTCATTACCTATACTTGAGAGGACATGTATGTAATTTTCACAATAGTCACGAGTCGTACACGTGCTTCCTGATGGTTGGATCTGGAGATGATAATGAGGTTCTTCAGGGGATCTTCTTGCAAATTTCTCAAGTGGTCACGTGCATAGCACGTGACCTTAGGCAGCAGGGACCTCTTGAGAGTTCTTTAGATTTGCAGGGTTGTCTTGTAAATTTCCCACCGAAGGAGGTGCTAAGCACGTGATGGGTCCCCACCCCCTTTGTTTCATCCCATACGCGATGGAACAAAGGCGGTGGCACCAGGGGCGATGCTCCTCCCTCGCACGCAGTGGTGCTGGCGTGGAGGCTTGAAGCTGCCGGCTGCTTTTCGCCTCCGCGCAGGAAGCGTTTGGCTCTGGTGGTTGTGCGCCTACAGACGGTGGACTGCAGCTTGAGGGACTGTTAGCACGTAGGAGGCGCATGCATCGAAGGCATGGAGCGGCAGGGAACAGATGGAGGTGCAGCGGTTGAGATGGAGGATGTGTGTGCCATGGAGGTACATGCGCTTGTAGGAGCGAGGTTGGTGAAGTACAACGAAGCTGGGACTTCTGCTGGAGGAGAACGCTGTCGCGCAGGGTTGCTGCGTGGTTAAGGGGGCCGTTAGTGCTGTAGAGGGGGCGCACTCGCCGAAGGCCTATGTAGAGAAGCGAGCCATGGCTAGATGGTGATGTGCAGCAACAGGTGGTCGACGAAGTGGCTGGAATGTGAGGAAAGTGCAGCGGGGAAGGTGTGGAAGTGCGACGTGCTGCATGCGAGGATGCAATGGTGGTACGACCAAGATGGAAGGGATGAAGATGGTGGAGATGGAAGGAAGAGGGGAGAAACAAGGGTGGCGATTAGGGAACAGGGAAATTAAAAAGAAGCAGAGGAAATATGGAAAAGTAGAGGAAGAAGAAAAACGGGGACAAGGGATATGGGTGACGCATGAGATGGGGTTGGACAGAGGTCCTCTCCCATGTCATTGCCTTGACTCCTTGGCGAAGGAGGAAGCTCTGAATGATCTCGCCTTGGAGGGTGATCGTCGGATAAGAGAGGTCCCTGTCACCGACCTCTCTCTCCAACTCTCTCTGTCTCTCGTTGATCTAACGGATGGTGGATGAGTCGAGTATCTTTCACTATGGTTCTTAAATAGGGAGTAGAGATGAAAATGCGGAGGGGATAAGGTGGTTGGTGAAGATAAGGAGCGGAGTTGACAGAGAGGAAGTTGTGACAATGGAGGAGCGGAGGTTGCGGAGGGTGGTTGACGGAGGCCACGATAGAGGGGGAGGAAACGTTGACTGAGGAAGAAAGGGGCCCTCACGTGTGTGGCACGTGACGTGAAAATATAATTTTTTTATTTTATTTTTTTAAATTTTTTATAAAAATGAAATAAAATGGGTTAAAAATGAGTGACACGTGGCCGCTCCAGGAGCCGCCACGTGTCAACTCTAGAAAAATCAAGAAAAGTAAAAAAAAATAAATAGGAAAGAAATAGCAAATGACCTTGGATCAAAAAGTGCTCAACACAAAATTTGCTCATCTCAATGAGATCTACAACTTTCATAAAGAAACGAGAAGCAAAAGAGGTCATCTGTGTAAAATAATATTTTTGAGGCACTCTTTGTACATAAAAGACCTTGATTTTTGGGTTTCGTAATTTTTTAGTAATTTTTAATTAAGACAAAAATTGAAAAACAATAACGATAAAATCGAAGATAAATATTTACACAATAATCTTTTTTTGGATTTTTAGTAAATAAGAAAATAGGAAAATAAAATAAATAAGAAAAGTGAGATATTTGTACAGACTCTCAGGGAACACTCGAACTTTGTCAATTTCTTTGATTTCAGTCTTATTTTAAATTTGGATTTTTGTGGATTTTATTAAAACTTTCATCAAAGAATATAGAGGAAAAATAAATAAGCAAAAAAGAGTTAATTATGTACATAAAATATTAGCTCAAAACTGTTAAAAGACAAAACGCGCAAAAGAGGCCCAAAACCCAACTTTCACATACGAGCTCCGATTTTTATGAAATTGGTCTTATTTTGAAGGTCTTCTAATATGTATCACTTTAAAAGTGAGTAGACCTAAATCGGGCACTGTATGAAGAAGATATGAGCATTTTAGTATGTTCGGTCTGCAATTGGAGTTTTGTCTCACGGGCCAATTATTTGAGTTAGTAATTTTTTTTATTTTCCCTTTAATCTTGTTAGTAATATGTACACAATGGATGTGGTTTTATCTCAATAGGAGTAATATTGAGATAAATTTGTACCCATGAAATCGATCTTCTCTCAAATTTGAATATACTTGAGTGGCATGGTGTCTCAGGAACTGATTGTGATGCCCATCTTCAGGAAGTCAATACATACTTTCACATAACCAATAGCATCTTTGAAAAGATTCATCCACCAGAGACCGCATTGAAGAAATGTAGCTTCTGTCCTCTTTCCAAAATGGCGTCCACCGGGTTCTAAAACTTGATTTTCTAAAAACAACCTAAGATGTGCCTCTCCGGAGCATTTTAGAACCCGGTGGACGCCATTTTGGAAAGAGGACAGAAGCTACATTTCTTCAACGCGGTCTCTGGTGGATGAATCTTTTCAAAGATGCTATTGGTTATGTGAAAGTATGCATTGACTTCCTGAAGATGGGCATCACAATCAGTTCCTGAGACACCATGCCACTCAAGTATATTCAAATTTGAGAGAAGATCGATTTCATGGGCTCGTTTCCAAGCAGTCAGAGATTTGAATACATCTTACTTGTTGTTGATTATGTAAGTACATGGGGGAGGCTATCCCCACCTAAACCATCAACATTTGCAATGTTTATCGATTTCAAAGACAACATTATTACACATTTCAGGATATCAAAGATACAGATATTATGGAAGCAACCATTTCATTAATAAAGAAGTCAAGAAACTAACAAAGGAATATATTATTGAACATCATATCACTTCCCCTACCACCCACAGACCAATGTCTTAGCAAAAAGTTCAAATAGAAAAATTAAGAATATCCTATAGAAACTGGTGTGTCCTGATAGAAAGAAATGGTCGCAATTGCTCGACTTGATTCTTTGGGCTTGCCAGACCGCGTACAAATCTCCTTTAGGCATGTCTCCCTACTACCTTGTTTATGACAAGCGATGGCATCTACCCATAGAATTTGTTCATAAATCATTGTGAGCAGTCAGTGTGCAATCTGGATAGAGAGGAAGTCGGAAAAACTGAAAATTGGACCTGAATGGTTTGTTGGAGTTCAAAGGTTCGACATATGACAATAACCTCATGTACAAAGAAAAGGTCAAAAGATGGCATGATAAGCATATCAGGCGAAAGATCTTTGAGCCGAATAAAAAGTGCAGTTGTTCGATGCCAAGTTAAAGTTGTTTTTAGGCAAATTGAAGAGTAAGTGGTATGGACCGTTCATCATGAAAAATGTACGTGACAATGGTAGCATTATAATATCAGGTTTGTCATCTAACACGCAACCTCTTTGTAGTCAATAGACATTTGTTAAAACCATATCTTGAACATGATACTTTCTTGTCAGACTCAGTTCAAGTGATATATCAAGAAAAGTTTCCAGATGCCGATGGATCATACAACTACAAAATCCAAAAATATTATTTCTTTTTCTTCTTTTCTTCTTTTCATTTCTTTTTCTATTCTTCCACTTTCTCAATCAACCCTTCCATCATCGCTAGAATTAGGATATGCTTTATTCTAAGTATAGGGGGTGACTAACAAGTGTATGCATTCTTTGTTCCCTCATCTCTCTCTTAACTTGTTGATATTATGTCTATACTTAGGGATATTTTACCTTAAGTATGGGGAGGGGACATGCCAAGCCAATGATTTCGTACATTCTGACCTGTGGTTGTTCCCGCTTCCTATACATTCTGCTATACTTAGGATTAGTTAATCCTAGTATGGGGAGGTGGTCAACTTCTTATTCTTTGATTTGTTGTAGTAGGTTTTTCTATACTTAGCACAAGTTATGTCTTCCTTTCTACTCTTTGATCACTATGAGGACATAGTTTGATCTAAGTATAGTGGGTCATGTATATGTTAGCCACTCATACTTGTGTATTTTCTAAAAATATGGATAATACATTGGGTAATGGTATATAACGAATCACCTAATTGATACACAAATAAATACTTGCACATAACACTAATAAACTAACTCTTTTTTTTTTCAAAAATCCTATAAAAATTTGAAAACTCCCAAAATTACTAGAATTTGCAAAATGTTTTCTAAAAATTCCATAAAAATTTGCAAAATCTTTTGAAAAATCCATAAAAAGTTCAAAAAATAAAAAATATCTTCATATATATATATATATATTGCATTGCATAAGCATTTTTCTAAATGATTTTGACATTTAGACAAGTCTGAATAAAATCCGAAGAGTGGAGCTTAGCCTAGACCTTAATCCACCTAAATTCAAAGGAACATGTTAAGGATTGGAATTGAAACGATTGATGTCATTTTGACTTAATTCTTTAGGTTCCATGAGATTGTGTTCATGTGACAATTCAATGTAGCTAACTAGAACCTTTCATGTCATCCGTACGATTCTTGGGACAATTGTTTGACTTAGAACCTCACACTCAGCACTTAGCTCAACTAAGAAGGGTTGTTGAAAGATCTAGGAGTCTAAGTCTGGATGATACTAGGCCGCTTCGTCAAGGGTATCTCATGAACCATTCTTGGGGATTGTCGAAATCGATACTTCAACCTATTGTTCCTTTGGTAGCATGGACATCTGACGACCGTAAAATTGGATTGAAATGATGAGGGATGGTATGTTAGCACAAATTTCTAGTATCCTAAAACATGGGCGGTCCAAAAATTTTATATCCGTCAAGGCAAACAAGAATGTAGTACAATGCCAAATGTAAAAATATCAAAAGAAACCCATACCAAAAATTCACAAAATTTTGAGCTTCACAAAAGGCATGATTCTTGGTGAAGTCTTGGTTACACTACTCGAACTTCACAAGGAAATGTGACTACATTGGTCCATTTCCACTTCTTTTCCCTTTCTTTTAGCTTCTCTCCTCTTCGTAGTGAACTAGCTTGCACCTGAACTTAGAAGGAAATATCCATCTCCCTGAGGACGAGTTACCAGAGGAGGAGATCACTGGATAGTTCAACAACTTATTTGGGAAGAGCTAACACCATCCATACACTTGGTACTGGTCATTGCAAGGTTACAAGAGTATACGTAGAAGGATGGTTCTGACCATAATGTTGAGTCAGAAGTCCTAACCTTAACGTGATTCCCAACACATTAATAATCCAAAGGTCTTAACTGAGCTCTAAACTTTGTTTTTGTAAGGACAAGTTTGAAAATCTTGATAATTCCACCTTCTTTATTTTTCTTTTTTTTATTTTCTCTTTTTGCATCACTTATTCTTCCAATAAGTATTTGCTTGAGACTAGCAAATGTATGTATAGAGGGTGATGAATACCCATTCATGCACCTTTATCCTTTATTTTATCTTTAAAACCCTAGCTAACTACATGTAAATATGGCTAACTGGTACGAATTAACTTTCTAATTGTTATTTGTAAATAGTGCACAAATGCTTGCATTTAAATACAAAATAAATGAAAAAGAAAAGAAAAATAAAAGAAGTATTGTAGATACTTACTGACCCTAAATTTGAGACTAAGTCAATATTGACTTGTTCTACAAGGAATAAATAAGGGATATAAGGACAAATAAATATAGACAATATAACACAGTCACCTTGAAACCCTAGGTTCCTCACACACTGTATATAGATAAAGTTACACTACGTTATACACACTCTTAAACACTTCAAATAAAAATATATTCAACACAAAATATGTACATAAAAATATATAGAAAAATACAAAAATAATTGCAAGTCAAAATAAGGTATAGTGTGATTGCGACATACGGATGAAAAAGCTGTAAACAAAACTCCCTAGATCAATATCTTCTCCATAAGAAATCAAAATTGACCAAACTCACCTTTATCATACTCTAAGATAAATTAGCTATCTAATAAAGTGATTTAATTAAAATTGAAGTTAATATACAAAAATTAGCTTTTGGGTCTCATTGTATTCTATATCTATATATGTTTATTTATTTAATTCATTCTTTATATTTTTACTATTTTATAATTTTAAATACTTGTAGATATTATATGAATTATATTAAAAACACAAACAAAAAAAGAAACTATTAAAAATTCATTAAAAGAAATAAGGGTTTTTATTATTTGTGCCCCTCTGAGATGTTATAATTACAATTATACCCCTCCCTTTTTGGGAATATCAGTTGTGCCCCCAACTTCTTGTCATTATATCACTTTTACCCCTCGGGTTAGTGGTCGTTCATATCCAACACAAACAGACTTTAACTTAAAGGATATAGGAGGAATTAAATTGAAAAAAGGGTAGAAAAGTCATCCCCTTTGTCTTCCTCCCCCCCCCCCCCCCCGCAACCACGCCTCCTCTGCCCCCAGCCTCCACCTCCGACCGCCGCCACCACCACCTCCTCCTCCCTCTTTCCTCCGCCTCAGCCTCATCGTCCTCCTCCACCTCCTTCCCCCTCCCTAGCCTCATTGTCCTCCTCCTCCCCTCCTTCCCAGCCTTCTCTGCCCCCAACCTCCACCCCAACCTCCTCCTCCTCTATCGCAACCTCCTCCTCCTCCCCTCCTTCCAACTCCCATGTCTCCCCCTTCGCACTGAGCTCCTCACCTAAACCCTCCCCTCGGCCCCCATGCATCCCCATCCCCCTCCGCCCCTAGCCTCCTCCTCCCCCTTGACCCGTGCGCCACCCCATCCCCCTCTATCCCTAGCCTTCCGAATGCTCCTCCCCCTGCCCCATCCTTCTCCTCCTCCGCTCGTTGCCCCTCCCCCACACCCCCTTCCTCCTCTGCCCGTTGACCCCCCACCCTCCTCCTCTACGCACTGATCCTCCCTGCACCCCTCCTCCTCCTCCTCTGCTTGATGCTTCTCCCCCCCACACACTCCTCCACCGCCAGTTTCTCCTTCCTCATTCCCCATCCTCCTCCACCCCATGTCTCCCCACTTTGACTCCCTCGAACCAGCTTCACGTCTCTCCACCCCTCTCACACACCACAAAACTGCCTTCGCAGGACCATCTCTAGAGCTACCACCTTTGATCTGGAGTAGAACCTCTACGCAGCATCCAAGAACCCTCGACCTCGTCATCGACATGCTGTTGTTGATGGTGAACAACAGAAGAGAAGGGGATGGAGGAGTAGGTGGTAGGAGGAGGAAGGATTGGACAATGAGAAGGAGGGAGATGGGGGATTTTTTTGGATTTGCCCCTCTTAACTACACCATGGTTTAGTTAAACCATGGTTAAGTTTAACTTATTGATGGTGGAAGTAACGGAGGGGCACAAGGGATAGAATGACAGAAAGTTGGGGCACATTTGATATTCCCAAAAAGGGAGGCACATAACTGATATTGCAATATCTCAGAGGGGCATAACTGATATAAATCCAATAAATAATTTAATATAACATATACGTGCACTATACACATATTATACATACCCATATTTACTTAAGTGTACAAACAAACTCAAAAAAATAAAATAAAAGTATGTAAATATATCATAAATATATATAATACAAAAATAAAATAAATTATATAATGCATATGTATTCATATATATACTTATACTTGTAAAAATTAACATCTAATAAATAGGATGATACAACTCAATAAAAATCACCCAAAAATAACACATAAAAAAGGAACAATCTTCATGTTTTGAGAAACAACAACAACAAAGCCTTTTCCCACAATTAAGTAGGGTCGGCTACATGGATTCTTCACCTCCATTTAGATGTATCTTGGGTCAATCTCGGACTTATATCCAAAAAATTAAGATGCCTTCGTATAATCTCTTTCCAACACTTCTTTGCTTTCTTGGGTCAAACTTTCATGTTTTAAGAAAATAATAAAATTATTTGCTATCTTTTTCATTTTACTATAGTTTTTACTTTTGTTTTGCCTCTTTGTGGCTGATGTGGACCACTCAAGGAGTGGCCCTGGTTGACCTCGATCAACTCCCCGCTCCCTCTTTAGACTAGTCCGTTCGTGGTTTTCTACTTAAGTTCACCACATTTTCCTGATCAATCCAGACTCCTTCTGCCCTCGATTTGTTCTTGTGAAGTCTTCACCTAACTCTGATCCTTCACATGGATCAAGAGTCAATGCCAGTCAACTCTCGATTCCATCAAAAACCCTAGGCGAAGGTCCTCTCGAGGGCATCTTGTATAAAATATCATCTCCTAACATTTTGAAAATCTAATCCCTCTTGATCAACTTTTGACCCCTTGGATCGAAGACTGGAGTGATCCTTTATGATATGGAGTGATTGCCATTGATTCACAACAAGGAGGAGGTAGCCCAGATCCAATTCGGCCCATCATCGGAGATTGTTCGATGGTCTTCTCCTCTGGGCAACATCACGTAGGCGAGCTTCTATTTCTTTTGCTTTTTCGATTCTTAGGCATAATAGAGTGTACATTTATGTTTCATTGCATTTGATTTCATATTTTATATCCTAAAATCTAAAAATCGTAGTTCGCCGTAGCTTTGGGTCTGATCTTTGTTCCAAGTATATAGATTGTTTCATCCCATCTCGATCACCTCCACATCTTCCTTTCTTCACCTGTAGTTGCCCCGATCCATTGTCACCCTAGATCATGCTCAGATCTGGGAGATATGTACTCTCATACTCCTCTCATCGTAGTACCACTGTCCCTCCATTCTAGATTCTATTTTGACTCACCATTGGGTCGAGGAGATCAACCATGAAGCTTCTGGTATTGGGCTCCAAAGGACCCCATCTAAGGGGTCAAATCATTCATCTTATAGCTCAAGGTACCCGAGAAATCTCATGACCTTCTGAAGAATCTCAGATTAATCATGCTAAAATCAAATTATTAATCCCTAAGCTTAAACAATTCAATAAAAATCACTAATAATTCATTAATCTTAACTTGTATTATATTGTATATATTCTGTGTATAATTAACCTACAAATACCACTAAAAACTAACTATAATATTACTGTATTTAATTACTGACATTTCTTCTTTATTTTCTAAAACCCATAAAAATTAGGTAAATATTGTCTATTTTTATCTTGGCTTTTAAAACAAATTTAAAATACAAAAAATATCAAAGCCTTAAAAACAGTATTTTTATCTCTTAAAAATGCTCCCAAAAATTCATCTTTGTGTAAGTGACCTCTTTAGACTTTTTGAAAAACATAAAACTTGTAGATCTCATCGAAATCTACAACTTTCATGTTTTGACTTTTTTTTTTCAAATTTTACCTTTTTTTATTTCTTTTAGATTTTTCTTTATTTTTGAATTTTCGAATTTTCTAGAGAGGTCGCATGGCACCCTCTGGGCCGCCCATGTGTCCGCCTCCTCTCTATCCACCCGGCACCCCCTTCTGATCGTTGGATCACTTCCCCTGCCTCCATCTGTGCTACCCATTCCTCTTTGCTCACAACCATTCGATCCTCTCCTCCAGATCGCATCTCCATCGCACCTTCGCGCCTAAACCTCAGCCACAGATTTCCTCCTCATTCAATGGCTAACCACACTCCACGTCACCCATACTACCCCGTTGTTGGATGATATCATCAGATCTCATCTTAGCTGTTCACCCGCACCCTCCTCTCCGCCACTCGATCAGATCAAGGGATCTGATTCAGACTCCTCATCCGCGCCCCTACCTAGACCGTTGGATCTTGAGATCCAAAGGTCATCCATCGTCTTCCTCCTCAACCCCCCTACCCATCTGTTACACCTTGCAACACCCCTCCCCTTTTCATTTTTACTCTGCCATCACGCCACCTCCCCATAACCTAACTGCCCCCGTACGTAACCCTATCTTCCCCCATCCATGCACACCTCACCATTCACCCCTCCATTACTCCCTGACCTCAATATAGCCGTTGCAAATCCTATGACACCTCGTATGTAACCGTCATCACCTCCTATAAACTCTCCTCTTCTGTCGCACTTCCAGTTCATCCACCATCCAAGGTGCTACGTCTTAGCTTATCCCACCATCCGGTGACAACGAAGGGTGGAAATGTCGAGGCGACAATGACATCAAGCCCCTAGTGTGATCCATGGTCCTCCGACCATATAGCGGCCACCCCAGGTGCTGTTGAGCACCCCGTCGTGGCTGCGTGGGTCGTGCAATGACCGGAGTGGCATTCGTCACTATCACAAGCCCCACTCCGCCCAACAACAACTAACTCCGATCCAGTAACCTTCTTCCACTCATGTTTCTCTTAATTATCTCGCCACTCACACACCATCTCCCATTCAATTAAATCACCCATCAGCTTCACCACACTGTCTGCATCCTCGCACTACCCTCCGCCATCTTCTTCCCTTCTCCAAAACCCCCTCCTTGCTCTGGCCCATCTCATCTTTGGCTCGCCGGAGATGGATCCATTCCCTCCACCTTCTCCTATACGCACATGGCCTCACTCACTTCACTTCATTTCACGCATGCACCACATACTACTTCAGCTATGCTAACCTTACAGGGATCTTCAATGAATGGAATATGCACCATCTCACCGATCTCCAGCTCCACCGCCGGTGATGCGTCATCGAGGGGTCGTCTCCAGTTACCCCAACGGCTTCGCCTCCGGTCAGCCACCCTCGCTAGGTGGTTGTAGTGCTTCGGGCCCCTTCCATGAGCATGGAGGAACTCGGAGGAGCTCGGGCGGACTCTCCTGAGCTCCAACCACATCGTCGTTCCTCCGGCAGAGACGAAGAGCATGTGTCATTGGATGGCACCTCTCGGCGGCCATCCAACGGCCCTGATGGATCCACGTAGCGCCTATTGAGCCTACAGCCCTGGGGACCCAAGCCAGGCACCGAGCCTAGAACTGAAGCTCTAGGAGAAGCCACGTAGCTCGAAGATGAGCCACTTCCCGAGCATGACTCCTCGTGTGTCGTGCACGTGATGGGTTGGGATATTAGCAGAAACTACCCCAGGGTTTTCAGAATTACATCCAGGTCCAGGCACGCATGCATCACATGCGCGCTTGGATATTTTGCAAAAGGACCCTACCAATTTGTCATATTTACAGAAGGGCACCTGCATACAAAGGGTTATTTACAGAAGGGCCCCATCGGTTTTGCCAAATTGCATTTAGGTCCCTCTAGGGGCCTATTTGTGAATATTTATCTTTATCTCCTTGCATTTTTAATGTATTTATGCCCCAGTATTGTTTCTTTCATATCTTGAGCATATTAAGTCCATATTGAGTGATTTTAGTTTCATTTTGATGCTCTCTTCATTATCTTTCTAATGACGTATTTAATTTCTTAAGTTGATACTAATTTAAATATGATGAATTTTGATGTTATATACTGTCTCTTTCTCGATAAATCCATGCCACTAATAGATACTTGATATTGGTTTTTACGCTCGATTTGAATATGAAATTAAATCATAATTTATGCTCATTACTTTGATATTCTATAGGGTATACTTGTAAATATACTTTTGCGTGCTTGTCCTTTGCATTTGTTTATGCATTATGCCATATATCATCTTATAATTGCATTGAAAAATCAAATAAAAAATTTCATGCATCATTCCTTGCATTATTTGACCTTCATTTTATTGCGCATTTGCATGAAGACTTGAAATAAGAAAGTAACCACTCATTAATTAATAGAAAAAATTTGATAGATAGACGAAGAGGTCTGTATCCCTGAGTTCAACATTGGTATACTTACCAAGTAAAATAATTTCCATATATTCGAAAAGGTGGTCTTTACTGAACCATTTTCACTACATATACTACGATAAAAGACGACAATCAAAGCGGTGAAAATGATGCTCATCACCTTCCAAGCCTCCTCTGATGAGGCCTGGGTAATTTTGAAGCATCCCCCAGCTGCAGAACCTCCACAGGAATGTTTCGAGCATCTTAGTTGCTCGAGGAACCATTTAGATCAGGCATGAGACCCGATCGAAGCCCAACCAGGAGGACCTTCATCCTCGTTCTTCTAGACCATATTCTAGTAGTTGGATCAAGAATTCATGCTATGTGGAGCAGGTGCCGTCCGATCAAGCACCGCAGAGTTGTTAGATCGGAGGGTGGGATCTAATTTCAACCCTCCATCTGTGAACTGGCATCGGTCGTCCATCTGTCGCCACATTGATATGTGGCATGCCATCTGCCATCCGTTAAGGCATATTGAGGGTATAATGCATAATCTCCCCTCTGCTTTTGTATTTTTATTTAGTCCATAAACTTTCATTTGAAGTTGTAATATTTTTGTAATATTTACATTAAAAACTCTAAGCTTTCCTTTATTAGCACTTTAGTCCGTTCCACATCACCTCGTGCGCCTATGCGTGTGAGGAGGCACGAATTTTATGTGGATACCAGTGTGGGTTTGTGTATTTATATCTGGTCCAGAAATTTTAAATATTAGTGTATTTATTTTTGGTAAATTTGCATGCTTGGTCCTGTTGTTCTGGATAATTGCATTTATACCCCTACTAGTGTAGATTTTGTGTTTAACTGTGAAAATATTTCATGTATGCTCTTGGACATTGCTTAGTTTTTTAAATGATCTTATACTTCTTAAAAATTACAACTAGGTCTATGTATTGCATATTTAATTTTGTAATTGTATTTCCATTACTAAAAATAGCATTCTACATCTAAAAGTTATAGGAAAATTATATTAAGTGCCTGGAAACATATTATATCATGTATAATTTTCTTAAAGTAATTAAAAGAATTTTCCTATTTAAAAATTATAAACATATTGTGTTTCCCCATGTTTAACATTTAAAATCCATAAAAATACAAATTTTTTGAAAAAAAATAAAAAATCATGTATGTTTATTTAGCTATATTTGATTTTCTGGCCAAATATTTTTACAAAATAGTAGTCAAAACTCCTAAAATCTAAAAACAATGAAAATCTTATAAAAATTATAAAAATTCATAGAAAAAATGCAAAAAAGTCCAAGTTTCTAAAATTTCTTTAAAGTATATAGAATTTAGGAAAATTGAATTTCGGCTCAATCTAATTCGATAGATATTTATTAAGCCCATTTCATGTTCATAGGTTTATTATTTTATTTATTTTGTGCATTTTTCTTATTTAAAATCCATAATAATTCTAAAAAATTACCCAAAAATTATCAAAATAGAGAAAATATTATAAACCTAAAAATAGTTTATTTATAAAATTTTGAGTTTTTTGTGATATTTAAAAAAAATCTAAAAATATCTCTTTTATCTTTTCCTTTATATAGTTTATCTATGTATAATTACCTAATATATATTAGGATAAATTACAATTTGGGTCCCCATCTATGGGTCAGATCCTAAAATGGGTCCTAATCTTTAAATTGTAACGATTCGGGTCCTCACACCATTTAGGAAATAGAAGTTTTGGGTTCATGACGAATATGCCCTTCTTGGGAAGGGAATAGGGGTTGAATTCCAACTTTGGAACAAGGGCATACTCGTCATTAGCCTCAAAAAGTTCCTTACATTAATGATCCTGGGACCCGAATCGTTACAATTTAAAGATCGGGACCCATTCTGTTATCTGACCCATAAATGGGGACTTAAATTGTAATTTACCCTATATATTAATCTATATTCTATTTTATAAACAAAAAATAAAAATTTGCATAATAAAAAATAAAAAAAATAAAAACCCAGAAAACATTTAAAAATAAAAAATACCCTAAAATTCCTAAGTTCTCTATTCATTTTTGTTGTTCTACCTCGTGTGTTCCTTTATAGTTTGACCTCTACTGCTTGTGTACTATACACATTTTTGTAGGGTATGATAAATTTTAGCTCACTAACAACTTGTTTAATCAGTGTTGTGGGTTAATTGTTGAGATTGCACTTGATTTAATTGTCAAGAGTCGAGATATGTACTGATACAACGATTGCCGAATCTGACTTGTTAGACACCGCATGCCCTCCAAGATCGGATGCTAGGCACATCGATTCTCATGCATTTAGTATTCTACTATTGCATATATATATATAATACATGCTAATTGTCTGATATGGAAAGAATAACTATTAAATATCAAGGCATTGTTGTTTAAGGAGTTTGATATGAAGGTCTTGCATCCTACATAAAAGATCATTAGGATGCAAATCAATAGAGGTATTGCAAATAAAAAGTTGAGATTTATAATTAGACTGCATTTGAAAGGTACTATAAAGTTTCTAAATGAAAATGCAAAACCTACCCACATACCCTCAGGGAGTTACTTTATATTTTCTAAAGGGCAAGAAGCTTCTACAAAAGAGGAGCACAAATACATGTCCAAGGTACCCTATCAATCTTATGTTAGTAGTTTGAATGCAAATATTCACACTAGAGTAGACTTCTCCCATTCAATAGGAGGTACGAGAAGATTCATGGCAAACCCTAATAAGGCGCCTTGAGAAGCTATGAAATGAATACTATAGCATCTTATGACATGATGTAATGAGAACACTAGCATTTGTATTTGAGGTTTTTTGACTTGGATTTTGTACGAGATGTCAATGGCATGAAAGCATAACAAGGTATATCTTTACCTTGTTGAGTAGAACCGTTAGTTGGATCTCTGTATTATAGAAGATAGTGAGCATAATTACTATAAAGGTGGAATATGAGCCATTTCTGAAGCATGAAAGAAATGGTTGAATGTCCGAGGAAAGAGTTGATAAGGAAATTGAAGGTTGGCAACTATTCAATGATAACCATATATAGTGCAATTCTTCTTACAAAGAATTGGTGTCTTTCATTAGGACTAAACACAGTGATGTAAAATGTCATTTCATTCAAATGTTGTTGAGGATGGTTAGTTTGACTTGAAGAAGCATTGCATATTGGAAAATCCTGTGTGTATATTCACTACTCTCGTACTATGGAGAAATTGAAGGCATGTTCAATTTTTATCGATCTTCATGCATAAAAGACCATGAAAATGGAGCCACACCATTGATGATATTACAAAAATGGAGGTAACTTGCATCTTTACTGATTTGGGAGATTACTGGTTTTCTTTTTATGAAAATCGATCGGCAATATACATGCATCCATCAACATTGCCTTCAAGTAGGAAAATATATACCAAGGCTATATTGGTAATTTCACATATCGTATCCTATAATCCGAATGCTAAAGTTATTATATAAGTACCTTGCGATAGCCACATATTGTACTCAAAAACAAGTTCACAAAATTAGAAAGAGATTTCGGTGTGAGCAAGTAGAGTTAGTTCTTTACCAAACGACTATAAATCAACGTGTAATGTGATTGTCTGTATTTATGTTTTTTTAGCATTGTTCTGCTTTTGCATTATTGTTCATATATGTTTTCCATAGAAAGATTATCTTTTTTTAATTGATGGTCTTTAGTTACACTCGCATATGTCACATTATCTAAGGATAAACTGCTAATATCCTACTATAAGTCTTAAACCCATTTGAAGCATATACTTTTCTTGTACTTGTAGCTTAAACGCACTCAAGCTTTTAAGGATAAGAAGGTATGCATAAGTATGAAACGATAGTGTCAATTAGTTCTCTGGATAATTTATTATTACCACATTAGACTTATTTTGTGGATCTTCACTATTAAGTTATATTTGATTGTATCTCCTTGCTTTTTGATTGAACTTTGAACTTTCAATCTTAACAATTGTGGTCATATTTTCAAATACTTTTAGATTGTAGGAATTGGATTTCCCACCATTAATTTAAAAAAGAAAGTCACCTGAGCCATTCAACCTCAATGCTAGACTCAAAGGTAGTCCAAGTTAGAATAGTTTGCTTCACAAACCTCTAAAAACTTCATCACCTGAAAGAATATATAGTTACCCTATAGCATGATTACTCTCTTACTACTATGTTTTTCCCATCCAGCTTGCATCACTGTATATTTTGACACAAGGATATCTACTATAATATAAACATAGGAAAACAATTCTCTTTACTTGATACAAAACTTTCCAATAAGAATGATTAGGATAGCATGTGTAACCACTCATTTTAGCCATCAAGGATGAAAAATTAGGTCTCACGCAATTTGCAAGATATAATGAGCTCTCCATAGTTTATGAATACTTGAATTAAGATATAGGAAAATCTATTATTGTTCATGTATATTATTTCAAATGAATTAAAAGGAGTTGTTACTACTTTTTTGTCATGAATCAGAAATATTTCTCAAGTCTATTCTCGTCACAGTGAGCTTGAGAAACTACATTACCATCAACTGATCTCACAAGTTAGAATCCCAAGATGATATTGATAACAACCATGTTACTCATCTCAAACTTGTCAGTTAAGAATAACTTGATTTCACTAATCTTTCTCATTTTTATAGAAATAGTAATTGTTAGATTGTGTAATACACTGGTAATTAGATCTCTACAAGATCCAATTACCTTCCCATTCATGTTTAGTCCCACATCTACTATTGTGAGAATGATATGCCTATAGGTCTATATAAAGAGCCCCACACCCATTGTACTCATTGAAAAATTCTAATAGACGCTCCGATTTTACGTGTAACCCTAATCCCTAAGGAGCGGGATGAAACTATGGGAGGAGGTCTCAAATCGGTTTTCATTTATTTTGTTCTTTAAAGAATAGAGTTGCATCAAATGTTGGGAGTGTATTATTCATCGTACGTTCTACATCATATTTATTGTTCAATAACTTGTTGGGCTTTCTCATGAAACCCTATTTCTCTCAGATGTGCAAGCATCGATGTGCCCTCACTTTAGATTACACAAGGTGTTCGAGAGGGTGTTTGAGAAGTTGTTGGTTAAGTTTTGGAGATTTCAATATGCATGCCACCTCCATCTCCAGCCTCCATATTACATCAAATGATATCGAGGATCTCCCGATGAAAATTCTAGAAGCGGTTGCAAATAAAAAAAGGGCGGAAGCGGCTATAATTCTTTATGAAGTGCAGTTCCCCCAATTCCAAGTGGTGCAAAGGGGTCCTATGACCAAGAAGAAGGAGATGGAAAAGGGAAGTGAAGCCAACTCCACTCCAATGCCCAACAAATCCCAAAGAAGAAACCCCATTGTGAAGCCATCTCCTCAGTGTAAAGCCCTCTTCAACATGCATCAATACTCCTAGCCATCTTCCCTATGATTACAGGAGGCATCTACACATGTGAAGGTGCCAAGAAAACCCTTCCACCTCCAAGCCACATAGATGACGGTGTTGCCCCTCCATGAACCCAATAACGCTGGCAGCAGGTCCCCATGGAACCGTATTTTCGGTGCCTCTCCATCCTTACTACGAGAACCCGATTCTCTAAAGGGGGGTAAAGAAAAATGATGGGGCATTTAAGCCCAAGTGAACCACTACAACATTTCAGAAAAAGGAGGTGAGTTATTTTGGTCCCAACTGTGGGCAACTTCCAAAAGGAAAAAAAAGGAAAAAGGCTGAAGGTATAGGCTCCAAGTATGTCGTGATTTCATAAAAACCAGGGATGTTGTGAGAGAGAGAAAGAAGGAAAAAAGTAGGTTGTTTAAAAAGAAGAGAGAGAGAGAGACCGTTTTTTTAGAAAAAAAGAGAGGAAAGAGGTCTTGAAAAATAAAAAGGTTGTTGTACAAAATGAAGCCGTATGAAAAAAGAATAGAATAATCGAAAAAAGAAATTTCTATAAAAAAGGGAATGGTTTGTGCAAAAAAGGAGAAATGAAAAGAAGTACACAAAAAAAAGAAAAATACATGTTTTGTTTTGGTTTCTCCCAATTTGATGATCCGTGCTCTTATTCTATCAAGTATGGGAGAAATAGGGAAGTTAGATAGGCCATATATTTTTTCTTCTTGAGATTATCTATAGGATTTCTAATACCCATCCACAACTGACAGCTGTGCAACCCTACTCCATAAGGAGCAGGATGATCTCTCAACGGACCGGATAAGATGATACACAATAATATTCATCAACATACATGCATAAGATGATACAATTATCATTGATCACCTCAAAATATATACACTTATCATATTCATGAATTTTAAAGCCAAAAGATTGAATCATCTTATAAAAAAATTATTGCTATTACTTTGTTGTTTGCTTTAATTAGTAAAGGGATTTTCTTGTAATTTTTTTCTTCACTGTCAGCTCTCACAAGCCCACTGATTGATCCATATAAATTTTATCTTAAAGATCTTCACGGATAAAGGCAGTCTTAGCATTCATATAATAAATATAGAGGCTATATGCAAATGCCAATTCAATTAACACCCAAATTGCGGTATCTTGGTCGCAAAAAATAGCTATCAAAATAGTTTATTCCTTCTTTTTACCTAAAGCCCTTGACTTGACAACTAGTAACATTATATACTTTTTAATTGATCCATATGGCCCGTGCTTTTTCTTAAACACCCATATTCAACTAATTATAGAGCATCTTTTAAGTAAATCAGCAAATTCTCAAGTTTCATTGGTCACAATGGAATCTATCTAAAATTTTATTGCTTATTTCCATTGCTTAGCTTTAAAGGAATCCATGGCTTCCTTTTAACTTATGGGATTAGTCTCGATTAGATAGACAATCAAGTCACTATCAAGATCTTTATAAATCTATTTGTCATTTACTTCTCCTAGGCTTAACCTCTTCTAAAGGTTCGTCAAGTTCACAGTGGATTGCGACCTCCACACGTGATCATCAATAAGGTCACAACCATTCATATCAAGGGAATGCGATTTTAATGACATTCCAATAATGTTGCTCGAAGTTTACAGAGAAACAATTTAGTCATATGGCTTTATCCCGTTTATGCTGAAAGACTGCCCTCTTAATTTCACTTTTATTGACATCTCTATATCCGTACTAAAATCCAGGCTCAACGTATCATTTGTTAGTAATTTGTTAGTACCTTGATTGCATGTTAATCATATTATTGTTATGATGGTAACAAATTTTGTGAGTACAGATAATGTTGTAGACCATGAAGACTTCACTCCAAGTATGAAGCACCAAAAGCCAATTTACGAATAATTAAGAACAAAAGCAGCTATTAGAGCATTACAACGAAGAAGAAAGACACTTTTCTAACAAGCATATGTAGAAAGTCTCTCTCTCTCTCTCTCGTGTGTGTGCGCATGTGTATCATATAGCTACATTAGGATAACGTTATTCTACATCAAGTTTAAGCCACTCCGATCACACAACCTTCCAAAAATGATGGATCAACTGTCATTGATCGATCATTGTATTTGATTTGCTAACTCATTGCCTCATAAATCAATGATTCACATTCAATTGATTAACTTTCAGCCTAATCAATCAAGTTTCAAATTCAAGTGTAACAACCATATAATGGCAACTATCGATCAATCAATTGAGATCGAATAATTAAACCATCTTCTCGTATGATCGATCAATCACAATGTTATGATAGATCAACTCAACTAAATCTTGTTGATTCAATTCCATTCTTGGACTAACAACGGTATTTTTGAGAGGATATAATGAACACTATAAATAGAGCCCTATATCATTCTTTAAGGAACATATTCCACAATACAACCTAGAAACATCATGTTACAATACATGCCTCTCTCAAAAGCTCCATTTCAGGTTGTGTCTCTCTCGCTCTTTATTTAAACATCAATTTTGGGAGTCATCTACCTATACGTTTGGTTTGTAGTTCCATTATTTATTATAGAATGAATTTCCTTACCTCACTATCCATTGCATATTTATATTTGAGACTTTATAGATTATTATACTTTTATTTTACACTAATGTTGTACTGCAACACTTAGTGTTTGATACAAAGCATATAAAGGGCTTTGGTGGTTGATCCAAGGTTGTAAAGTCTTTAATTTGTGATCTGAAATACATGTAGGCGGTTGAGTTATCTGGAGGGAAATAAATCTTACAATGTGATAGTCGATTAACTCTATAAATCAGAAATTCTAAGTTAGGAAACGTTGGGTCATGATTTTTACCTAGTGGAGTTTCCACGCTGAAATACCCATCTCTTATGGTTGGTTCTCTTATGTAGATTGACTATCTATTGTATGATGATTATTATATGTGATAATTGTTTATTGGCCATAACATTATTTTTATTGATCAAGAAAGTATACTGCATCTTTTATCCGAGGATAAAAGATGCATCAACCTACAACATGCAAGTGTGATTACCATATTAAGTATATAGATTTTTATAGAAGTTGAGTATATGGTCTCTAATCAAAGCCCAATCTATGGTAAGGACATCATTCAATGTAGAGAGAGATGGAATACTATTGTTCGCTTGCATTTGGAATAGGGATACAAACGGTTACAAATATATCCGCATTCGATCCATCACCGTATCCATTTTATACAAATTTTGATATCCGTATCCGTATTCGTTTTGAAACGATACTGATATGGATATCATTTTTATATCCGCAAACATCCGTACCCGTATCTATTTATTTATTTTCGTATATAAATATAGTCATAGGTTTATTTTTAACCCTATATAACATAATTCCGTATCTTATTTTACCATATTTGTATAATTTTTATGATACAAACACATTTAGTAAATTTATATAATGTGTTTTCTATCCAATTCGTATATATTAAGTCAATTCTATAGAGTATTTCTAACATTAATCGTATGCGATCAGTATCCGTTTTACATTCGTATCCGTTTTTTAAGGATATGGTAAGATAGTTTTAATCTCCATCAATATTCGTATCCGCATCTATATTTGTATTAAAAAAACGGATACGAATGTGGTCATACCTATATCCATATCTGTATCCGACCGTTTGCATCCCTAATTTGAAGGCTTGAATATGCAAAAATCTAGAAGTTAGATCTGGAAACTTGTTCCTATCGTCTTTGACCTTCAGCTAGAGCATAGTAGTTATGCTCATTATAAAAAGCATGATTTTGCAGGGAGTACAGATTTTCCGCTAAGTTGTCACACTAAGGCCCTCTTCATTTGGAGAATAAACACTGGACTAAGGGATCAATTTCCTGCCTTGATTATGGCTATTCTCATTAAAATCCCAATTTTTCATCTTATTCCACCGTTATTCCCATCTTTATTCCATCTTACATACCCTTATTTCATCTTATTCTCCTTATTCCTATCTTTTCAGCCGAACAAAGAATGGACCCTTATTCTCCTTATTCCACAACCTTATTCCTGCTTATTCCCGACTCGAGTGCCCCTCTAAGGTTGATTTCCACTTGCGCTTGAGTCTCCAAAAGAACATCATTTAAAATCTCTTCGGCCTTAGAGAAGTTATGTACAATAATATGCTCCCAAAGGTCAAACACATCTTTTTTTTAATAGTAGACCCTGTAATTTTGAGGGTCCGGAGCGTTCCCATTGATATTCGAACCTGAATCTTTTAAGATGTAGACACACTGCACTGCCACTCATCACTAATCACAAGACGTTAGGTCTATAAACATTAACTCCAGTGCACATCATCTCTCCATTGCCAAAGGAGGCAACAATTCCGAAGTCGAAAACATTCGAATAGTTGACTGTAATCTTAGAGAAGTACCGTAGTGTGAGGAGTCCACCTCTTCTTCTTCTTCTCATCGAAGGTTAGCAAGTGAAAATTCCTAATTAGCAGGGAAGGTGGACATGAAGGTTTCCGAGGGATGTGTAACTTTAATCTCATGAATGAATGCAGTTTCTGTTTGATGTTTATATACAGTACGCATCAGTCTGAAAGCTGAGCAACCATTAAGCCCTCTAACATTCCAAGATTATGTTAACTGGATTACAGCTAAGTCTAAGCAATATATTAATATCTGTCAAATATATTTTCTCATAAAAAACATCATTTCTTATAATAACTATTTTAATTGATCTAGATACTGTTACAATCGTAAATCCATGACTGCATTCAGTTTATGCCCGTCCTAATTAAAATTCTTGCTCCGACCTAGGTTGTGAGGTGATATATATATGGATAAAATGGGGCTGCCTCCATGGGGGAGCAAACTTGGCTCCCCCGTACAATTTCGCCTGATTTTTTTATATTTTTTGAAAATTTCTTCCGTGGATTTTCATCACAATATCCCTATATTATGTCATTAAAATTTCACGTGAAACAGAGACTCCTGCAGCCTTCATCCATATGTGGTCATTTTTAGCAATTTTGTTACCATTGAAAAATAACTGTCTGGATGGAGGCCGTAGGAGTCTCTGTTTCTCAGGAAATTTTAATGACATTATATAGGGATATAGTGATAAAATTACACGAAAAAAACTTTCAAAAAAAATAAAAAAACGGGCAAAATAGGACGGTGGAGCCAACTTAGCTCCCTCCAGGGGCAGCCCCACTTAACACTATATATATATATATATATATATATATATATATATATATGGTTAAATGGGGCTGCCCCATTGGGGGAGCTAACTTGGCTCCCCCCGCCCAGTTTCGTCCAGTTTTTTATTTTTTTTGAAATTTCTTCCGTGGAATTTCATCACTATATCCCTATATTATGTAATTAAAATTTCATGCGAAACATGGACTCCTACAGCCTCCATCCAGACAGTCATTTTTTAACGGTAACAGAATTGCTAAAAATGACCACGTATGGATGAAGGTCGTAGGAGTCTCTGTTTCGCGTGAAATTTTAATGACATAATATAGGGATATAGTGATGAAAATCCACGAAAGAAATTTTCAAAAAATAAAATAAAAAAATCGGACGAAATAGTGCGGGGGGAGCCAAGTTAGCTCTGGGGAGCTAACTTGGCTCCCCCCGTCCCGTTTCGTCTGTTTTTTTTTATTTTTTTTTAAAAAATTTCTTCCGTGAATATTCATCACTATATCCCTATATTATGCTATTAAAATTTCGTGTGAAACAAAGACTCGTACGACCTCCATCCAAACAGTCATTTTTTAATGCTAATAGAATTGCTAAAAACGACCCTTCTGTATGGAGGTCGTAGGAGTCTCTGTTTCGCATGAAATTTGAATGACATAATAAAAGGATATATTGATGAAAATCTATGGAAGAAATTTCACAAAAATAAAAATAAAAAAGGGGGCAAATAGCGCGGGGGGAGCCAAGTTAGCTCCCCTATGAGGGCAGCCCCATTTTACCCTATATATATAAGGGTTAAATGGGGTTGCCCCCTGAGGGGAGCTAACTTGGCTCCCCCGCCCCATTTAGCCTGCTTTTTTATTTTTTTTAAAATTTCTTCTGTGGAATTTCATCACTATATCCCTATATTATGTCATTAAAATTTCGTGCGAAACAGAGACTCCTACGACCTCCATCCAGACAGTCATTTTTTTATGGTAACAGGATTGCTAAAAACGACACCGTATGGATGAAGGCCGTAGGAGTCTCTGTTTCGCATGAAATTTTAATAACATAATATAGGGATATACTGATGAAAATTCACGGAAGAAATTTTCAAAATAAAAAAAATAAAAAATAGATAAAATGGGACAGGGGGAGCCAAGTTAGCTCCCCCATGGGGGCAGCCCCATTTTACCCTATATATATATGGGTAAAATGGGGCTGCCCCATGGGGGGAGCTAACTTCCCCCGCGTCATTTCACCCCCTTTTTTATTTTTTTTGAAATTTCTTTCGTGAATTTTTATCAATATATCATTATATTATGTTATTCAAATTTCACGCGAAACAAAGACTCCTATGGCGTCCATCCAGAAGGGTCGTTTTTAGCAATTCTGTTACCGTTAAAAAATGACGGTATGGATGGAGGTCGTACGAGTCTCTGTTTCGAACGAAATTTTAATAGCATAATATAGGGATATAGTGATGAATATTTACGGAAGAAATTTTCAAAAAAATAAAAAAATCAGGCGAAATAGCACGGGGGGAGTCAAGTTAGCTCCCCCAGGGGCAGCCCCATTTATTCCTATATATATAGGGTTTATCCAGAGAGCCCTGTGCCCATTTGAGTTTGGTGAGCATCAAATGTAGGCTCTCTACGTGTACTTCTATTTTAAAGGTTGTCTATTTCAAAGGAGCACGGTTTTGAAAGGATATTAATATGTTTGAGCCTCTTATACTTCCAATTATATCGAGTCCTTAAAAAAAGGAAGATGGTTTTGAAAAGATACATTTAAATCATTAATTTCGTACCGAAGAAATAGTCATTGTACATTTGATCAGTAATGTAAATAATGTACTCAAGTAATTATGTGTTGCGAGATCAGTAATACTAAACAATTGTCAATATTTTACATCTGTAGTATTACATTGTACAGAGATCAATAATTAATTCATGTTACTCAAGTAATACATATTCAGTTCTCAAGTAACTATTGTTGTGAGATCAGTAATTAAGTATGTGAATTACTAATGTCCATACGATAAGTTCTGATTACAAATGTTCATTTTACTGAAGTCATTTTGATTGTTACTAATGTTATAGTTACTTAATGCTTTGAGTCTTACTTAAGCACCTCTTATTTACTTATATAACATTTTTAATTACTTATAATATATCGATTGTTACTGATAGCAATACACAAGTTACTGGTCATGTAGTTTTTTATACTTATTCCAACTTACTTATTCCATTACCTTCTTTTACCTACAATTTATTACATGTTATTGATGTTTCTATATATCTTACTTGTTTTATTATTTGTTTTGAATTACTATTGAATCACACCTTCTTTACTTATGTAGCCTATTTAATTACTTGTAATACATCAAGTGTTACTGAAAGTCACACATAAATTACTTAATTATAGTTATATGGTGAACATCCAAATTTCAACTGTCTTCTAGTCCATTTAGATGATGTTGTTTTGCTCTCGCTCCTCGGCATAACAACAGCTTCTTCAAGACACCAAATTGTTGCATTGTTCTGCAAGAAACAATAAGTTAATTTATATCCGTGAATAGTAAGAATTGTATAAAGAAAAGTAACTCATCAATATATTCGCTTCAGTAAGAATCATTCAATGACAAGTAACTTGTAATGAATTGTTAGTAACGTTTGTTATGTGACAAGTAACTTGTAACTAATTGTTAGTAACTCAGCAATATACTCGCTTCAGTAAGAATCATTCAATGACAAGTAACTTGTAATGAATTGTTAGTAACGTTTGTTATATGACAAGTAACTTGTAATGAATTGTTATTAAGTCAGCAATATACTCGCTTCAGTAAGAATCATTCAATGACAAGTAACTTGTAATGAATTGTTAGTAAAGTTTGTTATATGACAAGTAATTTGTAATGAATTGTTAGTAACTCAACAATATACTCGTTTCCGTAAGAATCATTCAATGACAAGTAACTTGTAATGAATTGTTAGTAACGTTTGTTATATGACAAGTAACAATTGTGTTAGCATTAATAACATAAAATATCTCATAAGTAAATTACTTAAATACATCAGTAACTCAATATATTTTCAAAGTAATGCATGAAAAATAACAATTGTATTTACTGTAACTTTTTATTATATGAGATCAAAATACCTTCGATACAAAATCAATTAGGACTACAAATCATGTATCAAAATGAATAAAAATGATATTATGAATACCATTTCTCTTATTTCAATCATATTTCTCGAATAAATATTGCTTACGATAAAAAATATGCAGTATTCGTAATTGCTTCTGAAATATGCCGATCACAATTTATTCGTGAATTAACCATGAACGAAACCTAATGAAAAAATGGTATCAAAGAAAAAACAACAATTAAAACGTAGGATCAATGAAAATATAAAACCAATAATTGAAATACAATACCTTTGACGAGCGAAAATTGTCTGCAACTACAAGATGCTCGGATCATCTCATGAGATCGATAGTTACGTGTTGCAAATGCCGATATCAATCACCCAACCAAACAATCAAAATGTTATCATAAACATATACTATTTTTGGAAAGCTTTAAAATTCCTTTTTAATTTTTCAACCATTATTGTTACGGGTTCCTAAAATCGGGAGATTAAAATTGCAAATCCAATGGCTGAGATGATGGGCTCATATCATTTCTAATAGGCACAGGGCTCTCTGGATTAAAATTCTATATATATATATAGAGAGAGAGAGAGAGAGATGGAGAGCTTGCACCAAGGTGCATGTAATTTTACATGCACCGGAGCTTATATCTTCCACATTTTTTTAATTTTTTTGAAAATATCACAATGTATATTCATCTATATATCCCTCCAATATGCCATTCGAATTCGTCAGAAACGGTGACTCCTATGTCCTCCATCTAGAACAAGTCGATTACGGCAATTTTAAGACCGTTAAAATTGCATGTTCTAGATGGAGGTTATAGGAGTCTCTGTTTCTTACGAAATTTGAATGGCATATTGGAGGGATATATAGATGAATATACATGGTAATATTTTTCAAAAAAATAAAAAATGTAGAATATATAAGCGCCGATGTATATAAAATTACATGCACCTTGGTGCAAGCTCTCCATCCTCATATATATATAGGGTAAAATGGGGCTGTCCCCTGGGGGAGCTAGGGGCTGCCCCCTGGGGGAGCTAACTTAGCTCCCCGCCTTATTTTCTCCACTTTTTTATTTTTTTTGAATTTTTTTCCATGAATATTCATCACTATATCCCTATATTATGTCGTAAAAATTTCATTTGAAACAGAGACTCTTACGACCTTCATCCAGGCAGTCATTTTTTAACAGTCTCAGGATTTTTTTAAATCGACCCCGTCTAGATGGAGGTCGTAGGAGTCTCTGTTTCTCGTGAAATTTGAATGACATAATATAAGGATATAATAATGAATTTAAATAATTTTTATTTTCAAAAAAAATAAAAAAATATGCAAAAAATAGGAGGGGGAGCTAAGTTAGCCCCCCCTAGGGGCATACACATTTTACCCATATATATATATATGGTAAAATGGGGCTGCCCCCACGGGAGGAGCTAACTTGGCTCCCCCGCGTCATTTCGCCCGATTTTTTTATTTTTATTTTTTTTAAATTTTCTTCCGTGGATTTTCATCAATATATCTCAATATTATGTCATTAAAATTTCGTGCGAAACAACGACTCCTATGACCTCCATCCAGACGAGGTCGTTTTTAGCAATTCTGTTACCATTAAAAAATGACTGTCTGGATGGAGGCCGTAGGAGTCTCTGTTTCGCATGAAAATTTAATGACATAAATATAAGGATATAGTGATGAATTTTCACGGAAGAAATTTTAAAAAAAAATAAAAAAACCGGGCGAAATTGGGCGGAGGAGCCAAGTTAGCTCCCCCCAGGAAGCAACCCCATATATGTGTGTGTGTGTGTGTGTGTGTGTGTGTGTGTGTGTGTGTGTGTAGTGTGTGTGGGGGGGGCAGGAAGCCTGCACCCTGGGGTGTAGGAAACTCCCTGCACCCACCCAATTTTTCGACTATTTTTTTAGTTTTTTTGAAATAAAAGTTGAGGGGATTTACTTAATATGTTAAGGGGAATATGTGTTTCAAGTTTCATGCAAAGCAAACATTCCTAACATGTTCATCTAGACAAGGTCAATTTCAGTAATTCTGAGACCATTAAAATTTGGTAATCTTGATAGAGATGATAGAAGTCTCGAATTAAGTTGAATTTGGAATGACAACATGATTATACATGGTGATCTAAATTCCCCAAGGTCTCTTTTCAAAAAAATCAAAAAATAATGAAAAATTAGGCCGGATGTAGGACGTTACCTACATCCGCCGAGGTAGGCTCCTTTTTCCCTATATATATATATATATATATATATATATATGGGGTTGATGGGGTTGCCCCTTGGTTGGCTGCCCGGCCCCATTTTTCGGCAACTTTTTTATTTTTTTTGAAAAATATTGCCATGTTTATTCACCTCTATATCCCCCCTATAGGCCATTCGAATTTCGTCAGAAATAGAGACTCCTACAGCCTCCATCTAAATAGGGTCGATTTAAAAAATCCTGCGACCGTTAAAAAAATAACGTCTGGATGGAGGCCGTAGGAGTCTCTGTTTCTAACGAAATTCGAATGACATATAGGAGGGATATAGGGATGCATATACATGTTGATATTTTTCCAAAAAATAAAAAAAAATTGCAAAAAATAGGGTGGGGCCAGCCCCATTTTTCCCTATATATGGGTAAAATGGGGCTACCCCTTGAGGGGGAGCTAACTTGGCTCCCCCCGCCCCATTTTCCCCATTTTTTATTTTTTTGAAATTTTTCCGTGGATTTTCATCAATATGTCCCTATATTATGCTATTTAAATTTCTTGCGAAACATAGACTTATACGGCCTCCATGCAGACGTGGTCATTTTTAGCAATTCTGTCACCGTTAAAAAATGTTTGTCTTGATGGAGGCCGTAGGAGTCTCTGTTTCGCACGAATTTTAATAGCATAATATAGGGATATAGTAATGAATATTCACAGAAGAAATTTTCGAAATAAAAAATAAAAAATGGGCGAAATGGCGTGGGGGGAGAAAAGCTAGCTCCCCCTTAGGAGCAGCTTCGTTTGGTTGCAGGGTTGGGCAGGGTTGGGTTGGCCCAACCCGGGGTACCCCTCCTTCCAACCCTCCCAATCCTCCTCATAGTTTACTATTCACAGGGGTACCCCAACCCAACCCAACCTTGCCCAACCCTGCAACCAAACGAACCCAAGGATGCATCCTTCCTTAATTAAGGAATGCCACCATCTTTTTGTAGAAAATACGAGCACTTTAGTAAAATGTGTATATAATTTGTATTATAACTGCACATTATAAATACAAAATCGCATACAAAACTGCATATTATAATACGAACATTAAAACTGCACATTGTAATACAATTTGTATACCTATTCTACTAAAGTTGTCATGTTTTCTACAAAAAAGAGGCTGGTCTTCGTGAACTCTGAAAGGACCAAATCCCATTGGAAAGAAATCATATATATATATATATATATATATATATATATATATAGGAAAAAGGGAGTATGCACCGGCGGGTGCAGCTAACTAGCTACATCCGGTCATTTTTCTTATTGGTTTTTTATCTTTTTGAAAAAAAACTTAAGGAGATTTACTTAGTTTATTGACAAGAATATGTGTTTCAAATTTCATGCAAAACAAACATTCCTAGCATGCCCATCTTTTTATGGTCAATTTCAATAATTATGAAACCGTTAAAATGTCATAGCCTTGATGGAGATGATAGAAATGTCGAATTTAGTTGAAATTGGTATGATATCATGGTGATATATGGTGATTTAAATCCCCCTAGGTTTCATTTCAAAAACACAAAAAACCAATGAAAAAAAGGGCTGGGTGCAGCTAGTTAGCTACACCCGCCGGTGCAGCTTCACCAACCCCATATATATATATATATATACATACATACATACATATAGGAGTAACTTCGAATGAGGCGGGGTCTCACCATATATATGGTGAGCCAGCCTCAATTTAGGCATCTTTTCAATATATTTTACAATTTCTTGTTTCATACATATAACAATAAATATTAACACAACATGTATAATGAAATAAAATTATGAAAATATTATTATAATGGATGGAAATGTTAATTTAAATTTGGATGCTATATTTTATAAAATTCATTTTTTTATAATGTGCAGTTTATACTTTTACAAAACTGTTATATAGTTTTTACTAAATTCACGGTGGTCTTTACAATTTCATAAAAGCCCCCACCTCATTTGAAAGATCCACTATATATATAGGAGAAACTTCAAATGAGGCGGGGTCTCACCACTTTTGTAGTGAGCCCCTCCATCTCATCCATTTAATTTAAATCCCACGGCTGTGATAAATTTCACATTAATTACATTATTTTAATGGTAGAAAATCCATTTTGGTCATTTTTCAAATTCTAAATATAGAATGTGACAACTAAATTGCCCAATCTCTCTCTCTCTCTTAATTAATCAGCGCCCAACCGCCTCCTGTGCCTCGTCTCCCTGCCGCACGTCCTCCATCTCTCCAGCAACATCTGTCGGCGGTAACAACATCCTCCTCCAGCAACATCCTCTGTCCGCCTGCCTCGTCTCCCCGCCGCACGTGTGCGGCTGCGCCACCGCCCAGCCGCCTCCTCTGCCTCACGCGAGGCAGCACCGCCCACCTTCCTCCACGCACCGATCTTCAGGCGGAGCCACATCCTCGCGTATCGTCCTCTTCAGCGGCCTCCGCCTCACGCGAGGCAGCACCGTCCGCCTTCCTCCGTGCCCCAACCTTCAAGCGGAGCCGCAACCCCGTGCGCCATCCTCTTCGGTGAGGTGGTAGCCTTCCGCTCGTGCCCCTACCGCCCGCCTTCAGCCTCGCTCTCTATCAGGCCACGCTCCGCATGCGCATCCTCCAATGCGACACATCGCCGTCAACGTCGAAGCGTCGAGATGTGCGCGGAGGGACCCCTTGGCTTTTTTACAAATCGTAGTTTTTTTTACAAAAATGGGAATGTTTTGTGCATATATTGAATTTTTTTACAATATCATGTCAATTTTTTACATGTTTCCAATATCTAACAGTCTACTTATTTGTCGCAGAACTCTACAGAAATATTGCAAAGTGATCAGATCATTTTACAAAAGAGCGCCTAAAATCTACAAAGTGATCTGACACTCTTACAAAGGATGGAGATTCCGTTACATTATCGTATAATAATTTTACTTAACTGATATTCAGATTTACATATTTATTTACCTTTTTTTACAAATCTCAATATTTTTCTCTATTTTGCAGGACTCGAAAACATGTATGGCAATTGAATTTTAAGGCAATGAAAAACATGCGTGAATTTTACAAAGAAGGGAGATTCAGTTACAAAGATTCACGGATTTTTTACAAAACAAACATATACAGTTACAAAAAAGTTGAAGCTTACAAAGAGGAAAAATACTCTTACAAAACTCGCTGGAATTATAAAATGAATATAGACATTTACAAAACTGATACAACCATTTACAAAATGAAATTACAGTAATAAAATGAAATCATTAATGAAATTTACAAAGAGTAAAATATATTTTACAAAAACTCGTTGTACTTTACAAAGATGTGGTTGATTTCAGATCGTTTGGAACAAAATCGGAAATTAATCAATAAAGGCATTTGTGAAAATATCAAATCGAGAAAAGCTTAAAACGGCAATTTGAAACCAATAAATGAAACTCGAAATTAATGAAATCAATTTGATGAAAATGCCCTTTTGGATGAGGTTTTTGATGCAACCGTCAGATTGAGATCTGACGAATCTGCTCGATGGTTCACCACAATATTGGTGAGACCCCACCTCATTTGAAGTGCCCCCTATATATATATATGAAATATTTCAAATGAGGTGCACCTTTCCTGGGTGCAAGGAAAGCCCGCCATCTCAGCCATCCGCAATGAATTCGATGGTTATCATTAATAGCTCGTTATTTAAGTATTTTTAATGCTGAAAAACCCATTATGGTCATTGAACATATTCTATATTTAGAATACAACAAATATCTCCTCAATTATCTCCTCTCTCTTCTCTCTTCCTCTCTCTCCCCCCCTCCGTCTCTCTCGATCTCGATTGTCGCACGAGGTTCCTCTCCTCCATCTCTCTCTCTCTCTCTCTCGACGATGGCATGAGGAGAGGAGGTTGTTGCTCGTTGCTGATGGCGTGCAAGACGGTGGATGCAACGCGGTGCTCTACGGTGGCCGATGATGGCGTTCTCCAAGGTTGTTTTCCTGTATGTAATAAAGGTGGCGTCGTGTGGGGGTGATGGCTACGCGTGGAGGAGGTGGATCATGGAGTAGAAGGTTGAAGGAGTGCGTGAATGGAGGTGTGTGGGCGGAGGAGGACGTGCATGGAGGAGGTGGGTCGTGGAGGAGAAGGGCGGAGGAGGTGCGGGTAGAGAGGATGCTGGAGATGGAGGACGTGCCCGGTTTTTTTTACAATCAGAGATCCTATTTTGCAATCTCGAGTATTTTTTTACAATCTCAGATCGTATTTTACAATCTCGTATCATTTTTTACAAATTTCAGACCGGTTTTTTTACATAGGGCGTGCCCAATTTTTTTACAATCAGAGATCCTATTATTCAATCTCAATTATTTTTTTAACAATCTCAGATCGTATTTTACAATCTCGTATCATTTTTTTACAAATTTCAGACCGGTTTTTTACAGTTATTTTAATTCTGTGATATGGCAAAAACTATTTAAATGAGATAAATGTTGCTCACGCTACCTACGGTAACATATGAGAGTATCTTCTGAGTTGACTTAGTCATGTTGAACTCGAACTCGGATTTATCTCGAAAATACGATTCGAATTCGAATTCAGACTCAGATACGAGAGGGGAATTTTACATTATCAGACCAGAATTTACAAATACGAAGACATTTCCTACATATATGAAACTGTATTTTACAAAGACATTACCAAATTTACAATTACAACAATAATTGTATTACTAAATGTGATCTTATTCTACAATGTAGGACGCAAATTTACAATATGCATTCGCATTTTACAAAGATGTTTGGCATTCTGCAGGGCGCGAAAGTACCGTATATTTATGTGAAAAACACACATAATTGTGAGTGTGGATTTACAATCATCATACATATTTTATAAAACGTGCATGAATTTTTACAATAGTGTTATCAATATTACAATTATAATAACATAACTATTACTAATTGTGATTTTATTTTACAATGTAGGATACAGTTTTACAATATCAACGGGAATTTTACAAAAAGATCTGTTATTCTACATTGCGCGAAAATACTACCACATTGGCGAAACTTCATTAACTAAAAGGCAACAAAAAATACCAAATCAGACACGCTAAAAATGGAAAAATACAAGGACGAAATAAATTTCAAATTCGGAATTAAATTCAAATTTAAAACGAAAATGATGGATTAAAATGCCCTTTTGGATGAAAAACCGCTAGATTGAGATCTAACGGATCTCATGATGGGCTTTCCATGCACCCAGGAAAGGTGCACCTCATTGAAGGGGGAGGGGGTTTGAAATGCGGTTGCCCTACATCTCATTTTTTATTTTTTTAAATATAATCATGAAAATTCATCACTATATCCTTAAATTATGTCATTTAAGTTCCGTACGAAATAGAGACTCCTACAGCCTCCATCCAGACAGGGTTGATTCCAACAATTCTACAACCGTAAAAAATGAATGTCTGGATGGAGACTGTAGGAGCCTCTGTTTCGAACGAAACTTGAATGACATAATGTATGCATATAATGATGAATTTTCATGGTTTTTTTAAAATAAAAAGATGGAAAAATGGGGTGGGGGAGCCAAGTTAGCTCTCCCTAGGGGCAATCCTATTTTACCCATATATATATATAATGAAAGGGAGCCTACTTTGTGAAGTAGGCAACTTACCTACTTAACATTTCATTTTTTTGCAATTTTTATTTTTTTTGAAAAATACCACCGTAGATTTTCATAATTATATCCCTCTAATATGTCATTCAAATTTCGTCAGAAACAGAGACTCCTACGGCCTCCATCCAGACAGTCATTTTTAACGGTCACAGATTTGTTGTATTTTTCATGTTCTGGATGGAGGCCGTAGGAGTCTCTGTTTTTGATGAAATTTGAATGGCATATTAGAGGGATATAGTTATGAAAATCCACGGTGGAATTTTTCAAAAAAATAAAGAAATTTGCAAAAATAGAATGTAAAGTAGGTAAGGTTAGCTACTTCACAAAGTAGGCTCCCTTTCTTCTCTCTCTCTCTCTCTCTCTCTCTATATATATATATATATATATGATTTAATGGGGTTGCCCCCTGGGGGCAACCAACATGGTTGCCCCGCCCCCTATTTCGGCGTCTTTTTTTTTGAAAAATATCATGTGTATATTCATCTCTATATCCCTCCTACATGCCATTCGAATTTCATCAGAAACAGAGACTCCTATGGCCTCCATCGAGTTAGTGTCGATTTAAAAAATCTTGCGACCGTTAAAAAATGACTGTCTGGATGGATGCCGTAGGAGTCTCTGTTTCTGACGAAATTCGAATGACATATAGGAGGGATATAGGAGAATATACATGGTGATATTTTTCAAAAAAAATAAAAAAAATGTCGAAAATGACATGGGGGCAACCCCATTGATCTCATATATATAGGTAAAATTGGGGTTGCCCTCTGGTTGCTCCCGTCCCATATTCGGGCGTTGTTTTTTTTGTTTTTCAAAAATACTGTCATGTATTTTCATCACTATATCCCTCCTATGCCTTATATCTAAAACAAGTAATTTTAACGACAACATGTTCTAGATGGAGGGCATGTGAGTCTCTGTTTCCGACGATGGAATGACATATTAGAGGGATATAGTGATGAAAATGTATGACGGTATTTTTGAAAAAACAAAAAAAAATCGCTGGAAAATGGAGTGGAAGCAACCAACGGGACAATCCCATTAAACTCTATATATAGAGAGAGAGGGGTATGGTCCCACCCCTTTTCTCGTATTTTTTTTTGAAATGAAACCTATGTGAATTTAGATCAACATATATCGCCATGGTATCATTCAAAATTCAACTTAGTCCGAGACTTATATCCCCTCCATCATGGCTGCCAATTTCTAACGGTCTCATAATTGTTGAAATTGATCTTCCTTCAAATGGACATGTTAGGAATGTTTGTTTTACATGGAATTTGAAACACATATTCAACTTATTAATCTAAATAAATCTCCACATGATTTCATTTAAAAAATAAAAAAATATGAAAAAGGTGGAAGTATGGAGATCTCTCATGGGCACACCAACACTCATACAAAATTAAAGAAGCTTAGTAGTACTTCCACAATTTCTTATATCCACGTAGGAGATGCAAATTCCATCTAAATTTCTCTCCACTTTTCTTTTTCTTCTCTCTTTGAATTATTCCTTTTTTTTCATCCTCTCTCTTTTTTTAAGCACCTCTCCTTTTCGTAATCTTTATTTTCTTACTTTTTTACTACTCATCTCTGTCTTTTTTTTCATTTATTTTTTTAGCAGATGGGCCATGTTAGGCATTTTTTTAACAAGGATAACAACATGGTGTGATAGAAAAAAAAATCAAAATAAACAATAATAAGGGATTTACACCCATAACCATGGGTAATTCCGCAACAACAATCATAATCCTGCATAATCATGAATTACATGAGAAACCCCGAGTAATGCTTATCTCTTACATGGCATAACCACGTGTTATAGTCCGTTTGGGATACCCGTTATATTTGACGGTTTCCATTTAAAAAGAGAAAACCACCCCTATAGCTCATTCTTATTTGCAATAACATGCCAAGCGAGCTCCTGCTCCGCCAGCTCGAACCCCCCCTCCCGTCGACACCGTCTGCCCGCCCCCTGCCCCCCCTCCCCCATGCCGAGCTGCTCCACCATCGTTCCCCCCATCCCCCTCCGTGAGCTCCTGCTTTTCCATCGTTCCCCCCGTCCCCCTCCACGAGCTCTTGCTCCGCCATCGTTCCCCCTCCCCCCACACCCCCACCCATGCCGAACTGCTTCGCCGACGCCACTTTGCTTCCTCGGAGACCCCCACCCCCACCCGTGCTCTTGCTCGAAGCCCCCCAGTGCCGCCCCTCCTCGAGCCCCCCGGTTGCCCGCACTCAGATCCTCCTAGACCTGCTCGACCGCTGCCAAGTGAGACCCGCACCACCCCCCAGCTCCTCCTCGAGCCCCCCTCCCTCACCGGCCGCGCTTAACTCCTCCTCGACCTGCTTGAAGCATGCCGCCTCGCGCTCCTCCTCCCCTCCCGCTTGAAGCCGGACCCCCTTCCCCCCTTCACTACCCCCACCCTGTAGAAGCACCGCATGACCTGCGTGGTCAAGAAACAGCCGTCGACGGTTGCGACGAGGCCGAGTCCTTAGGAAGGTCATAACCGTCGGGCGTGGGGGAAGGGGGCGGACTAAGAGAGGGCATTCACGCATATATATATACCTCTACGAGGAGGAGAAGTGCATCAGTTCCTAGCCTCGCCGTTCGGAGCCCCCTCCCTAAATCCCTCTCTCTCGATCTCCCTCTCTTGCTATCTCCAGAAGAACGTAAAGGTTGTGTACCTGGTCAATTCAATACTGGTATCAGAGTTCGAGTCATCGTCGATCTCCTCCGACGTCGACCTGCTCCGTCGTTGTTGATGCCGTAGCACTCCTCCGAAGGCTACAGCTGTGGCCGCCTCATTCCTTTTTTCCCCCTCGTCGCAACAAAACCCTAAGCAAAGGGTCACTGGTCTCCTTATATATATATTAATCACGATGAGGATTACCCTGTTTTACCCGTGATTGCCTTTCGTATAAATAAATATCATATGACCCCCTCCCTCTTATGCACGTTACCTTTTTTTGTCCAACTGAATCCAAAAAAATGACAAGCAAGACAATTGCCACTGAGGTGGGGAAAATCGAGTACCTTAACGGTACTAATTACGAATTATGGAGTAGAAAGATCTACTATGGCATGTTGCACGATAGTATACACTCCATCATAGATAAACCCGGCTCAACCTTATCTGAGAATCCAACTATAGAGGAAATTAGGTCCCACGAATAGTGGGAGAAAACAGATAATAGGTCTAGGAGCTTTATGCTGACACACATGGATCTGAACCTGATTCGGCTCTTTGAGACCTGCGAATCAGCTTACAAGCTTTGGACCGCGGTTAAGAAGAAATATCACTCCAAATCCGAAGTGAGCGTCCGGCTTCTTCTACACAAGTACAACTCATGTAGAATGAAGGAATATGAAAGCGTCCTCGAGCATGTGAACAAGATGATCGTGATGGCCAAGGATCTTACGGCTACTGATTACGCAATTCCGGAGAGGATGCAGTTTGCATCCATACTGGGAAGTCTCCCTCCATTGTTCGACATGGTTGCCACACCTCTGAAGATGAATGGCAACATTAAGTCCGTGACGGACCTACCTGCACAGCTGGCAGTTGAGCATGACCTCTCTAAGCAAAGATCAAAAGCTGAGATCTTTGAGGTCGAGGAAGAAGAAGAAGCAAATGCCGTGCACGTGAAGAAAAGGCTAGGCCCTCCAAGGTGAATTTCAAGGGAAAGAGTGGGAAATACCCATGTGGCTCTTGCTACGGTTGTAGCAAATATGGTCATTTCAAGGTAAATTGTCCCAACAAGAAGAAGCCAGGAAATTCTAAAGTGCCTGAAAATAAAGGCAAAAGGAAAATAGAATTCGCAACCGTCATGGAATGCAACTCCGTCATCATGGACAGTGATGGATGGTGGATCGACTCTGGAGCAACCAGATACATCGCCAAGACAAAGGAAGGTCTGGTGGAATTCAAGGAACTGAGCAAAGGCGAACAGAGGATCTTCATGGGAAATAACACCTAAATGGATGTGGAAGGTGTTGGGACGTACAGACTTGACCTGGGGGATAACATTATGGTACTGAATGATGTACTGTATGCCCCAGGGATACATCGGAACCTGATCTTTGTCCCAGTGTTGTTCAAGAAGGATTTCAAAGTTCATTTTTATAATAAAGGTGTTTCTATTGGCAAGAATAAGAATGTTTATGCGATGGGAAAGTTTGTGCCCGAGCATGACCTATTTTGTCTTCCTGTAATAAATTCTACTGAATCAATGAATGTCACTTCTGAGTATCCCTTGTGTTATTTATCTGATTATGACTTGTGGCACATGCGACCGGGTCATCCAAGAAATTCCAAGATGGATCAAATGATTAAGGCAAATTTATTGCCTAAGATCACGGGTGCAAGGGCATTGCCCTGCGAACACTATCTGACCGGTAAAATGACGAGAGGACCATTCTCAACCAGAACTCGGTCAACAGAGTTACTAGTTTTGATTCATTCAGACATATGTGGACCACTGAGCATCAGCACACATAGAAATAAGGAATACTTTATAACATTCATTGATGACTACTTGAAGTTCTCCTATGTCTATCTCTTAGGAAGAAAGTCGGAAGCACTTGAAATATTTAAGAGATATAAGATGGAAGTGGAGACAAGATTGGGAAAACCAATCAAGACTCTTAGGACAGATAGAGGTGGGGAATGTACCTCAAAGGAGTTTGAGGATTACTGTATTCAGACAGGCATTTGTAGGCAGACTACAATGCCATATACACCACAACAGAATGGTGTAGCAGAAAGAAAGAATCGAACTTTGATGAATGCAGTAAGGTGTATGCTTTCAAACTCAAGACTCTCCAAGAAATTCTGGGGAGAGGCAGTGTTGACTGCGAACTATATACAGAATAGGATTCCCACCAAGTCCGTGTAATCAATACCATATGAAATATAGAATGGCAGAAAGCCCGAGTTGGATCATCTCCGAAAATGGGGATGTGTTGTGCATGTTCTATTACTGAGTCAGCTTAGAGACAAGCTAGACTTCAGGACATTAAAGGGTAAATTTATTGGATATAGCGAACATTCTAAAGGGTATAGGTTCTTCCATGAAACTAAAGGTCTGATCGAAAGTCGTGATGCAACTTTTCTTGAAATTCATCAAGAAAAGGAGCATGAAGTAGAGGAATCAGATCCTCTGATTATCCTACATGACAATGAAGATGACTTGAGCATTGGACAAGAACTTGAGGATGATATCGATCATCCAAATGCAGAGAATGAACCTATAGAACATAATGATCCTTTAGAGGAAGTGGGTGGATCCACACAACCCACGAGTATAATCGGCAACAAGAGACCCAGAACACGGCCCACATGGATGGAAGATTACCATTTCTATGGATGCGAGGCGTCGTGCTACACTATAGATGAGGATGTCGTGGATTGTACAGATCCCATATTCTTTGATGAAGATATGGCTTCGTGTGAGTCGGAATCATGGCCGAACGCCATGAGGGACAAATTGGACTCAATCGAACGAAACAGTATATGGGAGTTATGTGATTTGCCAGAAGGTAGGCAATTCATAGGATGTAAGTGGGTATTCAAGAAGAAGTACCGAGTTGATGGTACAGTTGACAAATACAAAGCTAGATTAGTTGCCAAGGGTTATACTCAGCAAGCTGGAATAGATTTCCAGGAAACCTACTCTCCAGTGGCTAAGTTTGCATCGATTCGGATGATCTTAGCCATAGTCGCATATATGGATTTGGAATTGTTCCAAATGGATGTGAAGACGACCATCCTTAATGGAGAATTAAAGGAGGAGATTTGTATGCGACAAACCTGATGGATCTCAGGTTGAAGGTCGGGAGAAAAAGGTTTACAAGTAAAGAAAGTCATTATATGGCTTAAAGCAGTCTTCACGGCAGTGATATCTCAAATTTCATGAGAAAGTTATTCAATTTGGATTTGTTTCAAATTAATTGGATAACTGTGTGTATGTCATGAAGAGTGGGAGTAGGTTTAAAATCATGTCATTGTATGTAGATGGCATTTTGCTTGTAGGTAATGACATACAAATGCTCAATGAAATTAAACAGAAATTGGGCAATGAATTTGAGATGAAGGACATGGGCGAAGCATCCTAGGTTCTTGGAATTCAAATAACAAGAGACAGGGACTCAAGGACATTGAGCCTTAATCAAGAAAGATATTTGCATACTGTGTTAAGGAGATTTGGAATGTAGAATAACACTCCAGCTCCAACACCACTTGTGATGGGAAAAAGACTCAGTAAGAGTCAGTGTCCCTGAAAGGGGCAGAAACCTTTAGATGTACCATATGCGCAAGTGGTAGGAAGTCTAATGTATGCAATGATGTGTACTCGACCTGATTTAGCTTATCTAGTAAGCTTAGTCAGTATATATCAAAACAATCCCGGTCCAGCACATTGGGAAGCTGTAAAGAGGATTCTTCGATATCTGAAAGGAACAGTACATCTGAAACTTGTGTATTAAGCAGAATTACTTGAAGTAGTGATGGGCTCGAGAAAAATACGAGCGACTAAGGGAGATAGGTATCAATGGTCGTTGCGACCTCAACCCCTCGATTTAGACTCAACAAGAAAATCGAACCACCAAATAATAAAGCAATCAATGAGATCAAACATCGGTCCTCGCTATTTATTTAACCTGGTATATCGACCAGAGTCGGACACAAGGAGCACGAATTGGCCGAGACGACCTACGAAGTAGTCAAAAATGAAAATAAAATAAAAAGTTTAAAAGAGATGTTTTTAGTGGATTTTTAAATCTTTTTAATTTTTTTTGTATTTTTAATAATAAAGGAAAAATAAAAACAAAGGGAAAAGCCAACAAACCACTATTTATAAAACACAACAAATAAATCCAAAAAAATCAAATAAAATTATTTTTGTATTTTTTATGTTTTTAAATATTGTTGGTAATTTTCTGAGAATTTTATAATTTTTAGTTGGTTTGAAAAAAATAAAAAACAGTGACAAAGTGTGCAGTCAGATTTGAAAGGCTAATTAAAAATAGCTAATTAGCCTATAAAATCTGATGGCAGTTTTTATGAAAAGTAAGAACAAAAACCTAACTACAGAAACTGAAATTGCAATTTTTTATTTTTATGGAATTTTAATGATTTTTATAGGGTTTTTGGGATTTTTTAATTTTTAAGGGTTTTGTAAGTCCAAATGACCAAAAATTGGACAGAAGTTGAAAAAAACAAATCAAACAAAAACTATTTTTTTTAGAATTTTTAGATGAATTTTTATATTTTTAGTTGATTTTCTATTTTAGACAACAACAAAAATGATGGTTTTTTATTTTTTTAAAAATAATAAAAAGCAACAAAAATATCCCAAAAATTAGTGAAATTTTTACACAGTGGCAGGAGCCATGTGTCCAAATTTCACTGGATTTGGGTTTGATTTGATATTTTATTCAATACAAACAAGGGCTACAACACACAGGGAGCCAGATGTAATAAAAATAAAGTTTCATGGCTAAAAAGATAACACGTGGGGAAACTAGAGGGGCATCGGCATAAAAATCGCATGAAATCCGCACATGTTCATAAACCGCACACACAGGGGTATAAGTGTAATTTTTAGAACTTAAATTTCAATCCAGAACTCCCCCAAACTACAACCCAAATAATGCAAATATCCCAAAATATCACGTGCCTAGGACGTGGTTCACATTCACAGGGACCAAAATGTAATTCTAATTAATAATCATGCAAACTGTAACACCATATAACTACAGGATCAGAGTTGTAAAATGTCCAAAAATCACGTGTCGACGCACGTGTCTCACACAAGCAGGGACTAGAAAGCAAATAGTCTAAATAAATGTCCAAACATGCAAATAACCCAAGAGTGCACATTTATTTCAAAGACTAAATAAAAACTAAATAAAACTGCTGGGGTATCGGTGCAATTACCCAGCTGAGGCGCGTGAGGGGCGCACGTGAGTACCAGGTGTCAAGCTGTGGCTGGTGGTGGAAGGATGGTCCTGATGACGCCTTATGGAAGATCCAACGGTGCTCGTGTAGAGGTGAACGTGGGACGAGTGTGGCCATCAGATCGTGGATCTAACGGCCTGACAGGAGCAGGCTACGTGCGGTTGTGATCAGACCTGGCGGAGAGAGGGAATCCGACGGCTGCGAGAGGATGAGGAAGAACTCCTCCTGGGCGAGCTTCCCCAGCAATCCGGAGACGATCCAGACGACCGATGGAAGATCGGAGAGGTGGGTCTTCCTAGCGATGGCGTTCCGTGTCGGGTGGTGGCCTCCGATGATGGCTCCAACGGTCGGATCCTCCGGCGAGGGAGGAGCAACCTGGAGCACCTCTAGCAAAGGGTGGAAATGGCAGCCAAGGGGGTACTTGCGGTTATTGACCTGCAAAACAAAGCTCCTGCTCGGAGGGATGCTCCGGCGAGGGTTATTGGCAAAAAGAAGAAGCGAGGCGGCGTGGATGGGCTATGGGGGTTCCGGCGAATGTGATAGATGGAACCCAACTCGATATGGGCTTATATGGCCCAGCTCGAGGTGATCAGGTTGCATAGGGAAAGTGGCGATGAGTCGGGGAATCGATATTTACGGATAAAATGGACTGGCGGAGCTCCGGCCACTAGGGTGGAGCTGGAAGGTGAAAATCAAAGCTACACTATTGACTAGAGACTAAAGGAGTTACCTGATGATCGTGGTCGACTGGGGAGGAGGCGTTGGTTCTCCGGTGATCGTCGCCTCGATGGAGCGTCGCCTCCAGAGGCTCGAGCTTCGCCGGCGGTGGAACACGACGACGAGGGTCGCCGGACCTGGGCTACACACCTCCAAACTCTCCCTCAGACACCCTCTGCACTCGCTGTCACTTGTGGAAGACGATGGAGGTCACATGGATCGAAGGTGGTGGCTGAAGATACATGAAATGGCGGAGGAAGGCGAGACTTTATAGTGGTGCAGGTCCGATAAGAAAGGAGTGGAGCGCGCGGATCGATGCATGGAGCCCTAGCAAGAAGATCGGGCATGAATCCCAGGTCATCAAGGTTTAATCAGAGCTAGGGGTTTAGGTAAATGGGAGGCGAGGCAATTCGGGAAAAGGGGAGAAGTCTGGTTAGTCACTCGGATCCGTGAACCTGTGGTCCTGAAGGGAGAGTTGACCGGGGGTCAACATCCCCCGTGGACCAATGGGAAAATTCCTTTGGAAAATTATTTGGAAAATCAAAATAAAAGAGAAAATGACCTTATTTCAAAATATTTACAAAATACGTATTTACATTATATTATTATATACAGTTATGTACACCTATGTATTTTTTATTTTTATTTTTAATTTTTTATTTATGTACATTTATTCCAATATTATATTTTATTTATTTACACTATAAAATATGGAATATAAAATGATTTTTACCTTTTTATTAATTACTTACAAGGGGGAAATAAACGGGTATTTTGTTTTATGTACATGGTCCATGTAGACTGACGATAGAGAATTTTATTTATTTATATTTTTCTTTTATTTTCCTCATTTTTATTTTAGTTTTATTTTTACAAATATGTACAAAATATGGGAAGTACAAATATATTTTATTTTTAGAAAATAAATTATTTACATATAGAGGGATATGTACACCATGTTGAGTCACCCTATCTCTCTCTACTTATTTTATTTTGCGTCAGGCCCTTGTGGATCCCTCCCTTGAGTTCAGGTCACTCAATATGTATTCTAAATATTTCCCACTTTTTCTTTATTTCTATATTCTTTTATTTTTGCACAAAAACATGCTAATTATTAATATTTACATAACGCATGCTTTTTGTCAATTTATTTTATTTACACAAATATACATAGTGTTTTGCACAGGTTTTTAGCTAAAATAAAAGAATAAAGAGTGATGAATGAGGATTCATCACCCCCTATACTTAACTTTGCTAGTCCCTTAGCAAACACTTATTTGAAAAAGAAGTGAAAAAGAAAGGAAAAAGAAAAAAGAAGAGAAATGCATGGATCAATGTTGATTATTAAACTTGCCTTCATTAAATTAAAGGTATGGAGCTCAGTCAAATCTTTGGATTATTAATGTGTCGGAACCTTATTGGACTTAGGTTTAAAACTTAATAGCCTCTAAGATACACTAATCTATAGTCAAGACTCCTCAATAATCCAAATCAGAACAAGTCTACATACACAAACCCTGAAGACCATGAATCTTTCCTTGTACAATGTAAGTGAGGTCTAGCTCTCCACCTCAGAAGTAGCAAAATGACAACCCTCCCCCAACAAGGTAACTCTATGACCCTAGTCTGGCCACTCTTTCCTCGAAGAGAGGGGTATTCCCTTCTAAGTTCAAGTTTAACCGGCTCAAGAAGAGGGGGAAGAAGAGAATGGGACCATGGCCAGTGTAGCCATGTATTCTTGGGAGCTCAACCAGTGTAGCTAAGTCTCCCTGCTGCAAGCTTCATAAGATGGAACATGAGTCTCAAGCTTTGCTTATTGCACTATATACACTCCAGTGGGATTATCATTTTCTATCAGACCTGCCACTTTTTTGGAGTTATTTTTTTATTTTTGCATTTGTTTATGTGCATATATACAACATATCTACAAAGTACAACATATGTACATAAGGAGTTTTCCTCTTGAGCCAGTAGACTATCCCTCTTTTGAAGCATTATTGCAACCCAAAACTCCTGTCGTTAGACCTCATTGCAACCAGACCAAGGTGAGACGCACTTCCTTCACTATAAGAAGAAGAGAGGTTCCGCCTAGAAGTACTACCCTTCATATGCTACCCCAAGTCAAGAAAGACTGCCCTCCTCATCACCTCATCCGTAGAGAGCTTAGTGTAAAGTGCGGGTACAAGTAAATCCATTATCTATATGAGTCATGTGTGTGTTGTTAAGTGCTCTACTTAGGCTCATCGAGATGACATATGATCATAGCCTAGTGGACTCAAAGAATTAAGTCACCATGGACATGAAAAGTCTCAACCCTAAGCCCTATAAGGTTCCTCTTATAATTAGGTGGATTAAGATCTTAACCAAGCTCCATTTTCAATTTAATTCCAAGCTAGTTTAAATGTCAACTATGATCCAGGAAAAACTATACAAGTATTAACAAAGATGCAGTTTACAAAATATTTACATATGTGCAAAATTTCTGAAAAATGTTTTGAAAACATGGATGTATGCATGAATGCAAGTTTTGCAAAATATGTACACAAATTTACACAAGATTTTTGCAAACTTTTGATTTTCAAAAACATTTAACAAAAATTTTGTACTATATACATAATTTTGATATGAAATATTTACAAGCTATTTACAGAAAAGATTTTTACAAATATTTTTACAAAATAATTTGTACAACTAGCTATGTACGTGCAATAAAAGAATTTTATTTACAAGGAAAAAATTTTAATTTTTATGGATTTTTAGGTTTTAGCCATTTTTATTTATTAACACACCCACACAAGTACGAGTTATGGCTAAAGTATATATGGAATATATACACACCCCCTATACTTAGCTCGAACGATGTCCTCAGAGTCAAGAGCGATGAAGAAGACATAACTCGTGCTTAGTATAGGGAAGTGAAAAGAAAGGCTACGTACAAAGACGAATGAAAGAATAGAAATGCAAGAGGATCTCGGGGTTTCTCCCTACACTTAGGTTCAAATAATCCTAAGTATAGCAGGCTGTAAACAAAAGGGAAATTCGAGTGAGAATGTACATGGTCTACCTCCCCTATACATAGGCTAATATATCCCTAAGTATAGGCAGCAAAACAGAGGTAGAAATGAATCAAAAGAAACTCAAAAGTCTCACACCCCCTATACCTAGGGTAAAGTGCACCCCTAAGTATAGCAACGTCGAAGATGTAAATGGAGTGTTGGACTGAAGAATAATGTGATATGGACAACTGGATCTATACAAGTCGGGAGAAAAGTGGTAATCATGCGTGAGATGCAATAGATATGAGTCAAGAGACCACATCTCACGCAAAATGAACCGGGACAACGTCAACGACCAGCGGCTCATGATCTAGATATGGCTTGAGCCACTGACCGTTAACATGAAAGGTACTCTCAGAAGACAACTCGGATATATCAATACTCCCATTGTCATGTACCTTTCTAACCAAGTAGAGTCCCTTCCATTTGCTCTATAGCTTCCCTAGAAATAATATCAACCTGGCATCGAACAACCATACTCACTGTCCTGGCTCAAACTGCTTGTGGCTGATATGAGAATCATGCCACTCCTTCACTCTCTCCTTGTACTGTAGGCTGCTCGAAAAGGCTGCATCACGAAGCTCCTCCAAGGCTGCTAACTCTGCCCTTCTCTGGTCTCCTACACTCACTGGATCCATGATGATGTCTGTAACTGCCCAGAGTGACCAATGTCTAAGCTAAACAGGTAAATGACCAGGGCTTGCCATAAACGAGGCGAAAGGGAGACATACCCAATGGTGTCTTGAAGGACGTCTGATATGCCCACAAGACCGAGTCCAAAAGCTGTGACCAATCCTTTCGGTCAGGGCGGATGACCTTCTGCACTATAGTCTTGATCTCCCTGTTCGACACTTCAACAAGACCATTTGTCTGAGGATGGTATGGTGTGGCTACTCGACGGTCTATGCTGAAGTCGCTAGCAAGGGCCTTTACCTTGTCGTTGACGAAATGAGACCCCCCGTCAGATATCAACACTCGAGGTACCCCGAACCGTGGAATGATATGCTTCCTCAAAAATATGCAAACAGTCCTAGCATCTGCAGTTCGGGCGGGGATGGCCTCAACCCAATGACTAACATAATCAATGGCCAACAGAATGTACTCAAATCCCTGACTCCTAGGGAATGGATCCATGAAATCGATGCCCCATGCGTCAAAAACCTCACAGAAGTGAATAGGCTGCATCGGCATCATATCACGTTGTCCACAAGTGCCCATCCTCTGACAGTCAGTAAACCTTTCAAGAACTCATCAGAGTCCTTGAAGAGGTTAGGCCACCATAGGCCGGATTGGAGCACCTTCTGTGTCGTTCTCCTCCCAGAGTGATGTCCCCCTGCCTCAAGTTTGTGCAGTAAGTGAGGATGTTGTGGTGCTCCTCCTGAGGAATGCATCTACGCCAAACGTTATCCCCTCCTTCATGATAAAGGATGGGATCCTCCCAGTGGTAGAACTTGGCCTTCGCGAGGAAGGTCTCAAGTCTCTGCCTGGGCCAATCCTGTGGGACTTTCTGGCAACAAAGAAAGTTCACAATATCGACATACCACGAGAGCGAGGCGATAGCAAGGATCGCCTCATCTGGGAAGGTCTCACAAATAGGCTCGATCTACTCGGAATCATCAAGATACTCCAATCGGGAGAGATGATCCGCCACCACATTCTTGACTCCAGGCTTGTCCTTAATCTCTATATCAAACTCCTGGAGTAGAAAGATCCATCTGGTCAATCTGGCTTGGCATCCTTCTTTGCCATGAGGTATCGGATGACGGTATGATCAGTGAAGATGGTCACTCTAGATCCAATAATGTATGATCTGAACTTATCTAGGGCGAACACTACGGCTAGCATCTCCTTCTCAGTGATTGTAGTTCCTCTGAGCAGCATCTAAAGTCCGGCTAGCATAGTGAATAGCAAAGGGGACTCCATCCCTCCTCTGTCCCAGCACGGCCCCTACGGTAAAATCGGAGGCATCCGTCATGATCTTGAATGGGGAGAGACCAATCAGGCGGCTACAGGACAGGAGCCTCGACAACTAGACTCTTGAGAGTCTCAAATGATACTAGACCCTTATCATCCCACAATGAACTCGATGTCTTTTGTCAGCAGATCAGTCAACGGTCGGGCAATCCGGCTGAAATCATGAATGAATCGTCGGTAGAAACCGAGGTGCCCCAGAAAAGACCGTAACTGCCGCAAGTTGGATGGTGGACTGAGTTTCCTAATGATATCCACCTTGGTCGGATTAACCTCCATGCCCCTGTGGAGATGATGTGGCCAAGCACCGTCCCTTGAGTCACCATGAAGTGACCTTCTCCCAAGAAAGCACCAGGTGCACCACAATACATCGCTGGAGGATGCGGTCTAGGCAGTCAAGACAGGAGTCGAATCCGTCGCCGTAGACCGAAAAGTCATCCATGAAGACCTCCAAGCACTCCCTTACCATGTCCGAAAAAATGGACAACATGCACCTATGGAATGTCACCGGAGCGTTGCACAATCCAAAGGGCATCTGTCTGAAAGCATATGTTTCGAAGAGACAGGTAAAGGTAGTCTTGTCCTGGTCCTCGGGCGCAATCGCCACCTGATTGTATCTGGAGTACCCATCTAAGAAACAGTAATGGCTCTTCCCTGCCAGTCTCTCAATGATCTGATCAATAAAGGGCAAGGGAAATGATCCTTCTTGGTGGCATGGTTGAGTCATATGTAATCCATGCAGACCCTCTAAGAAGTGGGTTCCCGTGTAGCGATCTCCTCTCTAGACTCGCTGACAACTGTAGTGATTGATGAATCTGTGATTCATCACTTCAAAAGTCAAAAATAGAGCCTTGTTCCCGAGTAAATAGAGGCATATTTCCCTTTATAATGCATAAATAGCATTCATGCATACATACATAATACATACATTTTAGCAGTGCATTTGCATTTAAATAAGAATCCAAAAATCCCTTGTAAATTACCCACTCACTAAAATAACCTCTTCCTTATAATATGTACTCCTTAGTTAATAATATAGGGAAGAATGCCAAAAAATCCCCCTTGTAAATTAGTCAATAAAGCCCTAGAACCCCTGTACACTAAAATGCACATAAATCCCTCATACAAACTCCGAACTAGGTCTTACTTACTCTTAGAATACTACACATTAAAAGACTTTAAAATGAGACTAATTTCATCCAATTTGGAGCTCGTATGAGAAAGTTGGGTTTTTGGGCTACTTTGTATACTACATATATGTATATTTGTATCTTTGTATTTATGTATCATATTTGACCTCATCTCCGTCTTTGGTCAACATGAAACTTGTAGATCTCATCGAGATCTACAACTTTTATGTTTTTGAGTTTTTCCAAATTAGGCCCTCTCTTCTCTCTACACATACATTTTCTTCCACCCATTCACAGCAGGCCACGTGGCGCCCTCTGGTTGCGCCACGTGGCCTGCTGCCCTTGCCTCATCCGCCCGCAGCCACAGACGTTGGATTGCCCTCTAGATCCAACGGCTTAGCTGCTTCCACGTGCTCCTCAATCCCCTGCCGTCCGATCATCTCTTGCCCTTAATCTACGCCGCACGTTAGCGCCCTCACCAGAGCTCGCCACGTGGCGGCGTGTACACCGCTTTATCACGACCTCGATCCCTTCATCCAAACCGCTCATCTTCTCTTTATTCCCACCGTCGGATCAAGGACCCCCGCTTCATCTGGCCCGCTCGTCAACGCTCTCTCCCCCACAAGACACGTGGCGCTTCCACGACCCTCAGATCACGCCTCAGCCCTTCCATCTGAACCGTCAGCTCCACAGGCATCTAAACCACCCGATTAAACACCCGATGCTCATCACAGCCGTCCACTGGCGCTTCGCCTACATTCCGCCACGTAGGCGCTTCCTAACACTCAGATCATCGTGCCAGATGCCCATCCAGCTGCTCCATTCCGCTTCGATCACCACCGTTGGATCACAAGATCCAACGGTGGAGACTTCGTCTCCTACCTCGGGTGCCCCTCTCTCCCACGTTCTCTGCCTTGCGGGAGGGGCGCCCCCTTCCTATTCTTGGCAGCGCCTCGACCACCGCAGACGATCACCACCACCTCCACGATGAGCCCCACTCATCCCTTATCCTCGCCAGCTACTCCATAACCCACATCGACCTCCAGCTCGCTCCCACGAACTCCATCAACCTCGCTCCATCGACAGAATGGCCGAGACCTTCAACCTATAAATCCCCCCTCTCCGGCCATCGTCGCACCTATCTGCCACCCCAGAGAGCTTCCCTGAGCTCCGATCTTCCAATTGGTGACAGCAATTTGACGAATCGTTGAGCGAAGAAGGGTCTCTTCTCCGGCGAGATCCACGGCATCTCCGCCGTGTCGCAGCTGCCCTCCGCGACGCTGAACGAGCTCGGGACATCACCGGCCCCTCGAGCGACGACCTGGAAACCAAGAAGGAGTTCCAAACCCCAGGTGACTCGTCCATTCTTCTCCGATCTTCTCTTCTTTTCTTCGTTGATTTTCTCGCTTTTTATTCTCCGCCTCCGGTCACTTCCACGCCTCCATTCCATTCCGCCGAGCTTCGCGTCGAAGCTCTCATCTTCGCGGTACCTTTCACGACCTCCAACGACGCACCTCACAACACCCCGATCTCCAGCTCCGCCATTTGGCTGGAGCTCCTTCGCCAGACGCCCTCCCTACCCCTTAGGCCTCTCCGCCCACCTTCACTTCTCCACGAGCGCACGCATGAGCTCCGACTCTATCTCTAACACCTGCAGGTGCCCCTCTGCTCATTGAACAGAAGGTCGTCGGAGCCGACTCGGAGCTTCATCGCCATCACCCACCATCCACCCTCCGTCGCTCCTGAGACCACCAACATCTTCGCCGCATCGCCACGCGTCTTCTGGGGATATCTCCGACGAGTCGGAGAGCGTCAGCGACACGAGGAAGGACGGGCAGAGCTAAGGCATCTTCGCCGGAGCCCCGCCATCTCCTCCGCAGGCGGCGGAGGATCATCGGAGCAGACGCACAGCTGTCGTTCGATCACATCGATCGAACGGCCCTTAGCAAGCCACGTCGCCTCTTCACCGGGATCCCAGGAGTCATTGGATTCACTTAGATCCAACGGTGCCTCGAGCGCCACGCGTCTTCCATCCACAGCAGATCTCAGCCGTTGATATTCCATCTGATCCAGCGGTGGATCATCAGCCACGTCGCCTCGCCTGGAGCCTTTGGATCATCCTTGATCCAACGGATCATCCACGCCACGTGCCAGCATTTCATCACCGTTGGATCATCACCAATCCTACGGTCGAGATCCGTCCAAGTCGCCCGATCCGAGCCTCTTCCCCGACCACCAGGCCTCGGATCCCCGAGGCAAGTCCGAGCCAGATCCGAACCTCCTGAAGGCCCCGAGCCACCATCCGAGCCTAGGCCGCCCACGTGAGGAGCATGTGCGGCCTGGGAAATTTACACAGAGGCCCCTGGAGCTTTCCAATTTTGCAAAAAGGTCCCTGTGAAGCTGAGCCCACGTGAGGAGCACGTGCCTGTGGAGAAATTACACTTGAGTCCCCAACATAATAGGTAATTGCATTTCAGTCCCTGTCTGCATATTTGCTTTATGTATTTTTATTTTCCTGTATTGCATTTACACCCCTGTGTTTGCACGCATCCCTAGGTTGCATTTTACATCATTTTTCAAATCTAAAAATTGTATTTTGTTGAGAAACTTGTCCTCTATCTATTGGTCCACGTGTCACATTTTTGTAATTACAGTGGAATTATTAAATGAATTAATTGGTATATTTTTGAAATATTTTGCCCAGTGACACCTTTTAATTTGTAGTTAATTCTCTGTGGTTCCAAAATTCCTCAAAAATTCATAGTAGCCTAAGGACAGTAGTCTTACCATGCCATAAAAATTTCATGTCATGTGCACACATTTCGAGGCCTAAATAAATTGTTGAGTGATTTTCATATTTTAATTTTAATAAATTATTTCACATTGAAATTAAGATCTGTCAATTTTCCTGGATTCCTTACCAGTAGTACCATCTAGGATAATTTTATTTCTTAAAGAAATTGTGATTTGTTATTTATTAAAAATTAAATAGTGAAAATAACCCTGTCTGCATATTTAATTCCCAGTAAATCCATTTAGTGTTTGAAAAATCCAAAAAAATTAGGGTAACTCATTTTCTCATAATTAATCATCTGGCCAATTTGTAGAATTTTTGGACTTCATTTGATATCCTAATTGAATTGAACTTTACGTTGTCCTGTTGATTGCATGTGTCTGCATTGAAATTAAAAAAATTGCTCCTCGATAATCACACACTTGATCTTTGCTAAAATCTACCTAAGGAGACAGATGCCTCCCTGAGTTCGACCTTGGACTTCCACCAGTTAAAAAATCTGCCGCTTAAAATTAACTTAACATTAATTGATAAGTGGTTTTTGACTAGCCTCTCGTATCCGACTGCAACGAACGATTAACATTAATTTGGACATTAATTTGACCGAATTAACATAGGGTGCGGGACGCTTATCAAAATGGCACCGATGTCGGGGAGGCACGGCTTAGGTTAATTTTTAGTGATATTTTGAGTGTTTGATTTTTCCCCCGGGTAGTCTGACCCCCGGTTTCTTGTAATTATTCTCTCTTTTATTTCTTTGCATCATTTTATTTTTGAGTCACTCTCTGACCTCTCTCTTTTTCTGTGCGAGGAACACGAGGAGTCTTGGACGCTTCGACAATCGAGCAATTGAATTGAGTGATTAGAGAGGCATTGTAATTTTATTTATTTATTTTATTTTTCGCATCATTTTCCAGCGGTTCCCGTTTGGGTTCTCGCGTCTGTAAAGATAGTGGAACTGTGTCCTGTGTGCTGTGTGGGTGAATGTAATTTAGATTGCACTAGCGGCTCCCCGAGCACTCTAGGATTTGCTTGTGCTCGTAAATTAATAGGACCACACAATACACTTAAAAGACACACCTAGACCGCGGTACTTAGTCAAATTAAACTGTTCTTCACGCTAATAGAACTGCCTGTCTAGGAGCGGCTTTCATCGCTTGCATTTGCATCTAGATTAAAAAGTTTTCAATTCTGTTCTGCATCCTGCCTAAAAAAGCGAAGGGATCACTGTAAGTATTCTTCACTCAGCATACGCATCATTGATTTTTACTTGCATCGGCTTTTTCTCGATTTCTCCCTCTGATTTTCACATTTAAATTTAAAAGGAAATTGGGACTGTCCGATAGGCGTGCTGTGTGGTGGACTTAAGCAGTGATAACCTAACTTAAAATCGGGACTGCTAAATAGTATTGACCAAAAAAAGAATAAAATTTGAAAATTATTTGCGGGAGATTAATCCCCGACCTTGTTTTCAAGCTGAGTGAGGGTACTTGAGTGTGTGTGAACACCTTAAGGCAGAGCCTAAATCCCCGCCTTCCATATCACGTTCTAACTGATCCTAGTAAATATCACAAGTCGAATAATTTCAGATTCTTTGACTAGTACCAAGTAGCCTCCGCCTGTCTCAGGTAGATAGGGGCGAAATTGCGGTACTTTGCGACAAGCTGCCAGTAACCCCCGGGGTGAAGTTCCGGCCTTGTCAGCCTCCGCCTGCTTGCAGGTAGATAGGGGTGTGGTCATTGAATCCATCGGCTTGGGATAGGAGCGAAGAAAGGAAGGAGCGGCGGTATCTTAGGCGACAGGTTAAACAGGGAAGACGCATCCGGCTCTGAGCCGACTTCCCTATAGGCCGCGTAATCCTTGCTATTTTTGCTTGAAAATCACACTTAAAAACTACAAGATTAATTGGACTCGATTTCGAGTCCTCCACTGTGTTGAGTGTGAAACCAGGGTCTTGAATTGATTTTTTTGCTTCAGGTATGAGTAAAATCCTATCTTCTTCTCGCTTCATCAAGATGAGTGACTGGGGAGATCTCAACGCATTATTCACTGATCTTTCTATGAGTCCCCCAAGTAACTCATTTTCATCGGCCCAAGCGCACCTTGGACCACCCAGGACTCATGACCCTCTTGAGTCCTGGTTCCCTCATGCTCAGGGTGGTTAGTCTCAAACCAACCCTTTCATCTCCTCCGAGATTACCGAGGAAGATCATTGCCTTGGTAATCCCTTCCTTAAATTGCCCTCTAACACAGATCTTATTTCCCAATCCCCAGAATTAGAGGATAAGATGCCGCCAAGGATGCCACCGGATGAGGACCAGATACGACAGATTCTTGCTCGCCTTGCCGAAGCCGAACAGAAGAATGCAGATCTTACGGCGCGAATGGGACAGATTATTGTAGCTGGAGGAATCGACCGACCAATGGTCGATACCTACAACCCGACGGAGAACGAGATTCAGAACTGGTTAGCACCTGCAGTTCCCGCCCAGGCATTTGAGCTGAAGCCCCACTTCCTTAGTCTGCTTCCGAAGTTCAACGGAAACCTCACTGAAGAACCATACACTTTCCTCCGTGACTTCGAACTGGTGTGCAATAATCTTAGCCATCCCAATGTTGTCCAAGATTATATCCGGCTGAAGGCCACCCCTTTTGCCTTAGGTGATAAGGCTGCTCATTGGCTGAAGAATTTAGGGGTGGTATGTACTACCTGGATGCAGTTCAAGGATCTATTCTTGAAAAAGTTCTACCCTCTCAGTAGGACTAACCAGATGAGAACGAAGATCGCCAGCTTCGCTCAAGGACCCAGTGAACCTTTCCATGAAGCATGGGACAGGTTCAATGATTTAGTACAGAAATGCCCATGCCACGGCATTTCGAAGGCGATCTTAGTCCAGACCTTATTCTGTGGTCTAACCCCGGAGATGCAGGGGTTAGTCAGTGCTGCCTGTGGAGGAAGCTATTTGAACAAGAACGAGCACGCCGTATGGAAGATCCTGGAGCAGATGGCAGAAACCGGCAGGTCGCAGGCCACAAGGGCCTATCAGTTGTCTCCCTCAATCCTATCCAATGAGGCAACTCGAAGGACTGTAGCAGATCTGACTGAGGACCTCATTCCCAGCATGGGGATGATTGCCGACAAGCTTACCATGGTCGAGCAGATCCACAAGAGAGTCGCGAAGATGGAGTCTATTTCGAACCTACCGAAGCAAGTGGAGGAACTCTCTGAGAAGGTAGCTAAGATCAAGCTACCTACCCCTTCTGCACCACCTGTACCTGTACATCGAGTCCATCTTGTACAGGAACAAGCATCGGGGTCTCAGAGTAGCTGGGACCAGACTTACAACCAGCACAACCAGCATGCACCCCCACAAGTGGAGACAGGATACGAGGAACCTCCGCAGTGTACGAGATCAACGGGCTTTGGTATAGCCGTGACCCGATGGTCAGGCAGATCGAAATGGGGAAGGATCAGCCACACCGCCCATCCCCAGTCTACCAAGAGACCAGGCCCGTTCCCATACCGCGCTTCCAGTCCAGGCTAGAACAGGGGTACCAGCAGCAGCAGCGCACCTATCAGCAGGGGCCAGCACCGTCCCATCAGCAGCAGCAATATCGGCATGGCCAGCAGGGCCAATACAGAACCGCATCTACGCAGCAGCAAGCCCAGCCCACCGTATTGGAGTCTCTCACCTTGGCGATCCAGACCCTGTCTGATAGGGTCTAGCAGATACAGAATGACTACCTGGACATGAGAACCGACATCAATTGGGTCTCTCGTGCCCAGGACCAACAGATGACGCCAAAGACCCCAATTCCCGCACAGGTTCAGGCCAACCCGAACAGCTTACACCAGGGCCAGAACCGACCTCAAGATCAGGTATACTATTCAGATAATTATTTATCTGAACATGAGATCCTTTCGTACGATAATGTAAATCATATGTCCCTCAGGAGCGGAAGGACCGTGACCATACATGATCGGGCACGGGCGCAGAAGGAAGGAGCCTCCGACACTCTACCTGAGGAGAACTCGGAGGAAGAAGAGGAGGAGCATCACCACCATCATCGCCGACAGAAGAAGAGGACATCTGAGTCCTCGAAGCAGCATTCTCGCATTTGCATGGAGTCAGACAAAACCGATGAAGAGCCTGCACCTCCATCTGAGGAGGATCGTCCAGTAGTCGCGGAAGAAGCGTCGCCGGTTTCGCCTCATCATTTTCTTTTCAGTCAGAGTCAGAGTCCTAGTCTGTATCAGAGTTAGAGTCCTGTTAAGAACTCAGTTCCCGAAGTTAATGAGAAAATTTCAGTTTCCGAACCTGAGTTGGAGTCAATAATCCCTTCCCCCGAGCTCTCAAGGGAGGAAAGAAGAAAAACAAAAAAATCCAAAAAGATGACCCTGAGATGGCTCAATTCTGCAATAAACACATCAAGGTCACAATCCCCTTTGACAAGTTCGTGGAAATGACCCCTGCGTTCCAAAAATACCTTAAGGTGAGATGCACACCTACTAGGGTTAGCATGAAGACCAAAAGCCGTGTTGAAAAACACGTTTTATCAGTAGCCACGACTTGTGCAATAAAGAACTCGTTTCCTCGGAAACGAAGAGACATGGGTGCACATTATGTAGTGAGTCATGTTGATGACATCGCGTTTGCACGCACTCTCCTAGACAATGGTTCCTCAATCAATCTGATGCCTACATCCCTCTATGAGTGGCTTAATCTCGGACCTCTTAGGAAATCTAGAGCTCTTCTACAGTTCGCTGACAAATCAACCAAGAGGTCCCAAGGAGAATTAAGGAACATTGTGATCAAAGTCGAGGGGCAAGAATACATGGTGGACTTCACTGTCCTGGATATGGAAACCCCTCGTAATTGGAGAGATTCCCAGATCATTCTAGGTAGGCCCTTCCTCAGAACAGCAGGGGCCTTATTTGATTATAAGAATGGGAAGATTCAGTTCCAAACTCCAGGCGAAGATGAGGAACTTGAAATGAAGCAGACAAGATGGCAGAGACCGGATTCAGAATCCAGCACCGAGTACTCTTCTACCGGAACAGACTGCGAGCATGTAGACTTAGTTGGGCCATGGAGACAGAACCCAGCCAGCACCGATGTGTCCATCTCCTCCGAAGATGATCCAGTGCACGAGTCAGTCTGCGAGATCCTCAGGAACGAGTACAGCTCAGAGCCTGCATCGCCCTACATCTTCGATGACGTAGAGGCCCAGTTGGGCCTGTCAGTCCTTACATTTCTAGGACAATCGGAAGATGAGGATGACGAGTCGGACGAGGTGTTTGCCGATTGTATGGAGATCTTTGACGATCCGACTCCAGAGCCGAAATTGGTGGCAGCTATCACATAAGACGATCCAGCTACTTCCAACACTGAACCAGATCAGATTGAGCCAGATTTCTTAGATGATCACACTATTCCTGAGCTCAAACCCTTACCCACAACCTTAAAGTATGCCTTCCTTGCGGGCCAAGACAAGAAATTTCCGGTCATCATCAGTTTGAAATTGACCGAGGAGCAGGAATCTCGCTTGCTAGAGATCCTGGAGAAGAACCGCAAGGCGATAGGCTGGAGCATTTCCGATCTCCACGGGATAAATCCCGCTCTGTGTTCGCACCATATTTATTTGGAGAATGAAGCCAAACCCTCTCGTGAATTCCAACGCCGGTTGAATCCAAATTTACGAGAGGTCGTGAAAAAAGAGATAGAAAAATGGTGCGACGCGGGTTTCATTTACCCAATCTCCGACTCTAAGTGGGTGGCCCCAATCCATGTTGTCCCGAAGAAGTCGGGAATTCAGACGACCACCAACGAGGATGGAGAGGAGATCGTGACGAGAATACCCACGTCGTGGCGTGTCTGTGTGGATTACAGACGCCTGAATGCCGCGACAAAGAAGGACCATTTCCCCCTACCGTTCATTGATCAGATCCTAGAGAGACTAGCGGGGAAAGAGTTCTTCTGCTTCCTAGACGGGTTCTCGGGCTACAATCAAGTAGCCATAGCTCCAGAGGACCAGGAAAAGACCACGTTTACATGCCCCTTTGGTACCTATGCTTTCAGGCGCATGCCTTTTGGGCTATGCAATGCTCCAGGTACTTTCCAAAGGTGCATGATTGTTGTATTCGCCGAAATGGTCGGCGAATTCCTGGAAGTCTTCATGGATGACTTCTCGGTCCACGACGATTCTTTCGATTCCTGTCTTAGGAATCTGGACCGAGTCCTCAAAAGATGTTGTGAGGTTAATCTGGTGCTCTCCTGGGAGAAAAGTCACTTCATGGTGACAGAGGGCATAGTGTTGGGGCATGTCATCTCCAAGAGAGGAATGGAGGTTGACCCTGCCAAGGTGGACGTGATCAGACGACTCCAGCCACCAACCAACGTAAGGCAGTTGCGGTCGTTCCTCGGGCATGTTGGATTTTATCGGAGATTTATTAAGGATTTTTCTAAGATTGCCCGACCGCTAACTGAGCTTTTAGGCAAAGACATGGAGTTTATTGTAGATCACAAATGTCTTGAGGCCTTTAAGCTTTTACAAGGAATGATTATGGACGCACCCATCCTACAAGCCCCAGATTGGTATCTACCTTTTGAGATCATGACGGACGCCTCTGATTATGCGGTTGGGGCTGTGTTGGGACAAAGAAGAGATGGCGTCCCGTTTGCAATTCACTACGCAAGCAAAGTGCTTGATTCTGCTCAGCGTAACTATACAGTTACGGAAAAGGAAATGCTTCCAGTAGTGTTTGCCTTGGACAAATTCAGATCTCACCTAATCGGATCCAAGGTAATTGTGTTCACTGACCACACGGCACTACGGTATTTGATGGCGAAGAAGGACGCGAAGGCGCGTCTTCTTCGATGGATTTTACTTATCCAGGAGTTTGATTTGGACATCCGTGATAAACCTGGAAAGAAGAATGTAGTGGCCGATCATCTTTCTCGTCTCGAAGATCTTAATACTTCCGAGGTTTCACCAATTCGAGACTCCTTCCCTGACGAGTCGATTTTTGTTATCGACTCACTCCCATGGTACGCCAATATCGTGAATTATCTTGTCTCCAAGAAAGTTCCCGAAGATTGGCCCAAGAGCCAAATCGACTGACTAAAGTCTGACGCTAGACACTACCATTGGGAGGATCCGATCCTTTTCTTTGAAGGTCCGGGTTGTGTCTGGAGACGGTGTATTCCTTAGGAGGAATACCAGAGTGTCCTTTCTTTATGCCACAGCTTGGAGGCAGGAGGACACCACTCCGGGAAGAGGACCGCATGGAAGGTACTTCAGTGTGGCTTCTACTGGCCGACTCTGTTTCGTGATGCCACCGCCTTCGCGAAGTCGTGCCCAGTTTGCCAGAGAATGGGAGGAACCGTTGGTTCTAAGGATGAGATGCCAATGCAGCCGGTCATCATTTGTGATGTCTTCGACACCTGGGGCATCGATTTCATGGGCCCATTCCCTGTCAGCCACGGGTTCGAATATATCCTTCTTGCGGTAGACTATCTGTCCAGATGGGTGGAGGTTATCCCGACCCGAGCTGCAGACAGCAGGACTGCCTGTAAATTCATCAGAGAGCACATCATCTCTAGGTTCGGGATCCCCAAAATGATGATATCAGACGGGGGTAGCCACTTTGTGAATCGGGAGGTGAAGAAACTCCTGAAGGACTAAGGCATCGAACACCGTGTCGCGAGTCCTTACGTCCCACAAACCAATGGTATGGCTGAGGTGTCAAATAGGGAGGTGAAAACCATATTGCAAAAGCTTGTCCGCCCGGACAGGAAGGACTGGTCTCATATCTTGGATCAAGTCCTCTGGGCGTATAGGACGGCTTACAAGACACCGTTAGGCACCTCCCCATTCCGAATGGTATTCGGAAAGCCATGCCACTTGCCTGCAGAGTTAGTGCACAAATCAGAATGGGCAATCAAGAAGGTCAACTGGAACACACACCTGGGACAGAAGCAGAGAGACATGGATCTAAATGAGCTTGTGGAAGTCAGAAACCGCGCATACGACAACAGTTTGGTGTACAAGGACAAGGTGAAGCGTTGGCATGATAGATATATCAGACGAAAGACCTTTGTTCCTGGACAGAAGGTATGGTTGTTCAATGCTAGGCTGAAGATTTTCCAAGGCAAGCTGAAGTCTAAGTGGACATGCCCATTTGTCGTTCGTACGGTGCATGATAGTGGATGTGTCGAGATCTCAGATATCGCAGATGACGCACCGACATTCCTAGTGAATGGACAGCTGTTGAAGCACTTCGTCGAATCCAATGAGCAGTTAGTCCATGTCGAGGAGATTGTATTCATGCGCGAGACAGATTCAGCAGATACACCTTGAGCCGCGTATGAGACCTTGCAACAGTAAGCTACAACCATCTGCAGCATCTTGAAAGATTCAAACCGACTCATTTGTATATATACCATCAGTCTTGTACATCCTCTCCTTTTTCCCGCGACTCTAGTAACCCACCCCCACATCATCGAACCATTATCTTGGACTATACTTAGGATAACCAGATCCTAAGTATAGGGGGGGAGGGGTCACATGAGTCAGTTCATTGTACATCCTCCAGATCACATCGGTTCTCACACTCATTCCTGTCCTATACTTAGGCTGACCAGAGCCTAAGTATAGGGGGGACCGATGCCCGCCTTGTAGATATTCAACCATTTCCCCTCTTTTCCTCGTCCGCCCCATTTCTGATCTTCTTCTACACTTAGGTTGCCAGAGCCTAAGTATAGGGGGGCGGGACGACTTTTTGTTATTTTAGCTCTCCTACGCTTAGCCCGAGCTATGTCTTTTTAGTTGCTTTTCATGCTCTGAGGACATAGCACTCGCTAAGTATAGGGGGGCGTGTATATATTACATATATACTTACCCATAGCTCGTACTTTCGCGTATTTTTGTATATATTTTTGCAATAATTATGGGTGGGTAAAAATCGAAAAAAAAAATTTTTAATTGTATAATATGTATAATACTTGTATAAAAAGTTGTAAAACATACTTTTGTAAAATTTGTTGTAAAATAGGATGTATACCAAAAAAATCGTGTATATTATGTACAAATTGTATCAACTAAAAATTGTTGTAAATAATAAAAAATTGTTGTATACCAATAAAAACAACAAAAAATAGGCTTCTTATTTACTCTTGCATATCATCCTTGAAAAAAAAAGAAGAGAGTCTTGCATTTACATTCATCTTCATAGCATGACATCTCATCTCATCTGCATACTTTGCATATGCAAAGTGAAAAGTTAGTGGGTTCTGAACCAAGTTATGAGTAGATATTGAGGATGGACTTGATTTGACCTTAATCCACCTAATTTCAGAGGAACCTTATAGGATCTGGAGTTAAGATTTCTCAGGTCAAGTGACTTAATTCTTTGAATCCGCAAGTCTATGTTCACATGTCGTCTTGATTAGTCTAAGAAGAATATCTCGTGCACACGCATGATTCTTATAGACAGTGACCTAACTTGGACAAGCACAATGCACGTAGCTCTTCATTGATGAGGTGGTGAGGAGGTAGAATCCTTTAGCTTGGAGTAGCACACGGGTGGAAACATCCGTCCTCCTCTAGGGAGGGTAGTGCGTCTCAACCTAGTCTAGTGGTGTTGACGTCTAAGGACGGGATGTTGTGGGTTGCAATAATGCTTCAAAAGAGGGATAGTCTACTGACTAAAGAGGAAAAATTCCTGATGAACATGCTGCACATTGTTGAAAAAAAAATCGCAAAAACTCCAAAAAAATCAGACAGGTCCAAGAGAAAATACCTGTCGGAGTCTGTATACTAGTAAAGAAATGCAGCTGGATGACTTGGCTACACTGGTCGGACATCCCGGGATAGGTAGCTACACTGGCTACCGTCCATTCTCTTCTCTACCCCGTCCTCTTGAGTTGGACGCACTTGAACTTAGAAGGGAATACCCCGCTCCTCGAGGAAAGAGTTACTGGACCGGGTTATTGAGTTACCTTGTTAGAGGAGGCTGGTTCCGAGCCATTTCTGATGTGGGGAGTTACATATCACTTACACATTGCAAGTAAGAATCATAGTCATCAGAATTTGCGTTTGAGGATTTGTTCTGACCTGACGATTGAGGAGTCTTGAATAGAAGACTTGTGGAACTTGAAGTCTGTTAGGTCTTAAATTCAGATCCCAATAAGGTTCCACCACACAATTAATCCAAAGGTCGAGTCAAGCTCCATTTTCAACTTTTGTTCATGACCTCGGTATGGAACCCAAAATCATTTCACTCTTGCATTTCATTTAGTTGCTCGGGGACGAGCAAGGTTTAAGTATAGGGGGTTGATGAATCTGTGATTCATCACTTCAAAAGTCAAAAATAGAGCCTTGTTCCCGAGTAAATATAGGCATATTTCCCTTTATAATGCATAAATAGCATTCATGCATACATACATAATACATACATTTTAGCAGTGCATTTGCATTTAAATAAGAAGCCAAAAATCTCTTGTAAATTACCCACTCACTAAAATAACCTCTTCCTTATAATATGTACTCTTTAGTTAATAATATAGGGAAGAATGCCAAAAATCCCCCTTGTAAATTAGTCAATAAAGCCCTAGAACCCCTGTACACTAAAATGCACATAAATCCCTCATACAAACTCCGAACTAGGTCTACTTACTCTTAGAATACTAACATTAAAAGATCTTTAAAATGAGACTAATTTCATCCAATTTGGAGCTCGTATGAGAAAGTTGGGTTTTTGGGCCACTTTGTATACTACATATATGTATATTTGTATCTTTGTATTTATGTATCATATTTGACTTCATCTCCGTCTTTGGTCAACATGAAACTTGTAGATCTCATCGAGATCTACAACTTTCATGTTTTGAGTTTTTCCAAATTTGGCCCCCTCTTCTCTCTACACATACATTGTCTTCCAGCCATTCACAGCAGGCCACGTGGCGCCCTCTGGTTGCGCCACGTGGCCCGCTGCCCTTGCCTCATCCGCCCGCAGCCACAGCCGTTGGATTGCCCTCTAGATCCAACGGCTTAGCTGCTTCCACGTGCACCTCAATCCCTTGCCGTCCGATCATCTCTTGCCCTTAATCTACGCCGCACGTTAGCGCCCTCACCAGAGCTCGCCACGTGGCGACGTGTAAACCGCTTGATCACGCCCTCGATCCCTTCATCCAAACCGCTCGATCTTCTCTTTATTCCCACCGTCGGATCAAGACCCCCGCTTCATCTGGCCCGCTCGTCAACGCTCTCTCCCCTACAAGACACGTGGCGCTTCCACGACCCTCAGATCACGCCTCAGCCCTTCCATCTGAACCTTCAGCTCCACAGGCATCTAAACCACCCGATTAAACACCCGATGCTCATCACAGCCGTCCACTGGCGCTTCGCCTACATTCCGCCACGTGGGCACTTCCTAACGCTCAGATCATCGCGCCAGATGCCCATCCAGCCGCTCCATTCCGCTTCGATCACCACCGTTGAATCACAAGATCCAACGGTGGAGACTTCATCTCCTACCTTGGGTGCCCCTCTCTCCCACGTTCTCTGCCTTGCGGGAGGGGCGCCCCCTTCCTATTCTTGGCAGCGCCTCGACCACCGCAGACGATCACCACCACCTCCACGATGAGCCCCGCTCATCCCTTATCCTCGCCAGCTACTCCATAACCCACGTCGACCTCCAGCTCGCTCCCACGAACTCCGTCAACCTCGCTCCATCGACAGAATGGCCGAGACCTTCAACCTATAAATCCCCCCTCTCCGGCCATCGTCGCACCTATCCGCCACCCCAGAGAGCTTCCCTGAGCTCCGATCTTCCAATTGGTGACAACAATTTGACGAATCATTGAGCGAAGAAGGGTCTCTTCTTCGGCGAGATCCACGGCATCTCCGCCGTGTCACAGCTGCCCTCCGCGACGCTGCACGAGCTCGGGACATCACTGGCCCCTCGAGCGACGACCTGGAAACCAAGAAGGAGTTCCAAACCCCAGGTGACTCATCCATTCTTCTCCGATCTTCTCTTCTTTTCTTCGTCGATTTTCTCGCTTTTTATTCTCCGCCTCCGGTCACTTCCACGCCTCCATTCCATTCCGCCGAGCTTCGCGTCGAAGCTCTCATCTTCGCGGTACCTTTCACGACCTCCAACGACGCACCTCACAACACCCTGATCTCCAGATCCGCCATTTGGCCGGAGCTCCTTCGCCAGACGCCCTCCCTACCCCTTAGGCCTCTCCGCCCACCTTCACTTCTCCACGAGCGCACGCACGAGCTCCGACTCTATCTCTAACACCTGCAGGTGCCCCTCTGCTCATTGAACGGAAGGTCGCCGGAGCCGACTCGGAGCTTCATCGCCATCTCCAACCATCCACCCTCCGTCGCTCCTGAGACCACCAACATCTTCGTCGCATCGCCACGCATCTTCTGGGATATCTCCGACGAGTCGGAGAGCGTCAGTGACATGAGGAAGGACGGGCGGAGCTAAGGCATCTTCGCCGGAGCCCCGCCATCTCCTCCGCAGGCGGCGGAGGATCATCGGAGCAGACGCACAGCTGCCGTTCGATCACATCAATCGAACGGCCCTCAGCAAGCCACGTCGCCTCTTCACCGGGATCCCAGGAGTCGTTGGATTCACTTAGATCCAACGGTGCCTCGAGCGCCACGCGTCTTCCATCCACAGCAGATCTCAGCCGTTGATATTCCATCTGATCCAACGGTGGATCGTCAGCCACGTCGCCTCGCCCTGGAGCCTTTGGATCATCCTTGATCCAACGGATCAATCCAGCCACGTGCCAGCATTTCATCACCGTTGGATCATCACCAATCCTACGGTCGAGATCCGTCCAAGTCGCCCGATCCGAGCCTCTTCCCCGACCACCAGGCTCGGATCCCCGAAGCAAGTCCGAGCCAGATCCGAACCTCCTGAAGGCCCCGAGCCACCATCCGAGCCTAGGCCGCCCACGTGAGGAGCACGTGCGGCCTGGGAAATTTACATAGAGGCCACTGGAGCTTTCCAATTTTGCAAAAAGGTCCCTGTGAAGCTGAGCCCACGTGAGGAGCACGTGCCTGTTGGAGAAATTACACTTGAGTCCCCAACATAATAGGTAATTGCATTTCAGTCCCTGTCCGCATATTTGCTTTATGTATTTTTATTTTCCTGTATTGCATTTACACCCCAGTGTTTGCACGCATCCCTAGGTTGCATTTTACATCATTTTTCAAATCTAAAAATTGTATATTGTTGAGAAACTTGTCCTCTGTCTATTGGTCCATGTGTCACATTTTTGTAATTACAGTGGAATTATTAATGAGTTAATTGGTATATTTTTGAAATATTTTGCCCAGTGACACCTTTTAATTTGTAGTTAATTCTCTATGGTTCCAAAATTCCTCAAAAATTCACAGTAGCCTAAGGACAGTAGTCTTAACATGCCATAAAAATTTCATGTCATTTGCACACATTTCGAGGCCTAAATAAATTGTTGAGTGATTTTCATATTTTAATTTTAATAAATTCATTTCACATTGAACTTAAGATCTGTCAATTTTCCTGGATTCCTTACTAGTAGTACCATCTAGGATAATTTTATTTCTTGAAGAAATTGTGATTTGTTATTTATTAAAAATTAAATAGTGAAAATAACCCTGTCTGCATATTTAATTCCCAGTAAATCCATTTAGTGTCTGAAAAATCCAAAAAAATTAGGGTAACTCATTTTTATCATAATTAATCATCTGGCCAATTTGTAGAATTTTTGGACTTCATTTGATATCCTAATTGAATTGAAATTTATGTTGGCCTGTTGATTGCATGTGTCTGCATTGAAATTAAAAAAATTGCTCCTCGATAATCACACACTTGATCTTTGCTAAAATCTACCTAAGGAGACAGATGCCTCCCTGAGTTCGACCTTGGACTTCCACCAAGTAAAAAAATTTGCCGCTTAAAATTAACTTAACATTAATTGATAAGTGGTTTTTGACTAGCCTCTCGTATCCGACTGCAACGAACGATTAACATTAATTTGGACATTAATTTGACCGAATTAACATAGGGTGCGGGACGCTTATCAGTGATGCCCGTCTTCTTGGGCACCACATGCAACGGACTGACCTACTTGGAGTCGGAGATGGGGTAGATAAAATCGACGCTCCACCATTTCGAGATCTCCTTCATGACAACATCTCAAAGGTTCGGGTTCAGCCGCCACTGGAACTCACGCGACGGCTTTGCATCCTCCTCGAGATAGATATGGTGGGAGCACAGGGCTGGACTTATCCCCTGGAGATCGGCTACACTCCATCCTATCGCCTTGCGGTTCTTTTCAAGAACCTCCATCAGACGGGATTCCTGCTCTCCAGTCAAATCTGCTGAGATAATGACTGGGTACATCTCATGCTCGCCCGCAAGGAACCTATACTTCAGCGACGAAGGAAGCGGCTTCAGCTCTGGACAACACTGTGCTGGTGGATCTGGCCTCTGAAAGGTCTGAGTGAATGCAGCCAAATCTGTATGGGAGAATGAAAACTCTCTCTCGCAATCTGAATCAGGAGAAGGCTGCTCTGCTGGTATGTCTCTGCTCTGTGTAGAGTCATCCTCCTCCCTAGATGTCGGCTCTGTAGAAGTCAGACACGGTATCAAATCATCAAACTCAGCCCAGTCGAAATCTAACTCTGAGGGATCTGTATCAGTATCACAGTAAAAATCTGCCTCGCGATCGGGGACCGGCTCTATTGCCTGAGATGTATCCTGGACCAGGGGTGCGCTATCCAAGCTCTCCTCTACTGTCATCTGTACATCAGCAAACTCTGAAGGTGAGAGGATGGCATGTGCTACTGGGTCTGCCCAAACTGCCTCATCATCTGTGATCACAAAGATACAGTCCTGGTGGATGTCTCGCCATGCATCTGTCATTTACTCTGAATCGGAGGTTTGCTCGGAGCAAGCTGAATCTCGAGCTCTAGTCTCTCGATCATCTCTATTTGTACACTCTCGCCCTCGATGCGAAAGTATACCTTCCCGCTATTATGATCGGATATCGCCTTGGTTGTGGCCAAGAACGGACATCCTAAAATGATGGGGGTATCGGTCACGGACTCAGGGATCTCCATGTCCAACACAACGAAGTCCACAGGGAATTTCAGGCTCTGAATCGTGACGACAACGTCCTTCAGCAACCTCTTCGGCCTCTTGACAGATCGATCAGCAAACTGAAGGATCGTCCTGCTATTGAACGCGAAAATCAATGATATTGAGTTCCACACATGGCGGGAACTCAGTCACTGAATTGACCACACGAAATCCGCAGTTCAAACAACAATTAACCCACAACAAGTAAACCAAGCAATGAAAGTAAATGTGTGGATCTAAAACTTATTATAACTCTACAACAAGATGTGTATAGGTGCAAGTATGTGTAGAGGTCGAACACAGGGAGCAGACAGGTAGAACGGGACAAAATTGCTCAAAATGTGAATGTGATGATTTGTCTACAAATGCTATTTTTTGTGGGTTTTTGATTTTTTTTTGATTTTTTTATTTTATTTTTTAGTTTTATGTTTTTGTATTTTGATTTTATTTTATTTTTTACTTTTATATTTTCTTTTTATATGTTATATTTTTTATATTTTCTTTTTCTTTAAAAAGATAAAATAAAGTATATATACAAGGTAAGAAAGGAAAGGAATAAGTATTTATAAAAAAAGATAAAAATAGGGAAAATTCAGGAAATGAAATGTTTTTAGGCTTTTTATATTTTTCTAATGCTTTTATGATTTTTCTATATTTTTCCTAAATTTTTTGGTATTTTTAAAGGTAAAAATACTAGAAAACAGTGAATACACTAAAAGTCTGAAACTAAGGTGGAGAAATAAAATAGAAATTAGTAACAAAAATTCTCCAAATTAATTTTAAATTAAAGATAATAAAACAAAGAAAATTCAGAGACAAAAATAAGATTTTTAGGATTTTTCCAGAATTTTTAAGATTTTTATGGAGATTTTTAGAGTTTTTATATTTTTATGGGTTTTCTTTTGTATTTTTTAGTGATTTTTGGGTTGAAATTAAAACACACTAAAATAGACAAAATATATTTTTTGGGATTTTTTTAAGATGTTTTTATAATTTTTATGGATTTTATGATGCAAACAGTGCTGAAAATGCTTGTTTTTATTTTTTATAAATATTAAAATGCAATAGAAATGCAAAATCAAAATGTGGCATGATACTAGGATGAAACAGGAACCTATGCAAAATTTTGTGGATTTTTTAGCAATTTATAGATACATGCAATAAATGAAGATAGCAAAAAGAAAATACATTCCTAGTAGGGACGTTTGTGTAATATGCAAAAAGTTCAGGGGCACAAATGCAATTTCCACACAAAAATATAACGGATTCGAATACTTTCTGGATCAACTCAAAATACCCAAAGCTGCGAGGGCTTTTGTGCAAAAACGCCACCCCCCACGTGACTAACACGTACCAAGCAAGGACCAAAATGTTATATATCAGAATGTCATGGGTGAATATGCAAAATTTCCAGAAACATTTAACTGAATATAAAAGTTCTCGGACTACAAATAAATAAGAGAAGGCCCTGGGGTACAACTGCAAAATTTCCAAGTCACGTGCACGAAAGCACGTGACCTGGCAGGGTCAAAATGTAATAAAACAAACGTCCAGGGGGTTTGATGCAAATTCTATAGAGTTATATAAAAGTTGTTGAAAGATTATACATTAATTAATAAATACAAAAATGTGTAGGGTTAACTTTGCAAAATACCCAAGTGCGTGGATCGGACGGCTGCACGTATTTCACTTGTCCACGTGTCCAGATCCTAAGGCCCGATGACGGTTCAGATAGACAGCCAGGATTAGATCGAGCTTGATGATCAAGCGACGGGGACGATAGAAGATCCGACAATGGCTGTTTGGCAGGAAGAACGGAGTGCGATCGACGGCTGGGACGCCCGATGGATGAACTGGGAAGAACATGTGCCTGGGCGATCTTCTCCGAGCTCGCGTCTCTTCTCCCGAAGCTCCCTTGATGCACAAAAACATCCCTGGCATTCCTGGAAGGATCCCCGACTCGACAGAGATGCCAAAATGGGTGGAGGAGCCCCGACGCGCCGCTGCGAGGTCAGGGATAGAAGGTGACTTCAGGTAGCACGATCCTCAAACGTGTTGACCTCGACAGGCATCGCTTGGCCCCTGGACCTGCAAGCAAACTCAAATATGACAGAAATGGAGCCCCAGGGGTTGCAGGCGCGTAATGAATGTGAAATATCAATGATGGAGGTTGGCCGGAGCGGAGCTCCGGCGAGGATGTCTTAAGCTTAGATCTAAGCAGCTAAAACACGAAATAAAAGCATGTAAGGAAACCCTGCGACTATGACTATCTAAATCACAAATAAAACAGAACCTCGATGGTCCAAAAGACCAGAGATAGTGGACCTCGACGGCAGATACGCCAGAGGTGGGTGGAGACACTGATTTCCTTCGCCAAATGCCTCCACGAGGAGGCCGAAGAGGACCTGTCACCTCCTCGATCCAGGACCTGCAGGAAGGAGAGGCTTGGCTAGGGAAAAAAGGTTCAAGGGAGAAAGGTGGTGATGGGTTTGGTTTTGAACCATGGTGTGATAGGGCGCAAAGATCGAAGCGTATGGCGCGCCTCAGTGATCCACAAATCGAGAAGAACCCCCAGCGTGAATCACTGCTATATGGTGAACAAAAGTTGTGAAGGTTCCATCACAAGAAGGTGCAAGGCGTGCCCTCGAAAAAAGTGAGAAAACGGGTCAAAACGCATCTCTGACCGGCGACAGACCTCAGTCAGAGAGTTGACCAAGGTCAACCAAGGGAGGAAGCTGGTTGGTCCACGTGGACCAACAAGAAAAACCTTGGAGAAAAACATTTGTAAAATCATTAAAAATAGTAAACGAATTAATTAATTTTTTATTATTAAATGAAAAATATTTGTTATTTTATAAACTATTTTATTATGATTTTTAATTATTTTTATGAGGTATAAATTTACAAGTTACCATTTTAAGTCCATATAGGTATATATATCTATATATTTTAAGATTTTATTTTTATTTTGAGAATTTGATTTATTTATTTTTGTTTATTATTTTATAAATTTATAGAATATTTTTATACACTTAAATATATTTGTATTTTATTTTCCAAATATATTTTGTACACTTAATAAAATAAAAGTATTAATAATATAGATATACTTATAGGTATTATACCTATGTATTATATATAGGTATTTTATTTTTGTATTTTCTTTGAGTTTTTATTATGATTTTAATATGCATATGTATTATAAATAATATTTACAAAATTATAAAATAATAAAATTATAAAATAATGAATAAATAATAAAATGAATATTTTAATCTATACAAGTATACAATAGGGGTCCAAAACTCAACTTTCAAACCGTAACTCCGACAAACGTGAAACCACTGCCATTAAATAGCTTATTTTAAATTATATACAATTAAAGTGATTTTGACGCATTTCGAGTTTTATTTAAGAGATACAGGTCTGGGAAGTTGGGATTCTGGAATTTTGTCCAGGTCATAACTTTTTATCTGTACATTATTTTTGAGTGAAATCAATTTTGTATTTTTATTTATTTAATTATCTACAACTTTTATGTACAAAGTTTCTTAATTTGAGGTAGAAAAAGTGGAACCAAGAATAGGTCCCAAAATGAATAAAGAATGAAATAAAAACAAAAGTATTTTTATTGTATTCTGGCCCTTATCTCTCCCTACTTTATTCCTTGTCGACCTATTCATCGAGATGCCTAGGTCTCGGGGTTTCGGGTCATAAAATATTTACAATATTTTATTCTTTTTCTTTTCTTTTTTTATTCTATAATTTTGGCTTTAAAAACCGTATTTTATATAATATTTACACAATGATGCATAAATGATAAAATGCCTAAATTAAGCCTATTTACACGCATTTACTGGGGTTTTTAAGGTCAAAATGATATAATAAAGATGATGAAACGTAGATCCATCATATGTTCTATCGTAGAGGGCGCAACTCGAAGCAGTCGAGTAGGGCTGCTGGAAGTAGGTTGATCGAAGACTTGCTGTCTAATAGAGTACGATCGAACCTCTGCTCCTGAATGTGGCATCTGACATATGGGGCTCCTGCATCTAGACTCTTGGCTGGCAGACGGTTCTGGATCGCGAAACAAGTGGCACGAGTGAGCACATGGATCTCTGACTGGTGGTTCCTCCTCTTCCTCCGAACTATGGTTCTGTCTCTGAGTGATCTCTGGAGTAGAGGTATGTGCTCCAAGGTATCCTGTAGAGTTAGTTGTATGTGGAATCGATCTATCATCTGCTGATTGAACTCTATCCGATGGTTCTTTTTGGGATTTTCTTTTATCTGCCCCTTAGCCAAGCGGAGTGCTTGGGGAAAGGGGATTGTTGGGTCCTTCTCAAATGAAGGACTAGGAGAGGGTCTGGGCTACTCAAGCACGGCAGAATCCACACATACATCATCAAGCACCACAGGTGGATCAGAATAAAACAAACCCTTTCCTTTATTCACAGAAATGTCCTGAGGTACATGAACAGATGGAAAAACAACAGACTAGCAATAGAAGTGTTGGTGGCCTCAGCACCACCCTTGGCATCTGGTTGTGCGGCATCAGTACCACGCTCTGGCTCGGCATCACATGTGGTGGCGTCAGTACCACCTCCTCCATCAGGTGAAACGATGGCCTCAATACCGTCGGCTGGATCAACGTCCCTGGTGGCATCAGTACCACCGTCATCATCTCTGGCGGCATCAGCACCGCTCTCCTCGCCCGGCGCTCCTAAAGTGGCGTGGGATCGTCGCTCAGACAAGGCGCCGCCAACTGGTATCCTACCGCTCCTAAGTGTAACAAAATCAAGATCAAAACATGTATGCAGACATATCACCAAGTGAAGCACTAGGAGTGGTAATCTCAGTGAACTCTACCTGCTCAGATTTCCTCTTCAGACTGTTGGGATTCGGCTCAATCTGGGCAGGGATGGCGGCCTTCCCTCTCACGATCTCCCTCATCTCCTGACGGAACTCGTCCATCTCCCGTCGAAAAGTAGCCTGCTGCTCGGACATGAAGCAGACTAGATCATCCAATGCGGGGTTCTCATAGGTCGGCCCATGAGAACCTGACGGGTAGCCTCGCTGGTAGTGAGGCTGCTGCTGCTGGTAAGGGTGAGAGGGGTACTGATGCTGATGATATTGCTGTTGATGAGGCTGCTCTAACCCCAAGGTTGTCCCTGTTGATAGGGACGAGGACCATACTGCTGGTACGAGGATGACTACTGCTGCTGGTGAACTCAGGGTTGTTGCTGCTTCTCACGTTGTTGGTCGTACTGGCCACCCTGGGCTGGAGGCTGCTGCTGGGAACTATTGGCCGACCAGCGGAATCCAAGATGGTCTTGTCGGATACCGGGCTGGGATCGGTCGTACCAAATCCCGTTGACATCCATCAACGGCTCCTGCTCGTACGAGGGCGGGGGAAGTACTGCCAGAGGCTGATCCGGTCGGTAAACCACCATCTGAGTGTCTGGGGATGGTGGTGACTAGTAAGGCTGTTGCGGCTGCTGGTACGACTCCATCTGGACATGGTGAACCTGTCTAGGCTGATTGGAGTGCTGGGACGAGCTACCACTGTTGCTCGGATCTCCTCGTGACCTGAGACGGGGCTGAGAAGTCGTCTGTACCTCCTGGAGACCCATGATCTGCGTCTTCAGGTCACTCAGCGTCTGTGCCATCTGATCAATCAGCATCACGCCCTGACACTGCTTCTTCTCTATCAGCTCGATCAGGTCCAGCTTCTCGCTGATGATACCAATGTCTGCGGATGTGGACTCGGCCTGTGCGGCTGCCACAGACAAAGTGGAAGGACCGGCATCGACCCGTGCTATCCTCTGAAACTATACGGTCTGTGGTTGTGGGCGTCCCTGAGTGTAGAGTCGGGTCTGGGACATCACTATATAGTTCTCTACCATCTCCTCATAGATGGCCCCGACCTAATCCTCATCCTTGGCAAAGTAGGAACCGCCACAAGAAGCATTCACCAGGCCCTGCAGCTCTGGTATCAACCCGCAGAAGAAGCTCTGAACTAGGTTCGGCTTCGAGATGTCGTGGTGCGGGCATCTATCTGTAAGCTCTCTGAACCTCTCCCATGCCTCGTGGAACTGCTCGTTGGGGAGCATGGAGAAGTTGTTGATCAGGGTCCTCGCTGCATTAGTCTGCCCGAGTGGATAGTACTTGTTCAAGTACTCGGTGCGGAGCTGATCCCAGGTATGGACAAACCTTCCCAAGTGCTTCAGCCAGTTGGCTGCTCTATCGACCAGTGAGAAGGGGAAGGCAATCATCCTAATGGTGTCCTCATACACCTGCCGATCGTGGACGGTGCTGCAGATCATCTCAAACTCCTGGAGGTGGAGATGGGGCTCCTTAGTCGCGAGCCCGTGGAAGTGGGGTAGAAGCTGAATGGTCTATGGGGGGAACTTGAAGTCCCCCACGATCGCCGGAAGAACTTTCCATCGGTGAGTAAGCATCGATCCGGGGTTGTGCAACTCCCGCATCGGTCTGGCTCCTGCTGCTGCTACTGCCGGCTGGATTGGCTCATCGGGATGATCAGGTATCTCTGGTCCGCCTCCTGCGGCTCTCGGCTGCTCTCGATCAGCTCTCATCCTCTCCATCTCTCTCCTCATCTCAACCATGAAAGCCCCTGATCCCTAATCTGCTGCTGCATCATCTCGAGGGAGGCTATCATGGTGTTGTTGATCGCACCCTGGTCCAGGACGTAAGTCTGCTATGCTCGCGGACCTCCAGTGCGGCCATCGTTGCTGTCGTCCATGGTCTCTACAAAGGCAAAAGACCCAAACTCAGGTGCCGATAAATCATCTGTCTGATGTCTCTCATGTGACACTGGTATCTCTGGACTGGTAGAAGGGTGGTCAAGGGGGAACAGGGCGGAATCGAACTCGGTTCGGAGAGCGGGTCTCGGCTCTCACGAACCAACCTAGATGAATGGGTTGGAGTGTTAAAAAGCGGTGCAACCAGAGGCTACCTAAGACACCTCCTGCCCATCATCCTAATCTGGCGAGTCGGGTAGATGAGATCCGGAAAAACACAAGATGAGCAAACAAAACTCCAGGTTCACCTACTCAACACAGATCTGAAGACCGTAAGAGTTCAGTCAATTTATCTTGTCAATTTTTATTTAGGTGATCATGTTAGAATACCAGAGCGGTTACGCGAGCTGATAGGAATCCAATCCGCCTACCAGACTATCCCGTATAAAAGACCGGTAGTCTGATCGGGGTTCGGATATGGCTCTAGCCTATTGTGCGGGTCGCTCTCTCGCTCATCAAAACCAAACAATGAGGGGGTTGCTCTCTCGAAGACAAATTTTTATGTGAGGTGTCTTTTAGGGTCAAGTGTGTTTCGCAGTCCCAATTTTATAGTTTTTTTTATTTTTAGGTATTTTTCAAGCAAACAACGCCAAACAAATTTTTCGGATTCTCCTGATTATTTTAAGTCCAAAAAATGGGGGAGAAGATGAAAAAGCCGATGCGCGATAAAATCAATGATGCATGTTGAGTAAGAAAGGCGTACCTGACTCCAGCACTCTACAAGCAGGGTGATCCGCGCATAAAAGAAAGACTGAAAATAAACTACCTATATGATGCACGAGAAAATCAGCCTTAACGAAGCAATTTCTACACGGAGAGAAATAATGACTAACGGGTCAACAGGAGGGGTCGGTGTCCGGTCTCGGATGCCGATCGGTGCCCGACACAATGGGTCCTGCCAATGCTGTATACGACCTCTAGCGGCGTGTGACCCCTCAAGTGACCAGGTTAGCCTTTTCTTTATTAATTTTAATTAGGTCCAAATTACGGTCTAATAGGAACAGGCAGATAATTAGGTGTTTGGATCCTAATCAATTACGACACAATTAGTAGAAAATCCTAAGCTAAGGCCAAAATCGCGTAAATCAGACAAGCAGTTAAAAATAAAATAAAATTGAGAAAACTAAAACTAGCAAAAAATGTGGTGAGGTCCCCCGAGCACACCGGTGCTCGACGAAACAGACCCCGCAATCCACAAGTCTCTGAAAATCCAGGTACCTATATTATTACAATAAACAAATAGTCTGAAAGTAAACTAACTATCCTAAGCTAATCTACTACTCCCGCGCCCCTGCTCGCCTCCTCGCGCTCTCCTGTAGCTCCGTGTAGAAGGGAGCCGCCTCTAAATCCTGCGGTTGTGTCGGCTCTTCGAGAAAAGCCGCCTTGATCTTCGGGCCCTCGCAAGAAAATAAACAGAGGTGTCAGACACTAGTTATTATAAAAATACGCAAGACAAAATAAAATAAAACAAACTATATACAAAAATAGAAATAAACACACAAAACAAAAACAAATAAAAACAAAATAAAAGAAAAGAAAATAAAATAAAATAAAAGGAAAACAGAGAAAATCAAAAAGCCACGAAAAGCTGCGGGCGAAAGAAAAGCTGCAGGAAAAACCGCGAAAACAAAACCAAACAAAAAAAATGAAAATAAAATGACTACTAAGTCGTGCTCCCCGGCAACGGTGCCATTCTGATGGGCTCGAGAAAAATACGAGCGATTAAGGAAGATAGGTAACAATGGTCGTTGCAACCTCAACCCCTCGAGTCGGGCTCAACAAGAAAATCGAACCACCAAATAATAAAGCAATCAATGAGATCAAACAGTGGTCCTCGCTATTTATTTAACCTGGTATAGCGATCAGGGTCGAACACAAGGAGCACGAATTGGCCGAGACGGCCTACGCAGTAGTCAAAAATGAAAATAAAATAAAAAGAGATGTTTTTGGTGGATTTTTAAATCTTTTTAAATTTTTTGTATTTTTAATAATAAAGGAAATATAAAAACAAAGGAAAAAGCCAATAGACCACTATTTATAAAAGACAACAAATAAATCCAAAAAAATTCAAATAAAATTATTTTTATGTTTTTTATGTTTTAAAGTGTTTTGGTAATTTTCTGAGAATTTTATAATTTTTAGTTGGTTTTATAAAAATCAAAAAAGGGAAAAACAATGATAAAGTGTGCAGTCAGATTTGAAAGGCTAATTAAAAATAATTAATTAGCCTATAAAAATCTGATGGCAATTTTTATGAAAAGTAAAATTAAAAACCTAACTATATAAATTGAAATTGTAATTTTTTTATTTTTATAGAATTTTTAATGATTTTTATAGGATTTTTGGGGTTTTTTAATTTTTAAGGGTTTTGTAAGTCCAAATGAGCCAAAAATTGGATAAAAGCTGGAAAACAAAAAACAAACAAATTCTATTTTTTTAGAATTTTTAGATGAATTTTTATATTTTTAGTTGATTTTCTATTATAGATAGTAGCAAAAATGATGGTTTTTTATTTTTTAAAAAAATAAAAAAGCAACAAAAATGTCCCAAAAATATAGTGAAATTTTTACACAGTGGCAGGAGCCCGTATCCAAATTTCACTGGATTTGGGTTTGATTGGATATTTATTCAATACAAACAAGGGCTACTGCACACAGGGACCCAAATGTAATAAAAATAAAGTTTCAGGGCTGAAAAGATAACACATGGGGAAACTAGAGGGGCATCAACGCAAAAATCGCATGAAATCCACACATGTTCATAAATCGCACGCACAGGGGTATAAGTGTAACTTTCAAAACTTAAATTTCAATCCAGAACACCCCCAAACTACAACCCAAATAATGCAAATATCCCAAAATATCACGTGCCTAGCACGTGGTTCACATTCATATGGACTAAAATGTACTTCTAATTAATAATCATGCAAACTGTAACACCATTGAACTACAGGATCAGAGTTGCAAAATGTCCAAAAATCACGTGTCGACGCACGTGTCTCACACAAGTAGGGACTAGAAAGCAAATAGTCTAAACAAGAGGTCCAAAAATGCAAATAACCCAAGAGTGCACATTTATTTCAAAGACTAAATAAAAACTAAATAAAACTGCAGGGGTATGGGCGCAATTACCCAGTCGAGGCGGGTGAGGGGCGCATGTGAGTGCCAAGTGTCGAGCTGTGGCTGGCGGTGGATGGATGGTCCTGATGATGCCCTCTGGAAGATCCAACGGTGCTCGTGCATAGGCGAACGTGGGACGCACGTGGCCGTCAGATTGTGGATCCAACGGCCTGACAGGAGCAGGCTACATGCGGCTGTGATCATACCTGACGGAGAGAGGGAATCCGACGGCTGCAAGAGGATGAGGAAGAACTCCTCCTGGGCGAGCTTCCCCGGCGATCCGAAGACGATCCAGACGGCCGATGGAAGATCGGAGAGGTGGGTCTTCCTCGCGATGGCGTTCCGCGTTGGGTGGTGGCCTCCGATGAAGGCTCCAACGGTCGGATCCTCCGGCGAGGGAGGAGCAACCTGGAGCAGCTCCGACGAAGGGTGGAGATGGCAGCCAAGGGGGGTACATGTTGTTATTGACCTACAAAACAAAGCTCCTGCTGGGAGGGATGCTCCGACGAGGGTTATTGGCAAAAAGAAGAAGCGAGGCGGCGTGGATGGGCTATGGGGGGTTCCGTCGAATGTGATAGATGGAACCCAACTCGATATGGGCTTAGATGGCCCAGCTCGAGGTGATCAGGTCGCGTAGGGAAGGTGGCGATGAGTCGGAGAATCAATCTGTACAGATAAAATGGACTGGCGGAGCTCCGGCCACTAGGGCGGAGCTGGAAGGTGAAAATCGAAGATACACTACTGACTAGAGACTAAAGGAGTTACCTGATGATCGTGGTCGACTGGGGAGGAGACGCCAGTTCTCCGGTGATCATCGCCTCGATGGAGCGTCGCCTCTAGAGGCTCAAGCTTCGCCGGCGGCGGAGCACGACGACGAGGGTCGTCGGACCTGGGCTACACACCTCTAAACTCTCTCTCAAACACTCTCCGCACTCGCTGTCACTCGAGGAAGACGATGGAGGTCACAGGGATCGAAGGTGGTGGCTGAAGGTGCGTGAAATGGCGGAGGAAGGCAAGACTTTATAGTGATGCAGGTCCGATAAGAAAGGAGTGGAGGGCGCGGATCGATGCATGGAGCCCTAGCAAGAAGATCGGGCGTGAATCCCGGGTCATCAAGGTTCAATCAGAGCTAGGGGTTTAGGTAAATGGGAGGCGAGGCGATTCGGGAAAAAGGTGAGAAGTCGGGTTGGTCACCCGGATCCGTGAACCTCTGGTACTGAGGGGAAGAGTTGACCGGGGGTCAACATCCCGCGTGGACCAATGGGAAAATTCCATTGGAAAATTATTTGGAAAATCGAAATAAAATAGAAAATGACCTTATTTCAAAATATTTACAAAATGAAAAATATTTATTTATTTTCAAAGTATTTTTGTGATATTTATTTATTTATTTGAAAAATAAAATACGTATTTACTTTATATTATTATTATATACAGGTATGTACACCTATGTATTTTTTATTTTTATTTTCAATTTTTTTATTTATGTACATTTATTCCAATTTTATATTTTATTTATTTACATTATAAAATATGGAATATAAAGTGATTTTTATTAGCTTTTTATTAATTATTTATAAGGGGAAATAAATGGGTATTTTGTTTTATTTACATGGTCCATGTACACTAATGAGAGAGAATTTTATTTATTTTTATTTTTCTTTTATTTTCCCCATTTTTATTTTAGTTTTATTTTTACAAATATGTACAAAATACGGGAAGCACAAATATATTTTATTTTTAGAAAATAAATTATTTACATATAGAAGGATATGCACACCATGTTGAGTCACCCTATCTCTCTATACTTATTTTATTTTGCGGCCAGGCCCTTGTGGAACCCTCCCTTGGGTTCAGGTCACTCAATATTTATTCTAAATATTTCTCTCTTTTTCTTTTTTTCTTTATTCTTTTGTTTTTGCATAAAACATGCTAATTATTAATATTTACACAATGCATGCTTTTTGTCAATTTATTTTATTTACACAAATATACATGGTGTTTTGCACAGGTTTTTAGCTAAAATAATAGAATAAAGAGTGATGAATGAGGATTCATCAAGTGTTAGGCTACTCCGATGCTGATTTTGGAGGGGATGTGGATGATAGAAAATCTACATCGGGATACATGTTCATGTTTGGTGGTGCAGCCGTCTCTTGGGGTAGCAAGAACAAGGATGTGTATCTCGACATACACAGGAGGCTAAGTACATTGCATGTAGCATGGCCACCACTCATGCTGTATGGATCAGACGTTTCCTAGAGAATCTAAGCCTTGAATTGGTCAAAGGACCAATTGAAATGTATTGTGACAATCAAGCTGCGATAAGCTTGATTAATAGTGGGGCTAATAGTTCTAAAGGAAAACACATAGAGATCCAATATCACTATATACAAGATATAGTGGCAAAACAGGAAATTACGGTAACATATATACCAACAAGTGATATGCTAGCTGATTCTCTAACAAAGGGAATAGTAGCTAGCACCTACATCAAACACGTTGGTTTGATGGGACTCAGGAATGCATGAGTCAGTTAAAGGACATCTCCATATGTATACTACACGAATAGTGGGAGTATAGAATATTTGATCGCTTTGGTCAAGTGGGAGATGTTTGAACATATCAAGATGACCTCGTGCTCAACTCGCCGGCGGCTGTTACGCGAGTCGGCAGTTGCGCAGAGGCCGAGTCACATGCGAGAGACTCGCGCAAGTCGGGCGTGGTTGGAGAAGGCGGACTATGCGAGGGGCACAACACGCCCTATAAATAAACCTCCTTTAGGAGGGGAAGAGCACACAAGAAGAAGAAGAACGATCCATACCTCGCATAGGGAGCCCTCTCCCTTAATCTCTCTATATCTCTCTCGAGCTTGAAGGCGGAGACGTACCTCGAAACGAGAAGCTCCTTTGGAAACTGCTCGAATTTTTTTGTTTATTTTCTAACCATTGAATTGAGGATGAGTTAGATTAACTCAATTATATGAATGAGTTAACTTATTAAACTGACGGAGGGTTATGAGTGTGAGACGGAGTGACTATCCACGATTTCTCATGTAATTCATGACTGTACAGGGTTAACATTGTTATTACAAAATTACTCAGGATTATAGGTATAAAAATCCCTAATAATAATAAAAAATAGAAGCCTCCTAAAGTTTATATATTCTTAATAAGAGAAAACATCGATCAACTTCGTTCTTCTACTTCGTTTGAGATAATTACCTAACGAGCAACCCATCCGCCAACGATGTCGATCCAAGAACTAAAGGTGGATGGAACATCTAGTTAGATAGTATAATACTCTATCGTCGCTAACCTGCACTTCGAGGAGCACCTCAGCCATCACCATTAATCAACACCTCCCATTATTGAAGGAGTGATGTTGATCTTTATGAGACCATGCCCGCGCTTACAATAGATCATGATCATCGTCATCTTCTTCCACCTGAAGCACTATAGGTTTTCTCTTTTGATGTTGGTGGCACCATTGTTGCCGTTGGTGGCGATCAACACTAAAAAGTGAGTATCATTTAGAGTTAGGAACAACAAAAGGCCAAAGAGCTTATATATGAGTCCCGTTCTAAGCTCGTCTAGCACAAAGTCGAAGGGAGAACATAGGTCGCCCATACATGTGTACGTACGTGCTCCCATTTTCACTTGGGCTCAAGCTCGGGAGAGTCAATTTGTATATTGATTATTTTGCTATAGATTACTTTAGATATTTTGGATAAAGTAATGTAACTAATTATTTTTGTAAATTCATAAACATTTAGAATTATTTTCAAATTCCAATTGACTGTTTTGCATTTCTATCGGCTTTATGAGTCTAACGAGTGTCTCCATTAATGTGATACTTATCATTTTCCTTTCTTAAAGAGGTCATCTATCTTCCATGGATTGGGTCTTTGAATGATAATCTATTGACATATTCTTGTTCTTTCCACCAAACAACTTCATTCTTTCTCATATTGGTCTCTAATGTTTCCTTCGAGGATGATCAATACTGAAGTATACTAATGTTGATCATGTATTGTCGTATCATGGGAACAAATCCTCGAACCTTACACATATAAAAGTCATTTATGAATGCTTTGGTGATTTATGATCCTAACTTTATTTATGTTTATTTGATGTTTATAGATATTACCTGTTATTGTAATGTGTATTAGAAATTTATTCTTGATTATCTAATTATATGTGTTTATTGACTTTGGATTATATGTGGTTGATACTTTATTTAATCATGTGTAACTCGATTATATGAAACTTTCATATTTTAATATATAAATAATTATTTACAATTATAAAAAATAGAACTTGTGAGCCATTTTCTCGCAAACATCATATACAATGTTTAAGTAGAGGGATATGACAATGATGCTTAAAACATTTAGTAGTCAGGATTTCAAGCTATGGAGATAACACGTTAAATTACGGTTAACAACTATTTGATTAATATCTATGATTGAAACTAATTGTTTAACAATGTGTAAAGAAACTGTTACTCTTGAAATCCAAAATGATGTGTCTGCATCTAAGGAGTGAGATTGTCCTTTAAATTTCTACTGAGGGAAAGTCTATTTCAGAATAGGGACATAAGTTTTTACTCTTATTGTATGATTTGGTATTGGCTAAATGAAATGCATTGAGAAGTTATAAATCTTCTTATTTATAAAAAGGTATTCTAGTCATGAGAAGACTTTGGTACGAACTTGGAACATATAAATAGAAAATATTTTATAAATGACTTAATGGTTGCCATCGTCATTAAGAATAAAGACAAGAAAGAAAAACCTAGTGTCCATGTTGACATTCAAACTAAGATAAACTTCATGACTTTAAAAGACAAGTAGAAGGAGGGAAATGGTGGTACAAATACAGATAAAATTAAACTCAAACTTAAGATCCGATAAAACAAAGAACTAAATCTTGTTGACTCTGTAACCGAGTTGGGCATATAAAAAAGGAATATACTTCTCTTACAATTCAAAGAAGAATACACATGGAACATTGCAAGTAAACATGGTCACTAGAGGCATGTCTCAACCATACCGTATTCATAATCCTAATGAGTGGGCTCATGGATACGAGAGCTTAAACACATATCTATTATGATGGATCTTTTTTTTCTTTTTATCATACATGTAGTGACGGGACTATTAAGATAAAGAATGATTTTATGCCTAGGACATCTCGAGGTTCTCTTATGATTGAGTTTGGATTATTTACATGATTTTGCGTGTCCTCGACGTGAAGAAGAATGCAACTAACATATAAACTAATTACAAAGTAAATACAAAATATGGCATAACTCTTTCTCAAATTACCTTGTTAAAGTTACTTGAATGAGTTTTCATATTTTGAAATCGTTGAATATTTATTCATTACTGCCATTAGTAAATTCGTCTTTTTCAATATAAGTAACCAAGCTATCCTTCAATCCTTGATCTTACATCTTATTCCGAAGATAATTATATATGGGGTTGGGGAAGCTGCACCGCGGGAGAGCTGACTAGCTGCACCCGGTCATTTTTTTCATTGGTCTTTTGTGTTTTTGAAATGAAACATAGGGGGATTTAAATCACCATATATCACCATGATATCATACCAATATCAACTAAATTCGACATTTCTATCATCTCCATCAAGGCTATGACATTTTAACGGTTTCAGAATTATTGAAATTGACCATATCTAGATGGGCATGCTAGGAGTGTTTGTTTTGCATGAAATTTGAAACACATATTCTTGTCAATAAACTAAGTAAGTCTCCATAAGTTTTTTTTTCAAAAAAAATAAAAAATCAATAAGAAAAATGGCCGGGTGGAGCTAGTTAGCTGCACACGCCAGTGCATACTCTCTTTTCCTATATATATATATATAGGGGACCTTTCAAATGAGGTGGGGGCTTTTCTGAAATTGTAAAAGCCACTGCGAATTTAGTAAAACTCTGTAACAGTTTTGTAAAATATAAACTGCACATTGTAAAAAAATGAATTTTGTAAAATATAGCATCTAAATTAAAATCAATATTTCCATTCATTATAATAATATTTTCATAATTTTATTTCACTATACATGTTGTGTTAATATTTATTATTATATGTATGAAACAGGAAATTGTAAAATATATTAGAAAGATGCCTAAATTGAGGGTGGCTCACCATATATATGGTGAGACCCCGCCTCATTTGAAGTTTCTCCTATATATATATATATATATATATATATATATATATATATATGTATGTATGTATGTATATATATATATCATTGTGGAGTATATAATGATTGTAGATAATAAAAAAATGATTGTAACAAGTATATAATGACATGATATGATAAGATGTGCCTACAAAACATTTATTTCTAGAAAAATACTAAACGTCATTTTAGATTATCAAACTTTAACTTTTCAGAAATTAAAATTATTGACCTCGTCTATCTGCACGCTTAATTATCTTTGCTAAATGAAAGTCAATTCATTTTTTCCTTCGTTTGAAGAGGAGAGATAATAGATTGCAACAGAAGTTCATACCATATTAAGAATGTATGTTAGAGCACGGGAAGGACGGGAAAAAAATAAAGGACCAATCATATAGATGTTAATCATGTCATCTTTTTTTGAATGAAATGATCCAAAAATAAATAAATCTGTGCAATCAGTATAACTGGAGTGGAACTCGTGCTAAAGCACTGGTAAACGAATATAGAAAGTAATAGTCATCATCTTTTACTGAGAGAGGTCGGTATAAGAATGTAAACGATCTGTGGCATATACGTGCACCAATACATATGAATCTATTTCAAATAAATTGGCAAACTGCATTTTGTAATATGATTATATAAAAGTGTTTAAAAATAACAACTTTATAGATTAGATATGTAATATGTATTAGGAATCATAGGGAATCATAGATAGCTGCGATTTTTGTATTAATGAATTATTTCGTTACACTTACAATCTTTTAATTTCATATTGCATAGTTTTATAAAATTTATATAACGTAATTATACGTTTGGCATTTTCGTCAGTTTCATGAGTTAAAAATTTATATAACAAAATTAAAATTGATTCTTTGCATTCACATTGAACGTCATTTTTCTTTCTAATGGGGGGTATAAGGACGACGATTATGTACTAAATATTTCATCTAATACTCAAAGTATTCCTTATTATAGATCCATTTTTAAAAGATAAATTGTTAACATCATTTATCTATAATGTCAATTTACGGTAACTTATGTTTATTTATAATTTTTACTAATTATATTTTTTATTGACTTGATTGAGTGACTCAAAGACAATTTTATAGATAGTGTTCACTCGACTTTGCATGCATATGACAATCATAACTTCTTCCAGGAAGAAGTTATGCAGTTTTTTAGGAGTGAGGATCATCTGTTGTGGTGTTGTACCTGGTGTACCCACCGCAGTCACTCGATCAAGCTTGAGTTTGATCGAGCTGTTGTTGTGGGTACAACACCACAACAGAGGACCCGGTCTCGTTTTTTAGAGCTACAGATAAGGAAACAAAAATTGATAACATTCTCGAGTTAATGGTGCTCAGATCCTTGTAACTTATATTTATTTATAATTTTTACTAATTGTATATTTTTTAATTGACTTGATTGGAAGACTCAAAGTCACTTTTACAACCAACATTTCTTTCAGCAAGAAGTATGCAATTTTTTAAAGCTACATATCAGGAAACAACATTGATAACATTCTCAAGTTAATGGTGCTTAGATCCTTGCCACAGAAGATCACATGCACAATTATAAAACATTCATATATGTTTCCCAAGTTTTTATGCATAAAATACTTTTCTTATTTATAACGTTAAGCACCAATAATTAAATGATTGTATGTCAACTCCCTGCATATGGCCTATCATTAAATCATGAAGCATACTTTATTCCCATGATACATGTAAAGAAAAAGTTGCCCCAACATTCAGATTTCTGGAGAGCTACAGATGAAGAACAAATTATTAAACCGTTGTATTTCAAGTCCCTGTTTATGGCATAGCATTAAACCATGCAGTATAATCTATTATCTGATACATGAAAAAAGAGCTCCAGCAACATTCAAAAATCTCGAAAGATACATATAAAGATTAAAAAAATATAAATATCTAGAGATAGTTGCATGCAAAAGAGTATCAACAACATTAAGAAATATCAAGAACAACATATCAATATACAAAAAGACTCATGAGAGTTGCAGATCAATATATTAAAAAACCTATAAAGGGAAATAGTAGAAAAAAACACGGCATTCTTTATGGAAGGAGCCTGATGTAGATGCACGTCCCTGATGGTCAATGACGCCCTCTGCAGGGCCACTGCATTTAGACATTTAGGTTGTGAGGACGGGTTGCGCTGCCTTGAAAAGCTGAGAAGAGAAGCCTCGGAGGGAAAGAACGAAGGAGGATGGAGAGTCCAACTTTGGAGAGAGATGAAGAGGATGATAGCATGCATGGATAACCAAGAAAATGGCATGCATTAAACAACGTGGCATGCAACATCACCTGCAACCATGTATCCTTCCGTGAACATGTTGCGTATGCGAAACACCAGAATCTCCTCAGCTTTTTTGGTAAAAAAATATGTTAGATATGGAAAGAACCAAAGGACAGGGTCCTTTCGGGAATTTTACTCGAAATTTTATCAAAAGACGAATCAAGAAGGGTAATATGGGCATTTTTTGGTATAGGAACTAATTGCAAAGGGGTCAGAATCCCCTCCTTAATATATGGTAATGGAAGTGTGGCTGTCTATTTCAATAACTTAGCTACTACATATGTGATTGTAATAATTTGGCTAAAAGGAGAGCTTTAATAGTCCCTGCTTCAAATAGACGGAGACAAAGTCTCAAACTCTACGACATTTAAGGGGTGTCCGTTTAAGAAATAATGAGGGATATTCCCTCTTATTATTCCAATTTCTTATTCCTTCATATATATTCCACGTTTAGGCCTGGAGTCACGATCCCTTTGCCAAAAATACCCTTTCAAGCACTATCCCTCTACCAAAAATATTCTTTCAGATGTTGCAATGGAGACCGAAAGAGTAAAAAGAAACTGAATAAATCAATCAAAAGGATTATATATACTTGATTTCTCTTTTATGCAAATTTCTGACAAAGGTCAACAAGATCAGAACAACTTTTTAAAGAATTGCATTAGCATCAAAACCTGATTTATAATGCAATAGTTGTTTTTCCTAACAACTATCTCTCTTATTCTGAGAAATTCAATGGATAGAGCTCTTCTGTTAATTTACAAATATCAACATTATTGAATGATTTTTAATTATCTCTTGGATCTAAAGTCACACAAAGTGTAAGAGATCTTGATAGTATTTTCCTTGAAGCGACTGTTAAGTTTTGATAATTGAGAATCTATTACAGTTGTATATATATATCCATTCGATAATATGATGAAAAACTGTAACTTTATATACTTGACCATGGACCTGACTAGGTTTATAGAATTGAAGGAATTCTGTTCTCGATTTCAATATTTCTTCTTTGAGAAAATGCAATGGTTTTAAAAAATAATGCATCCCAACCATCTTCTCTTAACTTTTGAAGGTCTCTTTAGTGGACGAGACAAGCTGCAAAGCATTTAAAATATCTAAAATTTTCCTTCGTGGAACTTGACATAAATCTTGTTATCCCCAATTTTACTTCCATAATGTGCATGATCAGGAAAAATCAAAGGAAGTTACATCTTCATATGCATCATCTGCTTCTGCACGTTATTCGTAATTATCAACTCCATCAATGATGGTTAAAAATACCTTGCAAATTGTAACATATATTTTGATAAAACTGCAAATAGATGTATAATGAAAACCCCATCGAGTTTCATATGGACATTATTGTGTATACATCTGATTACACATGGTATTGTATTAAATGCCATTAGTCAATAGTAAATAAGAAATATCATCAGCATGAACAATTTCTGATTCGTCATGTCGCTTAGATGATGCACTGCCAATATTGACAATACCACTAAACTTTTTAAAAAAACTTACGATCATCTCCCTTGAAGCAGCTACAAGAGCTAGTTGAAGACGATGAGCCAAACGATGGATATAATAAGCATATCGGTTATCATTCATGATCAAGGCATGTACTCCATTCCATTCGCCATGCATATTACTAGCTTCATCACATCCTTGACTAATTTTTTTATAATCAAGATTATGTTGCAAAAGAAATTTGAAAAATCTATTTTTCATGTAGTTGCCGATTCAAAAGATATTTTACGTAGATAACCCCTTCTATCAACAAATCTAAGAACAATGGACATTTGTTCTCTCTTTCCTTCATCTCTAGCTTCATCAATTATAACGCAAAAGGCAGCATCTACAATCTCAGCATGAATAGCATTTCTTAATTTACTAGCAATAATTTGAAGAGTCTTTTTTCGAACATCGGGTGACGTATATTTAGCATTTACTAGTGCATTTCATCATTTCCTCTTACTGCACAATGAAATTCTGCTAGCAATAAGATTCCACTAATTTCATCAACTCAATGAAATTTCTATGATTAGAAAAACTTGGTCATACATCATTTCCTCTGTATGCTCATGCGTGTAACGATAGCCAAGGAACAATATTAATTGTGTCCTTAGATGTGGTCGATTTTCCTAAATTAGCTTGACACCTTGTTTTTTGGATGATGTTCGGTATATTGGGCTTTATTCATGAAGCTTCTCACATTTCTTTAGCCACATTATGTGTGGAACCTTTTCTTCCCATGTGACTCAAGAAAGAGCCATCTTTTCCATTTTTAACTTTCTTCTTATTTCAAAATTTGTCAATAACAAAGATACTTAGACCTTCCTTTAAATTGGGCTTACTCGAGAAAAAAAGATAACAAGGTTAGCAAAATATGGCATCTTTAGAAAGTGAATACTCTAACCATGAATGTTTTCTAAACCAATATACCTGAAATCGTCAACGATGCTTCGCGTTGCTATTATTTGGATAATTTACCATAATATGTTGGTAAGGTCTCAATTTTAAATAAGCATGTGTGATGCCTTCTTTTTTATCATGAGGATAATTCTAGATAATTTTATGTAGCCTCATATCTCTTTCTAATGAACCATCAATATAATTATAGATCTCAACTAATGAAACTTTAGAAGGAAGAAGTCCATCTTTGTTAGAATTTTGAGAAGGAAGTAAATATTCGTTACTACTGCTTTCATCGTGGTCTTTGTAAAATAAGCAGTGATTGACCTCTTTGACATTGTTAACCTAGAAGTACTAAATTAATGTCACAATCTCAAATACAAGCAAAAATAATTGGCTTATCTCTAAGCTCTAAATTAAATTGGTTGAACGAATAGATCTATTTATTTTAAGGGATTTTTACCCGGCAGACCCTGTAAGCTTTTGCAATTACCGCTACGACCTCTGAAACATCCTAATTCCTCCCCCGATCCTGTAAAGTTGCTAACTCTTACCCCACAGACCCTGCGGTTAAGGCCCGTTAATTGATCCGTTAAAATTAACCAGATTCCGTTATGTTCTTTTACTTTATACCTATTTTTTTTATTAAATTTACGCTTAGTGCCACTCCATGATCGCCTACCGACGATGGAGTCTCCCCGCCCCGGCCTCCGGCGTTGCTGCGTGCCCCCCGCCGCCTAAGCTCCATGCTCCCCCGTCACCAAAGCTCCCCCCCCTCTGGGCGATGCTGCTCCCCTCCCCGCCGCACCCCCACCACGGCTCCCTGCTCTCCCCCACCTGCCGATGGAGCATCCCCCGCCCCCCTCTCCCCCGCGGCTCCCTGCTCTTCCCCACCTGCCGTTGGAGTCCCCTCCCTCCCACCCGATGGAGCCCCCTACCATCGACAGAGTGCCTCCCCCCGCCGCCCAAGCTCCCTGCTCCTCCCCCGGCCGCCCAAGCTCCCTGCCCCCCTACCGTCGACCGCCCAAGCTCCCTTCTCCTTCCCCGGCCGCCCAAGATCCATGCCTCCCTGCCGTCGATGGAGTGCCTTCCCCGACGATGCTGCCCCAGCTCCCCCCCCCCCCCCCCAAACCCCTGCACCCCCACCACGGCTCCCTGCTCTCCCCCACCTGCCATTGGAGGCCGCCCAAGCTCTGCCGATAGAGCCCTTCCCCCTCGGATGGAGACCCCCTGCCGGCGATGGAGTGCCCCTCCCCCTCGGCCCCCGGCGATGCTGCTTCCTGCAACGCCCGTGACCGCCGCTGCTGCTACCGCAAGAATGTTCCTGCATCGCTCGTGGCTCCATCTGCCTCTAATTTGCCCAATTTTTTCCCTATTTTTTTTATTTTTTAGTGAATCCTAACCGTTTGATGGTAAAGTGGTTAGATTAACTCAATACTAACCCAAGCGTTTGACTCAAATATAGTTAAAATTGACGGCAGGGTTTGTTGGGTAAGACGGAGCAAGTTTACGAGGTCGGGGAAGGAATTAGGATGTTTCAGATGTCGTAGCGGTAATTGCAAAAGATTACAGGGTCTGCCGGGTAAAAATCCCTTATTTTAAATTTTCTATTAGTTGTTCATTGCGATAAGAACCCCGTCTTATTGTTATATTTTACTAACTTTTAGAGTTAAGAGTATATTTAATCATGATATGCACCATTGACTTGTAGAGTATATTTTACTAAGTTTTGATTTTTATTGCTTTCAAAATAATTTCTTATGATTATAAGCTTGAAGTTTTGGAACTTTATTAAAGTTGTTAGATGCTCACTGCTCAGAATGTCATATGATGTTATTCTCATGGACTATGTTTTTCCAGTAATTTGTATTGGAAATTATTTATATAGTCACATGTTTTTTTTCATAATTTAATTTTTATAGATTTAAGACTTGAAGCGAAAAATCTCAAGAATCAAAATCCATATATGATGAACATTATGGTCGATTAAGATTTTTAGTTAGGATTCATCAATTTAAATTTCTTATCTATATAATAAGCAAGAAGTTTAAAGGATCATAATCAAAGTCTAACATACTGAGTTGACTTTTAATATAAAATCATCTCAAATTTTTGAGCCGTAAAGGAGTTGACTTTAAACTTATAACAAAAAGTCGGTATATATGACATTCTTGCAGTTTCAAAATGAGTAGGTAACTAAATCCGAGTGGTCGAAAAAAGAATTCATTTAAGAAAATCATTGGAAAAAATTGTTGATAAGCCGATACATGCACGTCGAGGGTTCAGGTACTCAAGAGCTTAGGGCTGCAATCTGTCCGAGCTGTGGCACAATGACGAAGGGGAGGAGGGTTGCAGCGAACCCACGATTCTTGTGTCCAATCAAGGAATGAATGGAGGGTCATTAGATGTGTAGACTGTAAAAGTGCACATTTATCAATATATACTAAAACGAGGCCCATGTAAAGAAGGGAGGGGGAGGTGAGAGTACCAACTCACGTGGGGAGGGGGATCTTGTATCACCTAACTTAGACATGCCCCCTCCCCTTCTATCATCTCACGTCTATAGAACAAGAGACGTCTTATCCCTCCTTATCTCTTTCCTCTTATTCCTCTACTGAACAACTCCTTAAGGGGTCCACTCATAAAAATAGCTTTAATTTGACTAAACACATGACTCACTTAAAAAAATCATATAATAAAAAGGGTAAAATGTGCATGCCCCTAAGGGGAGCTAACTTAGCTCCCCCGCCCCATTTTTCACATTTTTTTATTTTTTTGAAAATAAAAACGTGTAAATTCATTATTATATCACTATATTATGTCATTCAAATTCCATCCGAAACAGAAACTCCTACGAGCTCCATCCAGACAGGGTCGATTTAAAAAATCCTGGGACCGTTTTTTAATGACTGTCTGTATGGAGGTCGTAGTAGTCTCCGTTTCACATGAAATTTGAATGACATACTATAGGGATATAGTGATAAATATTCATAGAAGAAATTTACAAAAAAATAAAAAATAGAGAAAATGAGGTGGGGGAGCTAAGCCAGCTCCCCCTAAGGGTTGTCCCATTTATCTCAAAAAAAAATATAAAAATTATTCCTGCAGAAGAGAGAATTGGGGAAATCAAAGAGATTTAGTATTATTTTCCATAAACACGAGGGGTATTCATTCCCCCCCCCCCCCCCTCAAACTTAGGGTGAGATTTAATATTAACGACTTTCCCTCGTTGTTTTATCCAACTCGATAGGGAGTAAGGTTCAATATTATCATGTTTTCCTCGTTCTTAATTCCACATTACTATATTTTATATTTCAATGTACTACATTTGGTATTCTAATCCCTTGAATACAATAGATGAACCTTATAAAATAACTTCTTGTCTAATTTTGCCAACAGTATTATCCCATTTACAATGCATATATCTTAATAGTTCTCAGAAAAACGATATTTAATAGGGGACGTATATGATTCTCTCGAAATTGTTTAGCACATATTTTTATTTATTGGTTTGGCATGTCAATGAAATTCTGTGTCACCTAAAATCATCGTCAACCTGACAGAGATATTGACAGAGATATAGGATAGGATTGTGAGAAAATTCTCAAGTTCGATGTTAAAAGTTTGATTTAGATTCAATTCGAAAATAAACGAATCGACATGAACACAAGTTTCAACTCGATTAAATAAACGAATCAAACCTATTGATTTATAAATCCTTATCTTAATAAATAAACCTTATTTCACGATAAGTGGATTTTGTCCTTCGATAAGTGGACTTTGTCTAGAGATAATGGAATATTTGTGAGATAAGTAGACTTTATCTCTGTGTAAATTATCCCAAGATAAATTGTCACATTGTGGTCACAACATCCATTAGCTGTATGTCTAGTACTTTTCCCTTTCTTATCCCAGAAGTCAACATAACAAATATAAACCTTATATATTCTTTATCCCAATCTTATTCATTATCCCTCATCCAAACGAATATAAAAATATACTACAATTATATTTTTCAAAGAGATGGATACTTATGGATGTATTTTTTCAAAAGATTAAGAAGAGTTAGATAAAGAAAAATTTTGAATGAATAGTTATTCTAATTATATATATTTTTAAATACCTTTTGTGGGGAGGAGTCGGCGGTTTCCACGGATCTCCTACGTGCTATCTCCATTGTAGTTAATTTATAGTTAGGTGGGAGATGTCCTTTGAGTTTGGTTGAATTTGTAGCCTCTACACCTCTTTCTCCATTACTTAAATTTGACAACGGCTACGTCCTATTGCTATAGGCATTATCTGGAGGCATCTAGTATCAAAAGTTGCTATGGCATGGGTGGGCAAAGAGACATCCAAGTGTTTCAATGACTTTCAATTTAGGGTTGGTGTATCTGGAGGAGCGGAAGCCATCTTACACAGCACCAACAAACTTTTGAACAAGCTTCATGGTGACAGGCCTCTCTCTATGCTTACAATAGATTTCTCGAATGCTTTCAACGTGATAGATAGATCTTTGATGCTCTATGAAGTTAGGAGGAGATGTCCATCTATTTCTTCATCGGTAGAATTTATATATGCTCAAACCGTCAGATTATATATTTGGAGACAATCATATACGGTCAACCACCAGAGTGTAGCAAGGTGATCCTTTAGGTCCATTTCTTTTTTCTCTGACATTGCACTCACGTATTCATGAGATCAAAGACAATTGTAAACTCCTTCATGTTTGGTATCTTGATGATGGGACTATCATTGGGGACACATTGGAGGTGGTCAAGGCACTTGATATTATACAATGCAGGAGTCCAAAGATAAGGCTTATTCTGAATATTAAAAAAACGAAGCTTTTATAACCTTCATATAATGATCAGAAGATCCACAAAGGGTTGTTTCCCATGGATATTAGGAGGCATGCGCTTGGAGTGGGGCTACTTGGAGAAGCAGTAGGGACAAAGACTTTGTTGAAGACTTGGCTATGATGAGGGCCACAAAAGTTGTTAACTTAATGCATTTACTTTCTCAGTTGGATGATCTACAAAGCGGGCTTCTTTTATTACGGTCTTGTATGAGTACTGCCAAGCTCATGTTTGGTTTAAGGACATGTCAACCCATACATGTAACGAGCTGCTATGTAATTTGACAAAGGATTATACGGAGCCATTGAGGATATTATCGTTTGTGGAGGTCCTTTCTTTGGTGACCTTCAATGATGGGTGGAATCACTACCAATTAGACTCAGTGACTTAGGTCTGCACTCAGCTATGGAGACTTCGTCATGTGCTTTCTTGCCTCTAGAGCTCAATCTTGGGTGCTCCAAGACCACATTTTATAAGACAGTGAGTTACATGGTATGGATTGTGAACTTTTGAACGATTTGGAGGGCCTACGCCAGCTCTCGATCTTACATGTTTTGCTAACAAGGATATTGTTCCCCCTAATAGAATTTTTTGACTAGTTCCCTTTTTAGAAAAATCATTAAAGAAATAGAAGTTGAGTTTGACATGAGTGCTAGATAAAAAAAATTCCGTTGTTTACAAGCCGGCTATACTCAAGATTTCCTTATTTCCATTCCTATTGACGGTCTTGGAATACATATGTCACACATTGAATATCATACTGTTCTCAAGTATCGCCTTATGATTCAGCTATTCCCAGCTGATGAGCATTGTCCATTATGCCACAAATCCTGCCTAGACCTTTTGGAGAGCATACAGTTCATTGTCGTGAACTCTCATGTTTTAAATATAGATATGATTTTGTCAGGGATGTCCTTTATGATGTACTCAGTCATGCTAGGGTTGCTTCAAAGAAAGAAACACCTGTGAAATTTTCTGAATGGTCAACAAAAGAGGAGATCGACACTCAGACCAGCAGATGTTTTAATATGTGGATGGGTTGGAGGGAAACATGCTTGTGTTGATTTGATTGGAGTTTCTCCATTGGTGGGTCCAATAAAGAGTGATTTTATTGCGGGATACATTGCACAGAAAGCTGCTTCAGCTAAAGTTGCTAAGCATAAGAAGGCTTGTATTGGCAATCAACATGTATTCATCCCCTTTGGTTTTGATACCTTTGGGTTCTTGGCAACTGAAACGGTAGAGCTCCTCAAGAGGGTCCAAATAATTATGGTTCCCAGGTCTATGGATGTTTTGTTTCATAGAATTGAGGTTGCCATCCAAAAAGAATTGACGTTGTAGCTTGTTGCTCGTCTCACATCAATCTCTATGTAAATTGTTATAGATAATAAGTAGTTTGTCCTCAGTCCAATTTTTTTGGAAAGAAAATTCTCTTTCTAAACACAAATTCTAACCACACAATTACTAACACGCCTATTGTAATTTCTAATATCAAGATAAAAATAGGGACAAGGATCTATACGAGTTCATAGACATCTTTTAAGAATTCTGATCCAGAAAAAGAATTTATAGCTTGTATTTCCCTCGTATCGATTATCATATAAAAATAGGGACAATGATCCATATGAGTTCATAAATCTCTTTTAAGAATTCTGATCCAGAAAAAGAATTTATAGCTTGTACTTCCCTCATATCGGTTATCATTTCAACGAGCAACCTCCCCCATAATGATATCTATACTACCTAGTATTATCGTGATATCATCCAATAGATAATGAGAATCTAATTCTAGGTTATGAGAAATACATTGTTATATCCTTAAAATAAACTTTGATATAAATAGATGCATATCGGAAATTTATTATAGTAGAAATACTTTAAATATTGGCATATATACACACGATGGCTTACCCATGAAACATCAAATAATAAAAGCATTTATTTCATAATATTTATATAAATTATAGTGAAAAAGGCATAAAATTTTGTTACATGTATTACTAGTAAATCTATTACTATATTTATATATTAAAACGTTGGTATCAAAGAGATATTTACGCATGTATTTATTCTACAACGAGAATGGATAAATCAAAAGTTATATATAAATAATACAATAGCAAACCAAAAACAAAATATAACTAAATCCATTCACATCTCTCACCATCAACCCTCTGTTACACTCTATTAATTGAACGTTATAGAATAACTATCAATTTAATCATCGTGAAAATAATAGTAATACATCTTAAGAAACGGTAAAATGGCACCTAAGTACTAAAATAGGCCTAAATCCTTTGTCAGTTGGGTCCTTTTTTTCTTTCAATTTGATACCTCGCATGTTATTTTGGGCACTATGTCCTATTTTGACAAAGATGCCATTTTGAACGTCTTTAGTATAAGATCTTATTTACTTGCTGTTTTATATAAGAGATTATGATGACTATTATTTTAAATGTGCTTAAATCGATAATTACTGAGAAAATCCATATATTAATTACCAACATGCACCAACAACTCTTCTCGCCACATCTCGACAACTTCCACTAAATCACTGCCACGAAGACTGCTGATCGAATCAAATTGTAACGAACGAAGTTCATTTCGATATCGATAAGGAAGTTTGAAAGTTCGAGTTCGATTCGATAAAGATTCAATAGGATATCTATTTGAGTTCATTTGGAAAATGAACATTCGAGTTCGATTAGCAGTTTCATTAAGAACTCAACTTAACTCAAAATTGTCTAAATAAACAAGTTTGAAATTTGAGTTCGATAATAAGATTCGATAAGCAGTAAAAATAAGTCAAATATTCAAGTTGAAGTGATACAAAATCCACAAATACCGTATTTTTAACCCCAAAATTTCTCATGTGAACAAATATAAAATTAACATACGCATATACCTATATCAAACTCAAACTTTTATCAAACGAATATGTTTTATATTCATGTTCAGTTCATTAAGCTAATGAATTAAAATTTGAATTTCATATTTAGTTCATTTAGAAATGAATGAACATTTTTCGAACTATTATCAAAAGAACTCTGATCGAATGCAAACATGTTCAATTCTATTAGCAGCTCTAAACACATTCCATTCCTTTGTGCTCGCTTCTTGAATCTCTTGCGTTACTTTTTTTCTCATGTTTCTACATGAATTTATATTACATAATATACATGTTTCCACATAACTACAAGTATGCCATTACAAACAATTAGTCTGTGGAATGCACAACAACAAATCGTAATTGTTTCTTAGTTCTTTAAATTTGCAATTAATAACATATTTGTTACTATATTGCTAATAACAAATCATATAGCAATGGTTTACGTTGACTTTTCTTTTAATCGTCATTAAATTAGCAAAGTTTAATACAAATTTTGATGAAAAAAGTTAATGGATAATCGTTGTTATATACCTATTATCATTAAATATTGGTCGTGATTACAAAAACTATGTAACTATTAGTTTTCAATCTTAAGTATATAAAATTGAAATATATAACAACGAATATTCAGACTCTTGTCACAGGTCAACTTTGTTGTAGTGTATGAACACTAGTTGACTTGATATCAAATGTTTATTTAGATATCAATATAGAAATACCATATTAGATAGAAGACTTGATATCAAATGTTTATTTAGGCGTTCATGTGAAAATACCTTGCTATTATGAGAAGCAATTGAAGTACATTAATCCAATCCCAATCAAGTGGAAAAGTATTTGATTGAGTTGTAGAAAAAGCTCTGCAAAGTTGAGGAAAGGTGCAAAGTTGAGGAACGGTATAAGAGGAAGACTTTGGGCAACTTGCAGCATGGTGCAAGTAATTTTACATAATTTGGTGTCACAAACGTTCATTTTTTTCAAATGAAACCTTAGGAGATTTACTTTATTATAAGTGGAATATGTTTTTCAAATTTCGTGTCAAATAGACATTCTTAACATGTCCATCTGGACAGCTCAATTTCAACAATTTTAGGGCCGTTAAAATTTGACAGTTTGATGGAGTGGTTAGAAGTCTCGAATTAAGTTGAATTTTTAACGACATCATGGTGATATATGGTGATCTAAATCTCACATTATTTCATTTCAAAAAAATATCATAAAATATGAATTTATGGCACCGGTGCATGTATTGTTAATGTGTCCATCCAGGGAAGTACAAGATGGGGCACAATGGAGGTGAGTGAAGGGGGTTTAGATCCGCTTCTGTAATGGATACTAGGGTAGAGGTTGTTGTAATCAACAGATGCACACCATATGGATTGGAAGGAAAGAAGGGCTTGGACGAAAGGACCTCCATCGATCCATAGTTATAATGTAGCGGTGGCGCATGCGTGGATGTGACGGTGCAGAGTCGTAAGGGTGACACACTTGAGTGCAACAGAGTCGGGATGTGTATGTGGTAGAGTTAAATCACGATTAGGCACAAAGATGATGGTGATGGGGAGGAATCCTCTGACGACAAAGGTAGCGGTACTTGCAGATCATCCCACTCGGAGAGCGACGGTAGGCTGGAGAAGATGTATTGACCAGAGAGTGATGTGCTCTAGAGCCGAGCTACAAGAAACACCCACTTACGATTTGAGTTATATAATTGGATTTTTATCGATGATTAAGAGATGGTGTACATGAAAAGAATCGAAAAAAAATCATTCCTGTGTACAATAATAAAGAAAACATATTTTTACAAAAAATGTGCTCAGATCTACAACAATAGAAGACATTCATATAAGGAAATTCTTTACAGTACGAAACTCTGCACCATAATTCAAAAAATTCAAACATACTAAACAATACATATTCCTACAAAAATGTGCTCAAATCTACGACAGTCAGCATTATCATACAAACAAATTCTTTAAAATACAACATTTTGCCCTACCATACAAAAGAGGAGTCAACCATACAAAAGCTCATTGTCCCACTGACCATACTTAGTAATGCATAAGCAAAATTGTACTCAGATATGCTACACTAAGTATAATTATACAAACAAAGTCTTTGAAATACAAAAGTTTCCACTATCACACCAAATAAGGAGAAAGGAGTGCAAACTTCTAAATGATAGTGCAAATCTTTGTATTTACAAGACCACGTTTGTATTATTGTGCTCATCTTTATGGATCTGAAACTTTTTTGAAGAGATGTCCATTGTTTAGTATAGTCAGTGGGAGGGCTTTGGTATGGTCGATTACTTTGTATGATAGTGTAAATTTTTGTATTTAAAAGAATTTATTTTGTATGATAGTGCTTATGTTTGTATGATCTTTTTGCAAGAATATCCATTGTTTAGAAGAGAATTTACATGTTCAATTTAACTTTTGTATTATGGTGCACACTTTTTGTATTTTAAAGCATTTCCTTCTATGATTGTTTTTATTGGTGTATATATTAGAGCAAATCTTTGTAAAAATGTGTTCTTTAGTATGTTCAGGGGGGAGAACTTTTTCCATTATTTTCACTAACATCATTCATTAGTCATCAATAAGAATCCTATTATATAACACCCATCATAAGTAGGTACCTATTGTTGCTTTGCTCTAGAGCACATAACTTTCTAGTTGGTGCATCTTCTCCGACGTCCCACTACTCTCCAAACACGGGTTGATCTGCGGGTGCCTCTACCTCAATCATCCTAGGATTTCTCCCCATCACCACCATCTTTGTGGATGATCATGATCAAACTCTGTCGCAAACACGTTCCGATTCCATTGCGCCCATGTGTAGTCTCGCTTTGCCACATCCATGCCTTGGTTTCATTATACATGTGGCCCGACCTCATTGCCCCCTCACGTGCGTCACCCTCCGTTCCAACCATCTGTCACCGTAGAGGAGGGTGCTGCTGAGTGAAATGTGGGCATCGTTTGCCAAAGGAGGGGTGCTTTCATCCAATTCACATGGCATGCATCCGTTGATTACAACAACCTCTGATGTGATCCCCATTACAGCAGAGGATCCGAGCTCGAGTGAAGCGGACTATCAAATCCAAGCGAGATGCCAGTGATACTTTCAATCATTTTTTATCGCAATAGAGGACGAGGCTTTCACATATCCTTCCTCCACCTTTCCCCTTTCTACATGAGCACCTTCTTGCACGACGTAGCACTTGGTCAATAATTCAATGCCAATCCCTTGCATACGTGAGTTTCTCTCTATTTTTCCCTTCAATGTCACTCAAAGCTTTAATGTCAAGGCAAACTCCCTATCCCACCAATCCCCACGACAAAACAAGATCATTTGAACTCCTAATAAAGGGAACATAGCACCATATTTAGCCTAATGTGTCAAGTTCACGCAAAGGCAAGTGATCGGATGACTTACACTCTAACACATTCTGGACCTTCCACTTCTTCAACCATCTAAACCTGAAGAGTTACCACCAGAGTCATCCTTCCAAGCCATATTTAAGGATCGGCCTTGCACTTCAATGTGTGGCAAAGTGAGAACCATTGATCCATCTAAACCCAAAGGGGGTGTTCATTCGAGAATAAGCAGGAATAAAGATGGAGAATAAAGAGGATCTATTCTCTGTTCGACTGGAAAGATAAGAAAAAGAGAATAAGGTGGAATAAAGATATGTAAGGTGGAATAAAGATAAGAATAAGGTGAAATAATAGATAGATGAGAATAGTCGTTCTCTTGGGAACTGCATCAGGCGGGAAATTCACCACTTATTCCAATGCTTATTCTACAAACAAATGGTATGCTTACTGGTATAAACGGGATATGCATAATTGAATTATGTTTTCATATCCTACAGTCCATTGTTTGGTTTGTAGATGGACTATAAAAAGGAATTGAAGGCATGCATTAATGTAACACATAAATCTTACTAAATGACATGGTGGTGGACCTCAAGTCGAAAGAATCTATTCAAGGCTTTTCTACTCCAAAAATGCATGTCTTGGAGGTCTTTAAAAATGCATTTACCATACAATGTAATGCACGCAAAATATAGACTAGTGCACTACCTTTCGGAACAGAACGTGATACTATCAAACATCTGAAGGGAAAGTAATAATCTACTGACCATAAAACACACTCAAATCTGACCGCATATGAAAAAAAAACCGTGTAGATTAAGGACAGAATCAGATGTTCTTAGATATGAGATACATAAACTTCGCCGCAGCAACGACTTCATCTGAACATACATGAACGATAACATGCATCCATTTCATGAATGTATGATAAAATCACCACCCATGCAATATCTAACAGATGTCTCCAACTGACGCTATCCGCTGTCATTGAACCACACAGCAACATATAAGCATGTAGGGTGCACTGGGGTACCAGGGTATTAGCTAATAATTGAAAAACAACACCAAGTTTTAAGATGAGTGAAGGACTGGTTCTGCACAAAAGGAAAATTTAACTTCCATGGACAAAAAGAGGTTGTAGTAGCATAAATTAAGATAAAATACCCTTAAAAACTGGGGAGAACTACATGCACTAACTTAACTGTGACAATTGGGTATGCAACAATATTCAGCTTGGGCAAGGCCATGTGCAACCTTTTCTGCCACTTACAAAATCTCCATCCCCTTCTCATCTTGAACTGTTTGCCTTCTGTTTAGCTTTCTCAATAAGTGGCTTGAGCTGCTTCTTTTCAGCAAGGACCTTCACGAAGTTGAACAGGAATGGGATGTAGTTGTGCTTCCTTCGAATGTTCTCGGTCTTCCACTTCTTGAACTTATCTTCCTCCATTAGTATCTTCTCAGTCACGGTCTCGATCCCAGAGGCCACTTCTGCCAGGGATTTGTTCACGATGTCGACCGCAGGACTGCTGCCTGGGATATCAGTCTGAGCAGCTTGTAGCTGCTGCAGGAGATGCTCCCTCTTCTTTTGCAGTTCCTTCAGCTCAGACATGTACATCTCCTTTCTGTTCTTTATAATAGCCATGAGGTTGAATCGGATCTCGCTCTGGGAATATCGGTCGATCCTCTCCTCTATTATGGGCTGGACCATGCTCAGCCATTCCAAGTCTCCAGCACCACTTTGGCACTGCCCAAGACTAATGGGCCCATCCTTAAGGCCATCGAGTTCATAAAGAACCCCATCTACAGGTAGGTAGCTTATGAAGTGGTACACGTCGTCATCACTACCAGCAATTTTTTGCTCATCTGGCACAAATGGCTCTGGCCTAGCAAAACTATTGTGAGCAGTACGAATAGCCTCGCTGTTGTTGATAGCCAAGCCTTTAAGTTCAGGAGGAAAATTCTTGGTGAACTCTTTTAAAGCTGATAGTTCAGGACCAATGTCAACCTCAGAGCAGTTCATAAGGATGGAAAGAATTGCTTGTGTGGCACAAGCATTGTTGATAACCTGCGATGCTCCAAAGTTGAAAGATAAAACTAACAGGAGATGGACCTTTTAACATTATAAAAAAAGGCAGATATGCATATACTATAACATTAAATCAATCTGACCTGGCTAGCTATAACATTAAATCAATCTGACCTGGCTAGCAAAAAAGAGATTAGGATCGGGCGCTTTGACAACAGGGCGCTCATCTTTCTCACCAGGTCTCCATTTGAAAAGGAAAATAAGGCCGTAAACAGGCCTGCAGAATTCCAAGCGAAGATAACTTGTATGCATCAGAGAGTAAAATCAAGAGATTGCACAAGACAGAAAACATACCTAAGATTGCTTAGAGAATCAATGTCAAGTGAGTACAATTCCTCAACCTAGGTACATTAAATACACATCAAACAAATGAACAGGGAGGAGAAATAAAATGGATAAGAACGAGGGTAAATAACAGATATATATATATATATTCATGTCAACATAATAATATGGGCATAATAGAACCTCAAGAGATAAAAGAAACCCTCTGATAATTGTAGATCTTTGGACAAATTCCCATCATGAATTGAATAGCTATCATCCAGACAAATGGTTTGGTAAAAATACTCCAAAATCAATTGTCATATTGAATTCTTACAATGGGCAGGCCACACTACTACGAACATACACTACGAATTCTGATAGCATCTTGGAAAGGATTGCATTAAGTTAGTTTTTTCAAATTCATTTTCAAATGTACGAACTGCAAAAAAGATATTGACAAGTCGTTCCTAAAAAATACCAAGTTAAACTTGTCTGGATTCTCAAAATCTAAGGATGGAAGACGAAATGATAAGAATTTTGCAGTTTTACTCATGTAATCATGACCTTTTTGGAGGAGGGCTTCGTTTCGCTCGGGCGGGGCATTCCTAGGGAGCGGCGTTAGGGCTTCGACTGCGGATGCGAGGTTTTCGGCGGAGGCTCCCGGTCCTGCGGGCAGACCCAGGGGGTCGACGGCTAGATTCCCTCCAGCTTCACTCTGCTTGGGTGGGGTGCTCCTTCAGGGGAGTCCAGGGCTTCAGGGGGGCTTTTCTTGGACCCCACTAGGGTGAGGCCATGGCGAGCGGCGCTAGGGATTCTGCTGAAGGTCCAAGGACTCCGGTGGGGTTCCAGCTCTCGGCAGTTCAAGGGCTTCGACGGAAGGTTCGGCTCGTGTCACTGGCAGGTCTCCAGCGGGCAGGGGCTGTTTGGTTTCAGCAGGTGCTTCGGTAGGGCTTCCTCCAGTAGGGGAAGTTTGGGCCTCGATGGCAGGTCTCTCTCCGGTGGGGGTCCAGTCGACATTAGGTGGGGCTGGAGAGACGCCCAGTTTCTTGACGGCTCTACGGGGGAAGGGCTCGGAGGCCCCACACTTGCTTCAGGGGGCGATCGAGGTCCTGCTGGGCTCGGGCCTCCTCCACAGGTCGGGGGGAATGGGCTGGGCAGTGGTGGGTGGATTTGTGGCGATAGTCTAGTTGAAGCAAAAGATTTCTAAAGTCCCCTCACGTCCCTAAATTCTTCAATGAAGCTATAATTCATTATTCTATTCGACGTCCTGAGGTGCGTTTAATAGAAAGAGGATGACCCCCGAACTTCTCCCTTATTTTGAGATCAAGCAATGCCCAATGAGACTTAGGCGATTTCGCTACTATATATCTATATATTTCAAAAAGTCGAGGCGCCGAGGAGGAGGGTGGCGGTTCCCCCTCGGCGTGCTAGTGCTAAGGCCCGATCGCGGAGGGGCTTCCCGTATGGTCCGCGGCATGAGCCCCTTTTTCGTCTCATGGGAGGTCTCCAGAAGGTGTTTCAAGAGTGGGGCTTGTGGTCACCTGGCGGCAGTTTGCAAAGATGCGGTGACGAGTTTCTCTTGTGGAGGGGTGGGGCATCGCACGAGGAACTGCCCTAGGCTATGGCGCGAGCGTGGCGGTGTGTGCGCGGGAGGAGTATTGTCAACGGGTGTCACCAACGGCGGGGTAATGGCCTCACAACTCCCCCTACTAGCCATGGATCCGGTGGAAGGCATCCTAGTGGGGGACTGCTTTGATTCGACAGTGTTTGCAGTTGGTTATAGCGGACATTATGCAGCGAGTGGGCCTAGCTTTTGGTGGTGACGTGGTTTTGCTACCCGGGGACGTGGTTTGTGCTAGGGGGTTGACCGCTGGGGAGGTGACCACCCTGCTGCAAAGGGTGTCAGGTGGTTTGGTGGATTGGAGGCGCCCGTCCCTTTGGGACGGCACCTCACACAGGTGGTTCTATAAGGCTATTGAGGCTGAAGGGGGTGCCCTTACAGGCACAGAGCTTGCAATCGGTGGAGGCGTTGCTTGGAGGTTTCGGGTCGGTGATTTTCATCTTGTGTTTGAACCTCTCTAAGGGGGAGGACACGCATGTGAAGGTGGAGTTCGCGGCGAGGACGACGAGTATGCCTTCGGAGCTGCTGTTGAAGATTGGTCGTGCGTCCTTCCGGGTAGAGGTGGAGGAGTGCGTGCATGGGGCTCCAGTTTTGGGGGCAGCTGAGCCAAGCAATGCTGCGAGGGAGTGTACGTTGAAGGGGTTCAGAAGATGGGCCCCAAGCTTGACCCTTGAGAATGGGATCCGATTTCTGAGGAGCCTCGCGTTTTAGGGGAGGGTCTGCAGTCTGTACGGAAAGAGAGCTTGTCGTTCAGCTCCTGCCTTGGAGTCTTTGTTACTCTTGAGCAGTCTCCCCGGCTTGGCTCTGGCAGTTTGGTGCTCCCTCAGGTGCTCAGACCCTGGTTCTGTGGCGCGGATGGGTGGGGGCGGGGTCGGCTCCGAGAGGGAAGCGGTGGAGGAGGACCAATTGGTGGAGGCATGCCATGAGGCCCCTCTCAACTCCATGGAGGTGGAATCCCTCTTGGCTTCTATGGTTGGGGATTCTGTGAGGTCTAGGAGGAACCTCTTGTTGCGTCCGTCGTTGCCATGGAGGTTTGGGAAAAGATACATGCGGCTCTCCTCCGCCGAGAGCAGGAGGTGGATGATGGCGGTTTTCGATGCTCTGGATCGAACTGACGACTCGCGGGTATCGGCCTCGAGAGAGAATGACCCGCTTGCGTACAGGAGGGTTCCGACAGGAATGGAAGCGGGCACGTTGGACGTTGAGCCTTCAGTTGGGAGTAGCAGGGGGCAGTTGGAGTTGTAGGCAGGGCAAGCCCTGTTGGACTGTTTGGGTGTGATACCGCCCTTGAGAGTTGCCCAGGTGGATCTGTGAGGATCCTCTCATGGAATGTCAGGAGTGCGGGGAGGGCAGAGAAGAGAATGGAGATCCGAGACTTGTGTACAGAGGCACTGGCAGATGTGGTATTACTGCGAGAAACAAAGATATCTCAAGGTTTTGACGAAATTTATGGCTCGATGGAGGGTGCTCGCTTGAGCGACTGGAGAGCCATGGACGCCTCGGGGGCATCAGAAGGCGTGGCGATGGGCTGGAGTGGGGACAGCCTTGAGCTTGTGGAGGACGTAAGCAGGGGGCGACACACTCTCGCTCTCGCTCTCTCTCGGCCCTCCTGCAGCGGAAGGCGGACAAGGCCCGACTGTTGGTGACCAATGTGTATAGGTCTCAAACTGGTCCCATGATGTCTGAACTAACATGTGACATGAGTCTGCTCCGGGAGAGGTACCCGGACGAGATCTGGATTCTTGAAAGGACTTCAGCCTAACGCTGCACCCGAAGGATAGGCCTCGTCTGCATGGGGGTACAGACGTGGGGTCGGTGGAGCTGATGCGTTTCATTGCTGAGAAGATCTTGCAGATTTTTTATGTTGGGGGATGTTGCTACACTTGGAGAAATGCTAGGTCGAGATCGAGGATTGATCGATTCCTGGTTTCCCGGAGGCGACGGGGTTGTTTCTGTTGGCAGACGTGCAGGCTCTGTGTCAGCTCACTCTGATCATGTGGTCTTCCAAGGAAGACGTGAGACCGAGGTCATTCTTCAGATTTGAGTATTATTGGTTGTTGGAGGAGGGCTTCCGCGACATGGTGGTGGAGTTTTGGCGGAACACAGAGATGGAGGGACCGGCTTCGATGATTCTGGCTCAGAAGCTCGATTTGTTACGGAAGTGTCTGATTAAGTTCGGAAGGTGCACTCGTGAACAAAGGCAAAATGCGAGGGCGGCGGCGTAGGAGGTCATCTCTCGTCTCGATGCGATGGAAGACACGAGGGAGTTGTTCGTTAGTAAGGTGGAGAAGAGGTGCGCTTGTTTTAACTAGATGTGGTTGGAAGATAAAAAGGAGATTGAGTGGAGGCAGAGGCCTAGGCAGAAGTGGTTGAGGGAGGAGGATAACAATATGTTATTCTTCCATTCCATGGCCAGTGGCAGAAGGCGTCGGAATTTCATTAAGAGCATTGAGGTGAGAGGAGTGCGGGCGACGAGTAATGCAGAGATTAGTGGGCAGCTCGGGTCGAATTTCGTTGCTTTTCCAAGAGAGTGAGAGGGGAGGGCGGGGAGTGGGATGTATCTCTACCCAGAAGGTTGAGGACCTCATGGTGCCTATCTTGGGGGAGGAGGCTAAGTGAGCTCTTTGGCAGCTGAATGCGGAAGGGGCCTCGATTCCTGATGGGTTCTCGGTGCGCTTTTTCACGGAGTTCTGGGGATGTGTAAGGAGGAGGTGGTTGTGGTCCTGTGTGAGTTCGAGGAGGGCAACCAGGGTTTTGAGCGCCTAAACAAGGCACTCTTGTTTCTGTAGTCAAAGCGGGAAATGGTGGTTCGTGAGGATGATTTCGATCCTATCACATTGTCTAATGCGATCTACCTTCTTGTGGCGAAGATTCTGGCAAACCGCTTGCAATGTGTCATGGGGGGCATCATCTCGCCTGAGCAGACAACTTTTGTACCCAGCAGGCAAATGGCGGACTCATTGGTCCTGGCAAAGGAGGTGGTGTTGGATTGGAAAAAAGAGAAACAGAAGAGGGTGGTTTGGAAGGTGGATTTCTCTAAAACCTATGACTGTGTTGATTGGCGCTTCCTTTGGCGGTCGCTTCAGAAGAGAGGTTTCTCAGACAGATGGATTGATTGGGTTAAGAGTTGCATCACAACGACATCCTATTCGATGCTTGTGAATGGCAAACAGAAGGGGGGCATTTCCAGCCCCAATGAGGGGTGCAGCAGGGGTGCCCGCTTGCACCACTTCTTTTTGTGATTGTAGCAGATGCGCTGGCAGTGATGATGAGGCTGGCAATGACTGGTGATTTCTGTGTTGGGTACGTGAGAGGGGGCACTTCCATCCCCATTCTGCAATATGCCGATGACACGTGTTGTTTATTGATGGGGACCCAGAGCATACGACGCATACTTCATGCATTATGGATATATTTGGGGAGGTCTAGGGCATGAAATTGAACAAAGAAAGGTCTAAGGTCATCCCATTTGGTGTCACGCAGGAAGAAGCTCAGGTTCTTTTCGTATTTTGGTTGTCCGGAGGGTTCCCTTCCGACCACTTATTTGGGGCTCCCTTTGGTGGTTGGATGACTGCGGGTGGCGGATTGGAAGGTCGTTATTGACAGGGTTGAGAGTAAGGTGGCGGGTTGGAAGGCAAGAATGCTCTCTAAGGGGGGAAAGCTGGTCCTCCTCAAGCACACTCTGTCTATTATCTCGATCTTCTTCTTCTCCACGTGGTTGATGCATGTGGGGATGCAGAAGAGGCTGGAGGGGATGATGAAGTGTTTCTTTTGGTCGGACGGAAGGCAAGAGGGTGGGGGTTACACCTGGTGGGATGGGACACAGTGACGTTGTCGAAGAGGGAGGAGTAGGAGTCTGCAGTTTGGAGCTCATGAATAAGGCCCTGCTAGCGAAGTGGGCCTTTAGAATATGAGGGAAGTCAGAGGACATGGTCTGCAACGTGATGCGGAGCATCTATGTGGTCACTGGTTTGTGGAGAGCGAAGGCGTGAAGGTGGTCATCGTCGCTTTGGAGGGGGTTGTCTAGTGTGTTACTGGAGCTGGGTGATCTCGTGAGACCGGTGCTGGGTGATGGGCATGGTTTTGGTTTCTGGAAGGAAGATTGGCTGGGAATGGGTCCTCTCAAAGAGAGATACACGTGTCTCTTCACCATTGCGGGGGACAGAATGATGTGGTACATCATCTTTGGTCGACGAGATCGTGGTGCCCTACCTTCGTTGTTGCTATGTCGGATCAGAGGTGCGATGAGGTCGTAGCCCTCTTGAGGGATCTGGCGGGCATTGATGGTCTTAGCGGGGCAGGGACCATTTTGCTTGGAAGGAGGGGAGATTTACAGTTAAGAAGACTTATCGGTACTTCGGCAGGACGCAAGGGGCGCTTCAGAAGGATGTCGCTTAGGATTATAGTATTATTTGGGCTATCAGGGTTCCGATGCGAATCAAGATTTTCATATGGTTGGCAAGACGAGGCAGGCTACTTTCAAAGGCGCGCAGGACAAGGTTGCTGGGTACCGGAGAGATCACTTGCGATAGATACGGCCTTGAGCAGGAGGATTTGGAGCATCTCTTTTTAGTTGTTGTACCTCGGTCACGGTTTGGGAGCAGGCAACTGTGCCTTGGCTTCACTTGGTAGACAGCACGTCGTATTGGAGTTCTATTGGAGTAGCTTGTGGTAGTTCTCGGGGGGACGCAACTAGTTCTTTTGTCCTACTTTGGGCCATTTAGTGTGCTAGAAATGAGAAAATCTTTTGGAGCAGTCCATTTCACTGTGAGAGGTTGTTGGGACATTATAAGGCACTAATGTTTTTGTGGCAAAACTTGTAGCTTTGTTTTTTCTATCTTGACTATGTTCTAGCATATATGTACTCGGTATCTATTTTTGATTGAATAAATTTGCGGTGGGTTTCAATCTTGGGACTACACCATCTTTCTCCTAAAAAAACTCGTATAATCATCCTTTTACTTACAAGGAAAAAGTTTCCATTGTGGCCTCATCTAGGTTAATGATTGAGATTAGTTCAATAAGATGGCTAAGAATATATTACCATCTATACTCCATACCTCATTTGGCAAGATATGGAGCTCAAAAAGAAAGCCAAAGGTGTCTCCACCCTTAGACACCCTCACTATCTCCTTTATGAAGTAGCATCATCAATAACAAAGATTGAATTGTATCTTTTAAGCTGGGAGAACCTGGAACTTGTAACACTCAGTAACTTATTAACTTTACATATATATGCACATTTTGAGGTGGGTTCCAAAGTGGGACGCCACCCTTTTACCTTTTCAAAAAAATCTTTTCGGGTGGGAGGAGCTCATCACAAGAGATAGACAAACAATATAAGAATGATTCCATCCTAGGTTTACTAAATTAAAATTTATCATACATCGTCAAAACAGGAAACGGCATGGTCTCAGTATGCCGATTTTATTATGAGAGAGACATGCATTTCTAATTTCATTTCCTATCTCGACTACTTATATAATATTCCCATTAACCATAGACTTCCTTTCTCTTCCATGTGAGAGGCAATCTAGGTCTTATAATAAATATTTTCTTGCTCATTTCACCCACCATGGTATCAAAGTAATGATCCTGGACCTGTGATCTGAATCATCTGATACCCCACCCAAATACACCTCCATGTCATCCACCAAAATCCTAACTCCGTTGCTAGTTCCTACCTCCATATTGTTGTCAACCTACCCCATCGCAGTTGAGGGACCCGCATGACATTGGGGAATCTCATTGCTATTACTCAAACAAGCATGAAATGTATGCTGGCTTTCATATTCGTCCATCGGCCAAATAGGATATGTAATATGTATATGATTGGAATAATTATTGGAGACTCATATATGTTAGTGGAAAGAGATGTTTTATTATTCCATAAAACCCTAGGCTATCTTATATAGAGAGAACCCATGGGTAAATTACATAAGAAGCTACCAAGAAAATAAAAATAGCATAAACGATACACCGACTACATAATTATCTCTACACTCCCCCTCAAGATGGAGCATAGATATCAATCATGCTCAGCTTGGAAGAACACTTCTGGAATGGTCCTCTGAGCAATGGCTTGGTGAAGATGTCGGCAGTCTGCTCCCCTGAACTAACATGTGAAGTAGAAATCATGCCCTTCTGGATCATATCTCTAGTGTAGTGGCAGTCTACCTCAATATGTTTTGTTCTTTCATGAAAGGCAGTATTATTGGCAATGAACAATGCGGCTTGATTATCACATTGTAGCTGCATGGGCAGATGTACATCTATATGTAAGTCTTCTAGTACAGCTCGAACCCACATCATCTCAGTATTTGCTTGTGCCATGGCCCTATATTCAGATTCAACACTAGATCTAGCCACAACAGTTTGTTTCTTGCTTTTCCAAGAAACCAGAGAGCTACCCACAAAAACTGCAAAGCTCGAAGTAGACTTCCGATCCTTAGGGCATCCTGCATAATCCGCATCTGCACATGCTGAAATAGATAAATTTGTCCTTTTTAAACAGCAATTCTGTGCCTGGAGACGACTTTAGATACCTTAGTATCACATATATGGCATCCATATGTATCTGTCTTGGTTGTTCCATGAATTGGCTCACTCGGCTGACTGCAAAGGCAATACCAGGTCGAGTTATAGTGATGTAAATAAGCTTACCCACCATTTCTCTATACCTTCTCCTGTCAACTTCCTTAGTATCATTATCATATAATTTCATACTTGCATCCATAGGAGTACTCGAGGGTCTACACCCAACCATGCTCGTTTCAACAAGCAAATCTGTAATATATTTCCTTTGGATCATCACAAGGCCTTGTGCATTTCTGGCAAACTCCAACCCCAGAAAGTATCGTAGAGTACCAAGATCCTTTATAACAAACTGACGGTCCAAAAATGCTTTTGCCATCTTTATCCCCCGAGCATCATCTCCTGTAACCAAAATATCAACATACACCATGATGACAACTGTATCTCTAGGAGTCTTCTGGATAAACGAGTGATCCGCACTTGATCTCTTGAATCCTTGTTGTTCAATTAGATGAGAAAGCTTCTGAAACCACACCCTTGGGCTCTGTTTAAAGCCACATATTGCCTTATGAAGTCTACACACCATATGATTCTCCCCCTCAGTAGCGAACCCCGAGGGTTGTTGCATGTAGACTTCTTCTTGCATATCGCCATACAAGAATGCATTCTTAACATCAAGTTGAAACAAGGGCCAGTCGCGTACCACAGCAACAGACAGAAGAATACGAAGAGTGGAATGATGAGCAACTGGAGAGAAGGTATCCATATAATCCACGTCATATGTCTGAGTGAAGCCTCGCGCCACTAGCCTTGCCTTGTAACGGTCAAGACTACCAATTGTGTGGTACTTAACTGTGAATACCCATTTGCAGCTAACGACAAATGCTCCTGAGGGAGCAGGAACTAAGCTCCATGTACCCTGTGACTGTAGGGCAGCCATTTCCTCCTCCATAGCAGAACATCAGCAGTCAATCTTCAAGGCATCCTGATAATTCTGTGGTATCTCCACAGAAGACAAAGCCACAACAAACCTCTGAAAATCCCCTGTGAGACGATGAAAGGAAACCTGAGAAGCAAGGGGATAAGATGCACAAGTACGTTCCTGCTTCCGTATAGCAATAGGGACATCCAGATCATCAGCCACTATACTCGTCGGTTCACATTCCTCCTGCAATGATGATCCCTGCACATGCACACTATCCAGCCCATCATTAGCAATAACATCTGAACATACCTGAGGTGTGCTGGATGATTGACATGCAGCATGAGCAGGACATGACCAACGTGTATAATATTTCGGTAATGGCGAGACAGGTGATTTTGGTGGTGGTGGTGGTGGGGATGATGTTGGCGTGACAACGGGGACGGGGATGGACGTTGGTGGACTCAGAATAGGAGGAGGAACATAAACATCGTCATTAGATGTGGATGAGGCCAACCTGTCACCTGCAGGTGAGAAGTACATAACAGACTCAAAAAAAATGTAACATCAGCACTGACAAAGTATTTCCTGTTTATGGGATCATAACAATAGTATTCCTTCTGAGTCTGAGAGTAACCCACAAACACACACTTGACTGCTCAAGGTGAAAGCTTGTCAAGTCCCAGAGATAACTGGTGAACAAAAGCAACAGCACCGAAAACACGAGGGGTAAGAGAGAATAATTCTTTGTCGGGAAAAACAATAGAAATAGGAATTTTCTCATCAAGTACCGAGGACGGCATACAATTCACAAGGTAACAGGCTGTAAGGGTTGCATCTGCCCAAAAAGAAATAGGTGCACAACTCTGGATAAGCAGGGTTCGAGTAATATCAAGAAGATGACGATGTTTTCTCTCTGCGACTCCATTTTGTTGAGATGTGTAAACACATGTGGTTTGATGAATAATACCTCTTGAGGAAAAGAAATGTGAGAGAGAACGAGTGCAAAATATCCAAAGCATTGTCCGTACAAACATATTTGACATGAGAGGAAAAAATATTTTGCACTTCAATTATAAGATTTCTAATAACATCCCCTTCTTCAGATTTGTTCTTTAATAGAAATACCCACGACAAACGAGAGAAATCATCAACGACTACAAGATAAAACATGTGTCCCTGGTGATCAGGAACACGACTCGAACCCCAAATATCGACATGAAGTAATTCAAACGGTGAGCTACTACTCCGACACTAATGACTAGGGAAGCTAGCTAGATGGTGCTTTCCCAACTGACAAGCTTCACACTGGAAGGAAGAACTCGGAGGAATCTGAGGCAAGAGATGACGGATCTTCTGAAGCGGGAGGTGACCAACCGTAAATGTCATGTATACGAAGAGACTGGTCCGGTTGAATAAGAGGAGACGCCAGCATAGGAATTTCGGACCAGACGATAGAGACCATCCTGCTCAGAGCCACAACCAATCACCCTGCCCGTTGGTATGTCCTGAAATATAAGAGAAGATGGGTCAAATATAGCGCCACAGTGCAGATCCTTTGTAATCTGATTAATAGACAGTAAATTCATCGAAAAAACAGAGGCATATAGATTGTGTAAATGCATGGAAGGCGACAAGGAAATCTCCCCCTGTCCAATAATGGATGAATGAGTCACATCGGCTATTACCACTGACCGTCCTGGTGGAATCTCCCTGTATGACATGAGTCTATCTCTGTCGCGGCAAAGATGATGTGTTGCACCAGAGTACATAATCCAATCTGAGACATCTGAACTATGACATGATGGAAAAGCACAAGCACTACCTGAGGTGCTAGCAGAGGCTGAAGTACCGAAGAACCTCCTGGAGAATCTGCAGATACATGAGGCATAATATCGTGCAATCTCGCAACGAGCTCCTCGAACCTCTAGTCCTAAGTAGATGCTGACGGAGATGCAACATGCTCGGCTACTCGCGCCGATACTGGAAACCCATGCTTAGAATAGCATGTATCCTCAGCATGGCCTGTGCGATGGCAAAAAGTACACGGCTGGCGAAAACAACCACCTCGACCACGAGGTCCACGGCCACGGAATGAAGACGGATCACCTCTCCCTCGGGACACAGCCATCGCCGAGGGTGGTGGAGTAGAAGCACTGGACGAGACAGAGATGTGGCTAAGCCTCCGATAGACTTCCTCCATGAGAGGAATGGTAGCATCGACAAGTATCTGTGATCGGGCAGCATCATATTCAGGATCAAGAGCCGCAAGTAGGACCCCCATCATGGTAGCATTCCTAAAAGTCTTCTGTTGCTCAGGGGTGACCGTGAGAGAGATAGTATTGTAGAGTTTCTCAAACATCCCCGTAGGGATGTATACAAGGAATGTAGTGGCCGCCCATTTTACTTCATGGTGAATATGTCGTGCTGGAGCTGTAACATCTTCATCTCATTTCAGACCTGAGGATAAGTTGTTGCCAGTATGTCCCACATCGCCTTAGCAGTGGGCTGATGGAGAACATCATTAGCAAACTCCATCGACAACGTGCTTGACAGCCAGACCTTGGCATATGAATCACCAGCCTCCCAGGAGGCATAGGATCACAGTCTTCTTTGTAGGCTCTTCCTCGGTAAGAATGTGCTTCTTATCATTCGACTTCATGAGGCTCATGAACTGCATCGCCCAGAGCTCATAGTTCATCCCATCCATCTTGACTATTGGCGTATGACCTTTGAACGCGCCTATGGAGCGCATATCGACTTTATTTTCTGACATGTCGTCGGAGACGAAGAACTAGGATTTGTAGACCAAAAGACAAGTGTTAACATAAACTTCATAGGATTTGAGTGCATATGTAGACTTTACGCACTCAAATCCATTGAGATGGCAAAGGGGGTGGCTGCGGCAGAGGTTGGGTCGGTGGTGGGGTTGTCGGCGAGAGAGGGCCCGTCGAGAGGAGAGGGGGCCTACGGAGGGAAGAGGCCGACGGGGGGAAGGGGGGCTGCGACGGAGAGAGAGAAGAAAGGCGACGACGGGCGGCGGCGGGAGGAAGCGGCGGTGGTGGCGGCGTCGGGGAGAGAGGGGGGCGGTGGGGGGAAGGGTTTTGGGTTTTAGGGTTTTGGCTCTGATACCATGTTGGTGGAAAGAGATGTTCTATTATTCCATAGAACCCTAAGCTCTCTTATATAGAGAGAACTCATGGGTAAATTATATAAGAAGCTACCAAGAAAATAAAAATTGCACAAACCATACACCGACTACATAATTATCTCTACAATATAGGGTAGACAGCTAGTACATTTCCCTATTCACAAGTTTGTCATTGTAATGGAATAATTTGATTCGAAAACCCCATTTCTGAGCTAATAGTTTTCATTTCCCATCTCATGGAAAACCATATTCATTCCGAGTTTAGCTTGATCCAGTTCTAGAGGTATTCCATGTGAACCTTGTCTAAGGAACATTATGATATTATGAAGGATTCTCTCAAGAAGACTGACTAAGACTATGATATCACAAACTGGCTCTGCATTAGGGTTGAGCATTCGATACAGTGAATCTCCTCAACAAGGAGGCATCTTAGGAAATGTAGGAGGAGCTTGCTAAGACATTCTCCCGATATAAGACCATGTCACTACTTGTTGATATATATACATGGATCTGGTCAACGCCGTAATGGGACTCCACTCTCACCCAATATTACATTCATTTTTTACTAGAATGAGAAATGGTATGGTCCCAAGGTGAGGTACACTCAAAGCAAGGCCTTAAATGTCGGTTTCGGTCACCATTTCGGTATCGACCAAAATAGAATTTCGATGTAATTTCGGTGGAATTTCGACCGAAATTTCGGTCATTTCGGTCATTTTTTGTACTAGGACCCCCATATTTCGGTCATTTCGGTCATTTCGGTCGAATTTCGGTTTCGACTGGATATCGATATTCGAAAGAAATTTGACCGAATTTCGCTGAAATTTAAGGCCATGACTCAAAGCACATTTATTTACAAATATAGAAAATGTACAAATAAATGATGAGCAGGCCGTCAATAACATCAAAGGCCTTTCAATCACAATAAAGGAAGCAACCAACTGAGATTGAGAAAAGCCTGAGAAACTTGGCTATTTGTGCACACATCAATAAATGTGGTCTTCCAGGCTTTCCTCCAGAGAATTTGAGCCAAATTCTTTTTTTTGAAGATCAAAGAGGGGGTAGCACGCTATGGTGCCCTCCCCAATAAATTAATTAAAGAAAAGAAAAAAAGGAGCAGAAGAAGTACAAGCGAAAAAAGTCAGAGAAGTACCCAGGCTTCCACAAAAGCCTTGGACTGAAACACAACATTCTCAATATAGAATCTATGACCCGAGAACACCAGGGCATTTCTAGCCAGCCAAATACTCCAAAGCAAAGAAAGCGGACCCAAAATCTCAGTTCGCGGTCGGAGGCGGACGGAATGAAATGAGTCCCAGAAGGCGTCGAAGGACGATGTGCTTACCCAGCCAAGGCCCAGATCACCCCAAGAATCGGCAATGCAAGAACAAGTGAAGAACAGATGGTCCACCGATTCAGTGCCCACCCCGCACAAGTAGCAGGTCTCAGACGAAGAGCCGTAGAACCGCGCACACCGGTCCCGAGTCATTAAGCGCTTGCGCCTGAAGAGCCATAGGAAGAAACCAATCCGCTCAGGGAGGCGAAGTTCCCAGATCAAAGAGCAGTCCTTAGTGAGGACCTCGGAGGGAGCGGGTGGTGGCCTGCGAATCACCACGTAGGCCTTCCTGACCGAAACAGAGGTGCCCCTCCAGACCCAGTGGTCCCTCCCCCCGCTGGGACCCTCGCAGTTAGCTAACGAATCATACAGACGAAGGAAGTCCTCAAGCCTTTGGTCCGAAAAATTTGCGCAGAAACGAGGCATCAAGTTCCCATCAGACCACACATCAGCAATCTTTGCATCCCGGTCCGCCGCCAAGGCAAACAGTGGAGGGAAGCGGATGGCGAGAGCCCCATCGCCGGTCCAGTTGTCGGTCCAGAAAGCAAAAGAGAGGTCGTTGCCCAAGATGGGCAGGAAGAGCTCGTGAAAACAAGGGAGCAACGAGAGAATCCCCCTCCAGAACGGGGACGGGCGCACCCCCGTAGGGAGCATAGCAGCCACAGGGCAAAAATAGTCGTATATACGACGGAGCAAGGTGCAGCAAAGATCGTCATCACTCCCCCATATTTTCGAGACCCACTTCAAAATTAATGCTTCGTCCATAGCATCCAATCTCTGAACACCCAACCCCCCATCCGCCTTCGATAAGGTAACAGTACCCCAATCCACCAAGTGCATGCCCCTGGCATTCTGCCCACACCCGCGTCAGAGGAATCTTCTCATCACCCTTTCGATACGTATGCGAATTCCCTTTGATAGAATCTGAGAGGACATGAAGAATATCAGAATTGCCGCCATAACCACTTTTAGGAGGACCAGCCTCCCCCCTCTGGAAAGGATGGAAGATCGCCAACCCGCCAACCTGCCCTCCAGCTTCTCAACCACCGGAAGCCAGTCCGCCAGCCTCAACCGCCCGATAGTCAATGGTATGCCAAGATAGCGAATCAGCAACTTGCCACAGCCCACCCCCAAATCGACAGAGCAACCTCGCGCCTCCTCGAAGAACGCAAAGGGGACCAACAAGGATTTCTCTCGATTTTGGACAAGGCTCGAAAGCTCGCCAAAAAGCTCCAGCACGGTAGCGACAGTACCGATCTCCTCCCTGCCGCCCTCGACGAAAAATAGGGTGTCATCAGTGTACTGGATAAGAGGAACAAGGGGATCGCCCTTGGAGAAGTCCGAAAAAAGGCCACCATGTTGCACCTGGGTCAGCATGCACGCCAAAGTATCCGTCGCAATGACAAAAAGAAGAGGAGCCAGAGGGCACCCTTGTCTGACCCCCCGTTGAGGATGGAAAAAATCGCCCTCCGGGCGGCCATTAACAAGCACCGCCATAGAAGCTGTGGTAACACAACGCTTCGTCCATGAGATCCAACAGCTCAGGAACCCCCGCCTATGCATCGCTTTCCACAGGAAGCGCCAATCAAGCGTGTCATACGCCTTTGCAAAATCGACCTTCCAAAGCATAGTCTTCGTACCAAGCCGCTTCCAGTCCGCCACCAACTCAGAAGCCAAAACCAGGGAGTCCCCAAGTTGCCTGCCCGGGACGAAAGCTGATTGGAAGGGAGAGATAATGTGTGTAAGCACCCTATTGAGACGGATGGCAAACACCTTAGCCACAATAAGGTAAAGCCCGTTGGAGAGAGCAATGGGCCGGAAGTCCTCAATGCGCTCCGTCGCACCATGCTTAGGGAGGAGAACGATTAACGCCCGATAAATCTTCTCAACCCCGCGTTGCAAAGACACATCTCCTGCACCACCTCGTCGACGTCCACAGCGAGCAGGTCCCAGAAGTCTCGATAAAAGGACATCGGGAACCCATCTGGTCCGGGAGCCCCATCCGCGTTAAGGGACCAAACGGCGGCCTTCACCTCCTCCAAGGTCACGGGCATAGTCAGGCTCGAGGCGTGCTCCGGCGAGAGCCTCTCTGCCCCCCGACCCAACCACCTCCACCTGCGCCGCAAGGCCCGTGACGAGAAGTCACGAAAATGCCTGGCAATCAGATGGCCCATCTCCGCGTCACCCGCAACCCGCACACCATCCACAACGATCGAGCGAAGAGCATTAGCGCGACGTCTCCCGCTGGCAACACGGTGAAAGAAAGCAGTGTTGGCGTCCCCCTCCACGAGCCACCTGTGTCTACATCTCTGGCGCCACTCCGCCACCTTTTTCTTGTCCTCGAGTGCCACCTACCAGAGAGCATTTTCCCTCCTCTCGAGATCCTCGGAGGAGAGAGGGCCGGAATCCTCGAGCTGGTCAAGGCCCGCGAGAACCTCCTCCGCGGAGACTCTGGCCTCCCGGCGGGTAGCGTGTGATTCCTTCTTAAACGTGCAAAGTCTCCCCCGCAAGGAGACGAGTTTCTGGAAAAATCTTGAGACAGCCGAGCCAAAAACGACCGTAGAGGTCCAATGCGAGGAGACCATCGCGCGGAACGACTCCTCTAAAAGCCACGCCTTCTCGTACCTGAAGAAGCCCCGGTGTTCCGAAAGCTCCCACGAGTCCCAGATCAGGGGAGAGTGATCCGAGCGAGTACGGATCCTGGCCGACGCAAAGCAAGAAGGGTAGAGGTCTAAAAGCTCCGAAGAGGCCAAGAAACGGTCAATGCGGGAGCGAGATCCCGAGCTCCGCCACGTGTACTTAGTATCCGAAGCGTCAAGCACCTCATATTCCAGAGAGTCCAACAACTCCACAAAGTCAGCCGATCCAGGGTCTTAGCCACTACGCAAGCCCGGCCGGTCGGAGGAGAGCAACGTCACATTAAAGTCACCACCAATGAGCCACGCGCCCCCTGGGAAGGAGGCTTCTGGCCGAGCGAAGTTCATCCCACAACTCCCGCCGGTCACTGGCAAGGCAAGGCCCATACACGTACGAAACGACAATAGTCGTCACTGAGGAAAGGCACTTTAAGAGGACCGTCAATACATGGGACCCCCTTAACTCCGAGCGAAGAACAAAGCCACGGTCCCTCCAGGCAACCAGCTCACCGCCCGCAGAACCAACCACGTCAATAACGCGATAATCAGAGATGGGGCCAGCATCAAAGGAGCGCCAAACGTCCAACGTACAGAATTGCAATTTGGTTTCCTGGAGTAAAATGATGTCACAACCCCATTCGAGGAAGCGAGAACCCAAGACCTTCCTTTTTTCTGGGTCACCCAGACCCCTTACGTTCCAAGTGAGGATCTTCATTTAGCATCGCCGCAAGTTCCCCCGAGAAGGACGACTCCAACCACAGAAGCCACTTGAGTCATACGAGCCGATACCGGCGGAAGCGTGCTGATGGCCTTTCACGAACGCGGGCGTCTCCTGTATCTTTTACCGATCCACCCGGAATCAGTCCCCGATGGGGCCATCGTCGAAGACGACCCCAAATCCAAAACCTCAGCTAAGAGTGGTTCCCTAACAGCTGGAGCACCCATCGCCACACCCGCACCCCGCTGGGGCAACGAGGGGAAAGGGCTCACATCGAAACGCACGCTCCAAGCGGGCCACCTAGGCCCAAACAGATCAGCAGACAGGAGGGTGCCATCCCAGGCATCGGAACGATCAACATGGTCCCTAGCCGGGAGATCCGAGGGACCCGCATGCGGATCCAGAGACCCGCACGAAGCAAGTGCGGTACAAGTCCGCGAAAGGGACAGCCGAAAATCCGAACCCGCAGGGGGTCCATCTTGCGCAGAAAGCGGGCCAACAGACGACCCGACAAAGAGTGTCGAGCTTGCAAAATCCCAGGGGCGAAAATCGATAGGGGTGCACGTCCCAAAAACGATCTTTTGCAAAGGCGCCAGCAGACAAGGCGTCACCCCCAGGGGGGAGATGACACACGTGGCGTTTGGGACACCACGACGATCCAAGTCGCCAGGATACGAACCGTCCGCAAGAACTGAAGACGATCCTGCTTCCATAGGAACCGGAGCCTTAGCACCGACAACATCTAGATGGTGGCCGGCACCGGCGCCCCCGCCCAGCGGCGATGGCAGCTCCTCCGGATCCAGGAGACAAATCCGCAGAGGTTAAGAGAAGCGCCCCACAACCAACTCCGAAACCGAGAGATCACAGGTGGAGTCGGGGCAGTCCAAGAGAATCAGAGTAACCTTCGGGTCCGATCCTGGGAGCGTGCCATCCGCAAGGATAAGAACGACCGAACCAAGGCCTCTTAAAGGAGGACCCAAAACATGCACGGAGTGCGAGAGGAAAGGAACGCCCCTAACCTCAGCCGCCCTTCGCGAGACACGATCCAGACCCCCATCTGCGAATCTAGCAGGCCTCCAGGTGAGCCCACCCGGCCCCTCCCATGCTAGCAGTCGCTCACGCTGAACTCCCGACAACCCCGCGCACAGCATCTTCGAAAGCTCGTAGCGACGACATCCTCATGGAATGTGTCGGCGAACTCCTCCACAATGCCTAGCCGGATCTCCTCCACCGATATAGAGTCTTCCCTCCACGAGCCGGTGAGGATCCCATGTAGTGACGGAAGGGCAGGAGAGTGAGAGTCCCCGCCTTCCGCCATGCAAGCCGCCCCCTTTATTATGTCCTTCACGAGACCGATGTCCATCCATTCCCTATCGAAAGGATATGAGAACTTGGAAGCCAATGATCATGCACCTCCACAGGACTTCAGATAAGTTCCTATTCAACCATCGTTGGACAACCTCATGAAACGAACTTGGATACACCAAAACTGGAAACCAGAAATTAGGAGGGTTACAGTACGTATATGTTGTGCACACATCATCCAAATAATGCGAAACTTCTTCAGCTCTGCACAGAACACTACATTTGCCAAGCTGAGAACAGAAGTTTAACGTGATGATGAACATTATCTGCATAGGATCTTTCATTGCCGAAGATGACGCCATTTTGAGAATTCCAAGCACCCAGAGCAATGCTGGAGGTCTGAAACAGTCCGGCACCGCATTGAAGCAAGTTGAGATGGAGTCCCAGAACTGAATTCCCGATGAAGTATCTAACCAAGGCAGGGTGTCAAATTCCAAAGCCACCTAGATGAGGGACACTGAAAAAATTAGCGCTTGCCATCTTCTGGGGCACTAGAGTATATTGGATGGTACATCCACCGTAGATAAGCCCTTGTGCCATAAACCTTTGTCAACAACGAGCTTATCGCTGAAGGCAAAGAAAAAACCTTAATTCAAAGGGTAATGGTGACTTCTAAATGACATTTATCACTGGCTGATGCAGTCTTCCATGGACTGATGAGATGTAACAAAGTGCTTCGGATGCACCTTTAACCGTGAAACAGCCTGCTATCCAAGTCCAAGGATCACAACCATCACCTGGGTCATCGAAGTCTCTCAACTCATCCACCATGCTCAGGACATCAGTGAACCTATGATCTGTTTGAATGGTCTCGGTGACGGTGAATGACCTTTAGTGGTCAACAACCGTACCTTGACCGTTTCGCGGCCGGCAATTGTGGGAAGACCGGATCCGACGGAACCACGTCGTACGGGTGCGGAGAAGATGGGGGCGGACGGCTCAAGGGGCTCACACCCTATAAATAGACCTTCCGACAGAAGGAGAAGCCATCCAGCAATGCCTCGAGTACGGGAGCTCCCCTTCTATCCCTCTCTCCATTCTCCACCATCGTCGCCTTCTTGTTCTCTCTCTCGCGGACGACGTCGACCCTCTGCTCGACTTACCTGAGGATCCCGATCTACCTGGACCGGTATCGGAGCCAGGTTTTGAACCTGAATCACGTTCATTATTTTTTTTGTAAAGGATAACCTTGTGCTCCCATATTGATTATCTGTCTCAAAAAAATCCTTTTTTTACTAATTAACTCACATTTTCAATACTTATAGTTCGTTATTTTTGTTTTGCATTAAGTTTTTTTAATTAAGGTAATATTGCAAGTCATTCCTCTAATTGTCATTAAATTTTTTTTAATAATTACTAAGTACATTCATTAAAGTTGATCAATCCCGTACCAACCTTATATTTATTTCATTAGATCCAAAATGACAATAGTCACTGAAGTCAGAAAAATTGAGTACCTGAATGGTACCAATTATGAGTTATGAAGTAGGAAGATCTACTATGGATTGATGCATGACAGCATCCATGCCCTCATTGATAAACATGGTCCAACACTGTCAGAAAATCCGACAGCAGAAGAAATACGACCCCACGAACAGTGGGAGAAGACCGATAATAGGGCTAGGAGTCTCATGGTCACACATATGGAGATGAACTTGATTCGGGACTTTGTGACATGTAAATCATCTTACGAACTCTGTAACGCAGTCAAATACAAATATCACACCAAGTCGGAAGTGTGTCCAACTCTTTCTACACAAGTATAACTCGTGTAGGACGAAAGAATCCGAGAGCGTTCAAGTACATGTGAACAAGATGATTGTGATGGCAAAGGATCTAGAGGCTGCGGACTGTGCCATTTCGGAGAGGATGCAGACCGCAACGATACTCGGAAGCCTCCCTCCATCGTTCAATATGGTTGCCACATCTCTGAGGATGAATGGGACCATTAAGAATGTGGTGAGCTTACCAGCTCAGCTAGCAATTGAGCAGGACCTCACGAAACAAAGATCAAAGACTGAGATCATTGAAGTTTAGGAAGAAGAAAAAGCAAATATTGTGCACACGAAGAAAAGGTAGGGCCCCTCCAAGGCGAACTTTAAGGAAAAGAGTGGGAACTACCCACGTGGCTCTTGCTACAGTTGTGGCAAATATGGTCATTTCAAGACCAATTGCCCCAAAATGAAGAAGCCGGAAATTTCAAATACCCATGAACGAAATTTCAAGAAGAAAATTGGGTTTGCATCTATCGTGGAATGCAACTCTGTCGTCACAGACAGTGACGAATGGTGGATCGAATCTAGAGCAACCAGACACATCACGAAGACGAAGGAGGGCCTGGTGGACTTCAAGGAGCTGAGCAAAGGAGAACAGATGATCTTCATGGAGAACAACACCTACCTAGACGTGGAAAGTATTGGGACATACAGACTTGATCTGGGGGATAGCGTTATGATATTGAATGATGTGCTATATGCCCCATGAATACGTCGGAATCCGATCTTTGTCCCAGTGTTGCTCAAGAAGTATTTCGAAGTCTGATTTTATAATAAGCGGGTATCTATAGGCAAGAATAAGAAGGTCTATGCAATGGGAAAGTTTGTGCCCGAACATGACCTATTATGTCTTCCTAAAATAAGCCCTAATGAATCCATAAATGTCTCTTCTGAGTATTCCTTCTGTTGTTTGTCTGACTATGACTTGTAGTACATTAGACTGGGTCATTCAGAAAATTCTAAGATGGATCAAATGATGAAGGCAAATCTGTTGCCTAAGATCACGAGTGCAAGGACATTGCCATGTGAACACTGTCTGATTGGTAAAATGACGAAAAGACCCTTCTCAATCGGAATTCGATTAACAAAGTTACTAGGTTTGATCCATTCGGGCATATGTAGATCACTGAGCGTCAGTATACATATAAATAAGGAATACTTTATAACATTCATTGATGATTACTCAAAGTTCTCCTATGTCTATCTCTTAGGAAGAAAGTAGGAAGTACTTAGAATATTTAAGAGACAAAAGACGGAAGTGGAGACAAGATTAGGAAAATCAATCAAGACCCTTTGGACAAATAGAGTTGGGGAATAAACATCAAATGAATTTGAGGATTATTGCATTCATGCAGGCATTCGCAGGTAGACTACAATGCCCTATACACCACAGCAGAATAATATTGTAGAAAGAAAGAATCGATCCTTAATGAATGCAGTAAGGTGTATGCTGTCACACTCAGGACTCTCCAAGAAATTCTGGGGAGAGGCAATGTTAACTGCGAACTACGTACAGAACAGGATTCTCACCAAGTCCATAGAATCAACGTCATATGAAATATGGAATGGCAGAAAGCCCAAGTTGGACCATCTCCAGAAATGAATATGTGTTGCACATGTTCTGGTACCGAGCCAGCTTAGGGACAAGCTAGACTTTAGAACATTAAAATGCAAGTTTATTGATCATAGTGAGAATTCTAAAGGATATAGGTTCTTCCATGAATCCAAATGTCTAACTGAAAGTTGTGATGCAACTTTTTTGAAAACCATCAAGAAAAGGAGCATGAAATAGAGGAATCAGATTCTCTGATTATCCTACAGGACAATGAAGACGGCTTGAGCATTAGACAAGAAATTAAGAATGATATCGATCATCCAAATATAGAGAATGGACCTATGGAACATGATGATCCTTTATAAGAAGAGGGCGGACCCACACAACCTACGAGTATAATCGACAACAAGAGACCCAGAACACGGCCCGCATGGAAGAAAGATAAACATTTCGGATGTGAGGCGTCGTGCTACACCGTAGATGAGGATGTCACAGATTGTACAGATCTCATATCCTTTGATGAAGCTATGGATTCGCCTGAGTCAGAATCATAGACGGCCGCCATGAAGGATAAGTTGGACTCAATCGAGTGAAACGGTGTATGGGAGCTATGTGATTTGCCAGAAGGTATGCAATACATAGGATGTAAGTAGGCATTGAAGAAGAAGTACCAAGTCAATGGTGCTGTTGACAAATACAAAGACAGATTAATTGCCAAGGGTTATACTCAGCAAGCTGGAATAGATTTCCAGGAAACCTACTCTCTAGTGGCTAGGTTTGCATCTGTTCGGATGATTTTAGTCATAGGTGCATAAATAGATTTGAAATTATTCCAAATGGATGTGAAGACGGCCTTCCTTAATAGAGAATTAAGGGAGGTGATTTATATGCGACAACCTGATGGCTTTCGAGATGAAGGTCAGGAGAAAAGGGTTTACAAGTTAAAAAAGTCGTTATATGGCTTGAAGCAGTCTTCACGACAATGGTAATCTCAAATTTCATGAGAAAGTTATCCAATTTGGATTTGTTGCAAATAAATTGGATAACTGTGTGTATCTCATGAAGAGTGGGAGCAGGTTTGCAATCATGTCATTGTATGTGGATGGCATTCTGCTCAAAGGTAATGACATACAAATGCTCAATGAAATCAAACTGAAATTGAGCAATGATTTGAGATGAAGGACATAGGCGAAGCATCGTATATTCTTGAAATTCAAATAACAAGAGACATGGACTCAAGGACATTGAGCTTTAGTCAGGAAAGATATTTGAATACTAAATTAAGGAGATTTGGAATGCAGAATAGCACTCTAAGCTCCAACACCACTTGTTATGGGAAAGAGACTCAGCGAGAGTCAGTGTCCAAAAAAGGGGCAGAAACTTTTAGATGTACCATATGCCCAAGTTGCAAAAGTCGGTAATCGGTACTCGGTCGGTTGGGTCACTGACTAAGGATTAATCGGCAGTCAGGCAACTAATCGAATTTAGTCAGACTTTAATCGGTATTGAATTTTATGATTATTTAAATATATAACTCATTCTTATACATATACTTACATAGATTTTGTACATTTTTATACTACCATAATAAAATAAAAGAAGTAACTGAGTTTAAATAAAACATTAAGCATATTATAATAAGTTTGCATATAAAAAAAACAAAACATTAAAAAAAGATGGTATCTCCAAGCAAAAATTGGTCGATTAGTGTACCTAGTCGAAATTAGTCGGTACTCGGTCGGCCACCCCATTGACTAGACTAGTCGAATCTACTAGTCGGGCCAGTCGAGCGACTTTTACAACACTGCCATATGCACAAGTGGTGGGAAGTCTAATGTATACAATGATGTGTACTAAACCTAATTTAGCTTATCCAGTAAGCTTAGTAGATATCAAAGCAATCCTGGTCCAGCACATTGGGAAGCTGTAAAGAGGATTCTTCGATATCGGAAAGGGATAGGAAATCTGAAACTTGTGTATCAAGCAGTATCGCTTGAAGTAGTAGGATACTCCGATGTCGATTTCGGAGGAGATGTCGATGATAGAAAATCTGCATCGAGTTACATGTTCATGTTCGGTGGTGCAGCCGTTTCTTGGGTTAGCAAGAAATAAGGATGTGTATCTAGATGTACACAAGAAGCAGAATACATTGCATATAGCATAGCCACCACTCATGATGTGTGGATCAGACGTTTTCTAGAGAATCTAAGCCTCAAATTGGTCAAAGGGTCAATTGAAATGTATTGTGACAATCAAGCTACGATAAGCTTGATTAATAGTGGGGCTACTATTTCTAAAGGAAAATACATTGAGATCAAATATCACTATATACAAGATATAATGGGGAAGTAAGAAATCACGGTAACCTGCATACCTACCAGTAACATGTTGGTCAATTCCCAAACCAAGGAAATAGCAACAAAAATATATATTAAACATGTTGGTTTAATAGGACTAGGGAATATATGAGTCAAGGAAGATGTTTCATAGATAATGATCTTTATATGATAAATCTCCATGTATATACTACATGAATAGTGGGAGCGTATATGTTTTGACCACTTCGATCAAGTGAGAAATGCTTGAATGGTCTCGTTAAATGACCTTTAGTGGTCAACAACCATACCCCGACCGTTTCGTGGTCGGCAGTTGCGAGAAAATCAGATCCGACGAAACCACGTCGTGCGGGCACGGGGAAGATGGGGGCGGATGGCTCGAGGGATTCGCGCCTTATAAATAGACCTCCCGGTGGAAGGAGAAGCCATCCAGCAATGCCTCGAGTACAGGAGCCCCCCTTCCATCCCTCTCACCATTCTCCATCGTCTTCGCCCACTCATTCTCTCCCGCGCTGTAACATCCGGATCCGAATGAACTGAAGCTTCTGTCAAGAAAAGGATGTTGCAAGCAAGTTTGGATCTCCAAAGTGGAGATATTCAAAGGTACATATCTCTCTCCTCTTTGTTCTCATTAAAGTCAATGTTGAAGTTTATAATTCAATTTTTTTTGTTGCTATCCATCAGGTATTTTATCTATTGTTGTATGTTAGATAAAGCCACAAATCCCTCCAAACTTAGAGGATCAAAGGTACAATCTTTCTTCCTCCTCTTGCTGCCTTCCATGCATGATTTAGCCTATAAAATTTTTATTACAAAAGCCTTCTAGGTACCTGGGGTTGGGACATAAAAATCTCTTAACTGAAATTATATTATAAGAAAGTATTGGTCATATCAAACTCACAAATAAGCCTACTTTTGGTTCACCTCGACTTCATACTGGTTAATAGAGAAAAGGCTTTGATGCAATCAACTCCATACGTATAAGAGAATTCTTTTACTGAAAGCCCCTCTTTAAGCAAATCAAGCTTACCATCAAGTGTATGCTCTATAGGAAATAACCACCGACAGGAAACAAAAGTGACATTCAAAATAAAGGGCATGAGGTTAGAGGAGCATTCTTCTTATCATTCATGACCTGACTTCAGTTAGAGTTTTGTAATATATCAATATAATCTCTTAGAATCAATACAGTTAACAGTACATCAATGGATTGCATTCGGGATCAGATAAGTCATTACTCGTAATAATTAGAGATAGAATGGTGAACATATGATCTCACCCCTTCACATAGGGAAACCAACTGAGGTAAAGAAGCATCTTGAGTAATGTTTGATGAAGGGCTAGATTTGGATTGTTTATGAATTATGATTATGCTGCACTATTGAAAGTTCACATTCCCACATGTAGAAATCTTAATCACGTTTATCTATACCATTGTAACTTTGTGTAAACTAGGTTGGGGGAGTGATACCTTCTGAACAGATTTTTGGATAGAAGTTCGAAATTAGATACATATGTCCATTGGCTACAATCGCTCGAAATCAAAATCTACTGAGGATTGTTCAATTAGTGAAACTCTTGCTTCACAAATGAACATTGTAAGCCTTGCAACATATGACCCTGCTGCCACATTTTTTTATATAAGACTATGGATGGCCTTATTATGATCGATTTCTATCTACCTATAAGACACTGCTCGAATAAGAGGGCTTAATCATCATAGGCAATCTCCTTGATGCCACTGGTTAATTTCACATGTACAAACATTGATCGGATTTAATGTCTTACTTATAAAGGAGCAAATATGATGATCTTCTGAGAATTAATCTTTTAAAATATTAGAACTCTTCTCTCAAAGTCAATAAATGATTTCTCAAGATCTTTACGAATAAGAAATCATCAATCAATTGATCATTATGTATAGTCTACTATTCATACAATCTATTATATATATAGGATGTTATGGCAAATGGTCAGAAAACACCCCTCTTTTGATGTCTCAACTGGAACTGGTACAATTGAGACATGATTCTTGTTTAGGTACCATATAAAACAAAATGATAAAGACTAGTTAGATCCATATCCAAAGCGTAGATGGTGATCTTATGATTTAGAAATAATAAGATGTGACCACAAAGACCGATCATCTTCATAAATTAATCTTTTAGGTATACTCTACTATTTATGCATATCATCAAAGATAAGTAGTGACAAAATACCTAGAATTGTAAAGTTGACCATTGAAGAGATTGAGAAATGATGGGGTAGATGAATAAGTGAAATCAATGCTGAATCATTATATCAATAAGATCGTTGATCAAAAAGACCTATATCTGTACAATCAACCACATAAAGGATCAAGAAAGGATGAGGGATCAAGTCATTGATGACTGATAATTAAGAGTGTCAGTCATGGTGACCTTTACGCCTGACTGTGCGAGGGTGCGGTTACCCTCAGCTGGGCGGGAGATTAGGAAGCCCAGTTAAGGCAGCGGCCGCTTGGTGCGCGAGTCTAGGATCCCAGTCTTTTTCTCGGTTTTCTCGCGAGCGCTCGCAGTTTTTACGCATCTCTGGGATCCACAGGTTTTTTTTAAAGACCAGTTCCGCTGACCCTTGTTCTTTAGGGTACCTAGGCTGGAGGACCCTTGGTTTTAGTTTTTCGAGCTCGTTAGCCCGTACCGGTCGGGCCGGTTTTTCTTTTAGAGCGACTTTTCCGGAAAGTCTCTCTCACCCGTCTTAGTGGCGTAGTTTTGGAGTAGACCTATCCCTCTATTGGACCGCCTTCCAATTAGAGGGCGAGACGGAAGAGCCTTTTTTAGGCTACTTCACCGCTTGAGTTTTGTTTATTTTTCGCCAGCAGACTTGGCGATGCTACATCCGAATCATCCATGTATACATCTGAATCCTCTATGGCTACATCTGAATCAGTTATACATCTGAATCATCCATGTATACATCTGAATCCTCTATGGCTACATCTGAATCAGTTACAGTTGAATTTGGAAAAGTTACATTTGAGATTGGATTGAGTCACAAATGAGTTTGGCTAAAGTTGAGATGAATTACAGTTGAGTTGGTTTCATGGAAGCTAGGTTACAGTTAAGTTGGTTGTAGTTGTGCTAGTTACTTTTCCGCCAGTAATTCTTGATGAAGAGAAAAGATCGGTTTATGAAAATCGTCCTTATCAGATTTCGATCTACTACAACAGCCGTTCGAAATAGCTAGTGGACGTGTTGGGAACTTAGTTAGGATGCATTTTACTCCACCGCATGCCTACGAAGGCACCCCAACCCTAAGGCTTCTTTACTGCCTTAGAGTCATAGTGTGAGGTCTTATCTAGACCAAGACCACAGACTATCCACTAAGCTTGAGAAATTCAATATGAAAAGAATCAAAACATCAGACTCATCATCTACACTTACTATGGTCTAACCTCATGACTCACAAACATCAAAAGAGACCCGAATCATCTCGATCATGTCAATCATTAAATACTCAAGATATCATGATCAATTCAATCGTGATAGCCATTAAATAAATCATTGGAACATGAAATTGATGGGGAAGAATGGAAATCATATACAGTTTTATACTGGAGTCACATCTTAGAATCATAATATGAGGTCACACTCAGATCAAGATCCCAGATTATCCACCAAATCTGATTGATTGGATAAAAACCAAGAACAAAGACTCAACGTCCACATCTCAAGATCCATTAAACATGATTTATAATTAATTAAAAGGTGACAGTTTAAATATGGATCTTATAATCTTTGTATAAAAAATGATTAATATGGGTAATTAATGTAGGATGAGTAGAATGCAGTTTTACATACCAAACAACTTGAAAGCATGTTTCAATGCAAGTAGCTCTAAAAATTTAATTGTCAAAGCCCCTTTTACTTGCTTTCTTTTGGAGCCACTAAATTTCCTGTTATTTTTAATTAATTAAGATTTACTCAACACTGTTGATGTTCTTTTCTCCCTATTCCATGGATTGCAGGCATAATACCTGCACCATTGTATTGGGAGAGTTGAATGTCAGTTTCTGAAGCAAAACATACCAGGTATGTATGTTATAATTTTGTTCAAGGATATTATAAATGCTTTTATTTATCTTCTGATAAAATTGGGATACATGTATATAATAATGCAATTTCTGTTGTTACATATAAACTGATATGGAAATTTATGCAATATAATTGTGACATACTGTAGTTCTGTGGCTTACTAGTTAATTTGTGAATGTCATTCATAAAAAAAAAATTCCCTAATTTTCAGTATTGTAATGTGATCCTTAGCGAACATGATACTACGCGTAATATGTAAACAGGTATCCCAGATCCGAGAAGGAGCGGGTCTCACAGTTTGGTATCAGAGCTGTGGTACCCTGCTACATACATTCGTAGTATTATAGTTCCGATTGCATTAATAATCAGATAGCGGCAGTCCTCTGACTTGTCGTGAGTCTGATGGGAAATATGACATTCAAAATCAATGACCACAGATGTCACCAATTGCAACTTATTTCCATATTGTATCCCAAGAAGAGAAAAGGCATAATAGAATTATCCGCGAACATCAACTATTGTAATTACGGATATTGGTTCTTATACAGAACCATGGCATCTAGTGCCGACCTTTCTATCTTTTTAATTGATTCTGGAGCGATGAATGAACTTTGAATTTCTAATTTCAGTAGGTAGAGATGCAGATGCCCTAGATCATCCTTGTCACATTATGGGTCATGTGGCTAATTGATCATCATAAGACTAATAGTAAGATAGCTACCAATGTTGATTGGTGGACATGAGATGATAGCAGACTGTCTGCTACTACAGCTCAACAAGTTTGACCTAACTTTTGGTATGAATTGAATGCCAGATCATCATGCCATGAGTAATTATTTCATGAAGATGATTGTTTTCAGGATTCCGGACGTAACCGAGATTACCTATAAGGGTACATTACATGACTCCAAAATGGAGTATATCTCAGTGTTGAAAGCTCGAGGACTTGTTGGTGAGGAATGTGATTCATATCTAGTAATTGTCCGAGAGACATCTGACGGAGAGCCGATGGCTCAGGACATCGCGATAGTGTCAGATTACCCTAATGTGATCTTTAATGATTTGTCAGGTTTACCAACTGAAAAAGAGATTGAGTTCAAGATTACATTACTACCATATACACAACCAACCTCGATGGCTCCGTACCGCATGGCACCAGCCAATTTGAGAAAGGTAAAGGTGCAACTACATGAGTTATTTGACTTAAGTTTCGAGAGGCGAGCACTACATCTTGAGGTGCTCCCATTCTTTTTGTCAAGAAGGATGGACTAATGAGATAATGCTTTGGCTACTAATAATTGAACAAGAAAACGATAAACAATCATTATCCACCGCCACACATTGATGATCTGCTTGATCAGCTACATGGATCTTCGATGTTTTCAAAGATCGATCTCCGGTCTAGCTACTATTAGCCGAAGATACAAGGGTCAAATAATCCAAAAATAACATTCAGGACTCGATATGGACATTATGAGTTTATTGTGATGTTGTTTGGGCTCACGAATACACATGCAACATTTATGGACATGATGACCATGATTTTTCGTCCATATCTGGACAAGTTGCGGTTATGTTCATCAATGATGTTCTGATATATTCTCAAAATAAATGGAATCATGAAAAGATCTAAAGATAGCCCTTGACACATTTCAAGAGCATAAGTTGCATGCCAAGCTGAGTAAGTATGAGTTCTTGTATCCTAGATCTCATTCCTTGAGCATATCATTTTTGGAGCAGGTATCACAGTTGACCCTGCGAAAATTGAGACAATCATGTCTTGAGAACAACCCAAGACAATCATTCATATTCATAGCTTCCCTGGACTAGCGGGTTATTACAGATGTTTCTTCAGTAATTTTTCCTTGGTCATTCTTATCCTGACACGAGAAGAGAGTTCCTTTCATTTGAAATTGTTCATGCGAGCAGGCATCGGGACATTGAAGGAAAGATTGACGATTGCGCCTATTCTTGCACCTCCTTCAGAAACTCAGGATTATGATGTATATACAAATACTTCAAGAAAGGTTTAGGAGCGGTTCTGATGCAACCAGTCATGTGATTGATTATGCATCACCTCATTTGAGGTTGCATGAGCGAAATTACCCTGTCCGTGACTTAGAATTGACAACAATTGATTTTGCTTTGAAAGATCTGACACCACTATCTCTATAAGGTAAATTTCAAGATTTTCGTAGATCGCAAGAGGTCGCGGAGCCCCTTCTTTTCCTCCCCTCAACCACCACCATTCGCCCCCTCCATTTCATCCTTCATTCCTCCCAAGAAAACCCAACTTTTCACCTTGTCATCCCTTTCCGCAGAACCCATTGTTTCACAAATGCCTTTTTCCCTTCTTGCACCACTGCATTGACCTTTAAGCTTGATCTCTGCCGAAAAAACATGGTCTTGTGAGGGGTTAGCATGGAAGGGAGGGAGGGGACACGAAAAGGTGCAGCTTTGGTGCTTTAAGCATGCTTCGTGGGTTAGATTGGGGGTGGAGTCAGAGAAAGGTTGAATCTTTGTTAGGAGGTATGCCATCAAATCTTTTCTTTTTGTGATAGATTTCTCTTGTTCTCGATGGCAGTGCTTTAAATGTTGATCAGATGAGGCATGTGATTCTCGAAGGGAGTCAAACTTTAGAAGATTGAACGTTCTTACTCAAATGCATCGGTAGAAAAGATATGTTCTTCATCTGAATCTGGAGATTGGGGAAGAGTCGTGTGTGATCGTTTAGATTCTTGGGTTATACAGGTGGTGGCAGGGTAAGGTGCATTTGCGAGAAGGAAAAGGGACGTCGAACAAAAGCAAACTTACACAATTGATCTTCAAGCCTGAGACAAGCCCAAACAACCTGAGAACTATGGTCACCCCCTCTGCAGTCTCACCCTTCATAAGAAGATAGTATCATCAGCATATTGAAGAACTGGGATGGAAATCCCCTCACACTCGTAAGGAATCCGACCAAGAAATCATCCTCTCTTGCCTTCGACACCATTCTACCGTAACATCTATCACCACAATAAAATGCAAAGGTGCCAACGGGCATCCCTGTCAAACCCCACGTTGCGATTGAAAGAAACCACCCTCTTATTTGTCATTCACCAAAAATGGATACGAAGTTGTCATCAGACATCACTTCATCCTGTCAATCCATTCACTAGGAAAACATCTTCAATTAAGGACGCATATATGAAATGCTAGTCATCATATCCTTCGAGAAGTCCAACTTTTACATGAAACCATTGTTCTCCTTCCTCCACACCCGGCAACAATTTCAAATGCCAACACCCCATCAATCGTGTGCCTCCTTGGGATGAAAGTCGTATGTGCCAGATCAACAATAGAACACAGCACCTCTTGTAGTATGTTGGATAACACCTTAGCAAGGATCAGATAAATAGTATTCGACAATGATATAGGGCACAAGTCATCAATACGTTACACCACATCCTTCTTTAATAGAAGCAAAAGAAGGGAACGGTTCAGCCACTCAAAACCACTAATCGATTGGTGCAGTTCCTCAACTACATCCAGCACCTCCTTACGCACCATGTCCCAAAACTCCCAAAAAAAGAAAACAGGGATGTCGTTCGGTACCGAGGATCCATCAGAGTTCAGATCGAAAACCGCATGCTTGACCTCAAAAAGAAAAAAGGACGAAGCAATTCCTTGAACTGCAAGGCAAATAATCGAGAGAGATCTCTTACAACTATCTAGCGCCACTACTGAACATATGTATGTTGAGCTCAAAGTAATATCGCCTCATCGCATTGCCAATGCCAATAAAAATCGGCTGAATAGTCAGTCCAATTAGTCGAGTCGGGGTAACTGACTCTACTAGGCCTAGTCGGCCGATAGTCCCCCCCCCCCCCGACTAGTCGAGCCAACTAGTCATTCTAACCGGTCGATTTTTACATGAGGCTTTTTTATATTGTTTCTCATGGCTCCTATTTTTCTTAGTTTGTGTTCTTAGCTTCTATGCTTTACAAGGTTGCAAAAGTCATCCATGCATGGCTTAAACCATTTAGAACTCGGTCTTTTAAAAAAATGTACATTTGATTTATTCTATAAATGAAACCGCATATCAAAATAAAAAAATCAGAACGAGGGTGATGCCCCCTGCAACTACCGCAAGGGAGAGCACACATGCTTTTCCCTAGCATTCCCTCCACTAGGTTCGTTGACTAGGCAGTGAGGTCCTCGTGCCGGTATGGTATGGTGGCACAAGAAGGACATCACATAGTTAGGATTCGAGACATATCAATAGTTTATACTATTCAGTTTTGTATTATAGTTAATGCTATTGCTTACTATAAACATAGATAGGGCTGATTTATTTTTGCATGATTGCTAATGTCGTTTATTAGTATACATTTTTATGAACGTTAAATTTTTAAATAGGTATAGTATTCTCGTTTGTAGTGTTTGCCATTTTTGTTGTATCTGTGTTATGCTTTTATGAATGTATTATAGTATTGAAAATGTTTAAATATATGCAAATACAAGGTTGCAAAAGTCGATAGTCGGTACTCGGTCGGTCAGGTCACTGACTAAGGATTAATCAGTAGTCGGGCGATTAATCAGATTTAGTCGGACATTAATCGGCTTTAATTTTTTAAATATATAAATCGTTTTTATACATATATTATAATATATTTACATAAATTTATATATATTTTAACTATCATAATGAATCAAAAGAAGTAATTGAATTTAAATAAAACATTAAGCATATTAGAATAAGTTTGCTTTTAAAAAAGTAAGAAAATATGGTATCTCCAAGCAAAAATTGGTTGACTAGTGGACCTAGTCGGAATTAGTCGGTACTCGGTCGGCCACCCCACTGACTAGACTAGTCGGACCTATTATTTCGGGCTAGTCGGGGTGACTTTTACAACATTGTGCAAATATATAAAAGAGAAAAAAAGGAAAATGCACCCATGACCACACACAGTTGTGTGTTCTCATATGTAAAAATGAATATTTTTTTAATAAAAATATAAATCAAATCCGTTGATCTTAATTAAAACTATAAAATGAGGACCGTATTAAAATTTCATGTCATTTGGAACAATGTAATCCAGAGGTAAATTCCTACGTAATGTAATTGGAAAACTTTATTCCTCCACTAAGCCAACAAATTATTTTTTCTATCAATATTGTAGATATATAGCGCATACTATCTATGCGCTTCCCTATAGTGCATAGATTTGGTGTGCTTCTTCTACCATAAAGTGTTTGGGAATCTATATGATACGCTCTGCTGCTCCAAAAAAATAAACAGAACCTTATATCCCAAAACACGCTCGATATTCGACTCCTTGCTTGCTTGAGTGTTTCGCAAGGAGTGCTCTTGTTCTCTCGTTCTCCAAAGCCACCGAAGCACCCAAGACACCCTCGTTGTTCACCGATGCGCTCTCCACCACCGTACCCTCTGTAGTCGACGCCTCGAGGTGCCTGCTTAGGTGGCCACCTCTCGTTCTCCACATGTGTTTCCCTCTTCTAGGGTAACTTCCTCTGATGTTTGGAAACTTAGTGTTTTGTATTTTTTTTATGGGTTTTATTCATTGTTAGTGGTTGTTTTTGTGGAGCATTGGTCTTATGCATGACTTAAGATGATGTTGATGCATTTTATAGGAGGTCAATGGCATCTATGTATTGCATGTTTGAATTGAAGAGCCGTAGGGGTGACTCTAGTTGTCTAATCTTATGAGGTTTGGGATTGCGAACGTCCATGTCCTTCGAAGAATTGTTGGAATTGGATTGTACGAAAGTTCGTTGGATAGGAGCAGTCACAACATCAAGATATCGCATCACATTGGAACTGATACAGTGATGACAGTTATTACAGATGATGCTGATGATGATGATGTTCATGGTATTTTTCTTTACACCAAGACAATTACAAAGCCAGCTCCCATAAAGATGGTAGTAGATGCATTTCCGATTGAATGTGCACCTAGTAACCACGCCTTGGGAGAACTTGGTTCGCCCCCTATTGTTGGTCTATCTAGTGACGACCACACCTTGAGAATTTTCAAAATGAAAGTGGTATTGACAGCATTGACCATGAACTGAGTAAGGGTCGCACTTTCCAAACAAAAGATGACCTTATCTTTTCTATAAAGTACCACATATTTTCCCATTACAACTTCACAATTAAAGAATCTACCACATTGGTTTGGTCCATCTTGTGCTCGATGGACTCCAAAGGTTGCAAGCAGTTTTACATGGTCCTTACCGCAAATTTGATGGGATGTGGGTAGTCTCTAAGCTTGGCGATCCACACTTATGCATCAATCCGTCTGTCAATCAGGACCATCACCAACTTGACCGCAACTTCATAGCCAAGGATGTACTAGACTTTGTGAGGGATAGCCCAATTGTTCCAATATCCGTTCTTATTACTTGTATTCAGAAGGTATACAAGTATTGGGTTACAAAGAAAAGAATATGAGATTCCTTGTTCACATGAAATTGTTGTTATGTACCAAAGGTGTTCTGAAATTGATTCATGTATAGGTGAGTCGTACACTTGGGAGAATCAACTCAAGGTGTACCAAGGGAAATATTTCCCCGTGGGAGATATGGATACGTAGGCACCCTTGTCTTACTCAGAGTTAGAGACTAAACAAGAAGTTTAAGCGAAGTAAAGGGAGATCGCGGTCCATGAGGATCCACAATGAGATGTATATCAAATATGTTTCGCAAAGAAATACATGCGGCTTATATGGAATATTGGGTCATAGCAAATGCACATGTCCAAAGAAAAACTCACAAGCATTTTCATCCACTACTGCTCCTAATACGACAAGCCGAAGCAAAAATAGATGTGGAAAATGTCGGTGTTCAGAAAGACGGACCAGGCGGCCGCATATGCCTTCGAGAAGTCCATCTTCCACATGAAACCATTGTTCTCCTTCCTCCACACCCGGCAACAATTTCAGATGCCAACACTACCCCATCCATTGTGTGCCTCCCTGGGATGAAAGTCGTATGTGCCAGACCAACAATAGAACACAGCAACTCTTGCAGTCAGTTGGATAACACCTTAGCAACGATCAGATAAATAGTATTCGACGACGCTATAGGGCACAAGTCATCAATACACTGCACCACATCCTTCTTTAATAGAAGCAAAAGAAGGGAATGGTTCAGCCACTCAAAACCACTGTTTGATTGGTGCAGTTCCTTAACTACATTCCAGCACCTCCTTACGCACCACGTCCCAAAACTCCCAGAAAAAGAAAACAAGGATGTCGTACGGTACCAAGGATCCATCAGAGTTAAGATTGAAAGTCGCACGCTTGACCTCAAAAAGCAAAAAAGGATGAAGCAATTCCTCGAACTGCAAGGCAAATAATCAAGTTAGATCTTTTACTAACTATCTAGCGCCACTACGGAACATATGCATGTTGAGCTCAAAGTAATATCACCTCATCGCATCGCCAATGCCAAGATCAATGTTTTAAAAATTGACCGAGTAGTCAGTCCAATTAGTCGAGTCAGGGTAAACGACTCTACTTAGCCTAGTCGGCCGATAGTCCCCCCCCCCACCCGGACTAGTCGAGCCAACTAGTCAGCCTAGCCGGACGATTTTTACATGAGGCTTTTTATGTTGTTTCTCATGGCTCCTATTTTTCTTAGTTTGTGTTCTTAGTTTCTATGCTTTACAAGGTTGCATAAGTCATTCGTGCATGGCTTAAACCATTTATAACCAGTCTTTTAAAAAATTGTATATTAGATTTATTTTGCAAATAGAACCGCATATCAAAATAAAAAAAATCAGAACGGGGGTGATGCCCCCTGCAACTCCCGCAAGGGGGAGCACACCTACTTCTCCCTAGCATCCTCCACTAGGTTCGTTGACTAGGGCAGTGAGGTCCTCGTGCTAGTATGGTATGGTGGCACAAGAGGGACATCACATAGTTAGGATTCAAGACATATCGATAGTTTATATTATTTAGTTTTGTATTATTGTTAATGCTATTGCTTACTATAAACATCTACATAGCGCTAATTTATTTTTGCATGCTATTCATTCACTGAATCACTGCTAATGTCGTTCATTAGTATATTTCTGATGTTCATTTTTATGAACATTAAATTTTTAAATAGGTGTTGCCATTTTTTGTTTTATTTGTGTTATGCTTTTATGAATGTATTATAGTAGTGAAAATGTTTAAATATATGCAAATATATAAAAGAGAAAATGGAAAAGGCACCCATGACCACACACAGTTGTGTGTTCCCATATGTAAAAATGAATACAGTTTAATAAAAATATAAATCAAATACGTTGATTTTAATTAAAACTATAAAATGGAGACCGTATTAAAATTTCAGGTCATTTGGAATAATGTAATCCAAAGGTAAATTCCTACGTGATGTAATTGGAAAACTTTATTCTTCCACTAAGCCAACAAATTATTTTTTTCTATTAATATTGTAGATATATAGCGCATACTATCTATGCGCTTCCCTATAGTGCACAGATTTCATGTTCTTCTACTACAAAGCGTTTGGGAATCTATGTGATATGCTATGCTGCTCCAAAAAAAACAGAACCTTATATCCCAAAACACGTCTGATATTCGACTCCTCACTTGCTTCCAGTGTTTCGCAAGAAGTGATCTTGTTCTCTTGTTCTCCAAAGCCACCGAAGCGCCCAAGACTTCCTCGTCATTCACTGACGCGCTCTCCATCACCGTACCCTATGTCGTCGATGCCTCGAGCCACCTACTTAGGTGGCTACCTCTCATTCTCCACATGTGTTTTCGTCTGATGTTTGGAAACTTAGTGTTTTGTATTTTTATGGGTTTTTATTCATTATTAGTGGTTGTTTTAGTGGAACATTGGTCTTATGCATGACTTAAGATGATGTTGATGCAATTTATAGGAGGTCAATGGCATCTATGTATTGCATGTTTGAATTGAAGAGCCATAATGATGACTCTAGTTGCCTAATCTTGCAAGGCTTGGGATTGCGAACGTCCATGTCTTTCGAAGAATTGTTGGAATTGGTTTGTAGGAAAGTTTCCTTGGATAGGAGCAGTCACACATCGAGATATCGCATTGCATTGGAACTGATACAGTGATGACAGCTATTACAGATGATGATGATGATGATGATGATGATGATGTTCATGGTATTTTTCTTTACATTAAGACAATTGCAAAGTCAGCTCCCATAAAGATGGTAGCAGATACATCTCCGATTGAATGTGCACCAGGTAACCACGCCTTGGGAGAACTTGGTTCACCTTCTAATGTTGATCTGTCTAGTGATGACCAGACCTTGAGAATTTTCGAAATGAAAGTGGCATTGACAGCATTGACCATGAACTGTGTAAGGGTCACACTTTCAAAATAAAAGATGACCTTATCTTTTTTGTGAAGTACCACATATTTTCCCATTACAACTTCGCAATTAAAAAAATCTACCACATTGGTTTGGTCCATCTTGTGCTTGATGGACACCAAAGGTTGCAAGTGGTTTTTGCATGGTCCTTACTGCAAATTTGATGGGATGTTGGTAGTCTCTAAGCTTGACGATCCACACTCATGCATCAATCCGTATGTCAATCAGGACCATCCCCAACTTGACCGCAACTTTATAGCCCAGGAGGTACTAGACTTTGTGAGGGAAATTCCAATTGTTCCAATATCCACTTTTATTACTCATATTCAGAAGGTATACAAGTATTGGGTTACAAAGAAAAGAATTTGAGATACCTTCTTCACATGCAATTGTTGTTATGTCTCAAAGGTGTTTTGAAATTGACTCATATATAGGTCAGCGGTACACTTGGGAGAACCAACTCAAGGTGTACCACGAGAAATTTTTCCCGTGGGAGATATGGGTACGTGAGCGCCCTTGTCTTACCAGAGTTGAGACTAAACAAGAAGTTTAAGCAGAGTAAAGGGAGATCTCGATACATGAGGATCCACAATGAGATAGATATCAAAGATGTTTCGCAAAAAAATACATGTGGCTTATATGGAACAATGGGTCATAGCAAACGCACATGTCCAAAGAAAAACTCACAAGCATCTTCATCCATTATTGATTCTAATACTACAAGCCGAAGAAAAAATAGATGTGGAAAATGTCAGTGTTCCAAAAGACGGGCCAAGCGGTCACATATGCATAGTCAGTGACCCTTCCGAATCGCATATACAATATGCGGTGTATATACGGTTTTGGAGAGTATGTGGCTGACTAAACCGCATATGTGATTGCATACTCAGTCACCTTTAAGATAGACACCACCCTCACTTAAGGCTTCAACTGGTGTTGCTGTCCTTAAGGCTTTAGCTTCGGCAACTGTTGTTTCCATTCAAGATTCAGATGATACTGTTATAATAACAATAAATATTAAATGTTGTTAGTTTTTTACTTTGAATTTGATTTTATAGTAGTTTAGTCTCAGGCATATGTTTAACTTAGCTTTTGTTGGCCTACAGGTTTTCAAGCTTCAAATGTTGTTATTGTAGTTTCCAATAAATGTTAAATTTAGTTATTTTTGACTTGCAATTGATTAAGCTACAATTTATGATAAATTTAGTTATTTTTTACTTTAAATCAATTTTATAGTATTATATTTTCTTTCTTTTTATTTAATTTGCTTTTCCCTTCAAACTACAAATGTCATTTACGTAAATTTTAAAATTACTTATTTTTTATTTTCAATCAATTTTATAGTAGTTTGTTCTCTGTCTTTTATTAAAATTGATTTTTGTTGTTGTTGCCTTCAAGCTTCAAATGATGCTACTATTATTATTTTTGAATTAAAAGATGACAAATTCTTATTCTAAAATTAGTTATCGTTATTTTGAAATTTGTTTATTATTGTTATATTTCATAAGATTGTTTTTGCTTTTATATTTTTATTTTAACAGTAAACATGCCAACTAATTCCACCTCTCAAATTGTTGTTACGAAGAACTCTTTATCTAAATGGATACCCTTTGGAAATACTTTGGTTGAAATCACATCGTACTAAAAGGTCTACGTTTTACATTTCCTTTATGTTAGTTTTTAAAAAAAACATAAATTTTTAATATTTGAATTTATTATTATATTTTAAATTAATTTGAATAAAATAATACAAATCGCACAATCCACATATACTTCCACATATCCACTTATTCACTTCAGACCGCCTGACCGAACGAATACTGCATACTGACTTTCTAAACCTTGGAAAATGTGGAGAGGAATGGCATAATAAGCGAAAATGCACCAGTCTCAGTAAGTTTGTTATGTATCTCTTTACGACAACGGTTATATTTGCATAATAAACATGATTTGTTGCTTTAAACATTTGTTATATCTTCTCTTTCTCAATTACTAACGTATATAATTGATATATGTGTTATAGATGGATCCGGCTCCCCTTGACGCTATTGCATTGATGCAGCAGGACTGACACTGTTCACAGCCGAGTATGGGAGGGTGACGTAAGTTATATGCTATATATGCAATTATAAATCTAAATAGTAACAATTCGTGTGTTCATACTTATATGTTGTTGGCAGGTATCCTCATGGCTATGGTGTCGACGAAGGGAGAAACATGTTCAGCTCATGCCACTTGACGACTGCATTCGGCCTTATGTTGTGCAGCCGAGTTTGGTGGTGTTACTAAATTGGAGTTCATTGCCCTTGATTGGCATCTTATAACAGCCTCGGTAGATGGAGGCCGGAAACACATACATTTCATATGGCCAACGGGGAGATGACGATTACACTTCAGGAAGTGGCAGTACTGATGAGGTTGCGAGTTGATGGCATGGCAGTTACAGGTTCTACATCCACTGCTGGGAAACACATACATTTCATATGGCCAACTGGGAGACGAAGATTACACTTCAAGATGTCGCAGTACTAATGAGGTTGCGAGTTGATGGCATGGCAATTACAGGTGCTACATCCACTGTTGGGAAATGGGTTGATGTTTGCAAACAACTACAAAGAGTGCGACCTGCAGAGTCTGAGATCCAAGGATCAAGAGTGCTGGCGAGTTGGTTGTGCGAGTCATTTTCACAGTCGCCAGCCCATGTGGATGAGGATACATTGATATGTTATGCGAGAGCATACATCATATGGCTCCTTAGGGGTGTATGGTTCACGGACAAGAGCAGCTATTTGATATCTCTTATCACTTTACTGCTTTTTTTGATATTGACGTCACTGGGACATTCAATTGGGGAACAGCCACATTGGCTTACTTGTACAGACATATGTGTTACGCTACAGACATGGGGACGGATAAACTTTCGCAACTTTGGGCGTAAGAGCGCTTTCCCCATATTGCTCGTGTTATTCGAGTGAGGCCCTAATGGCATGAGTGGCCATTAGGCGTTCGTTAGAGGGGAGACTTTGAGAACATATGCCAGCTGACACACATTGTTCAGCCATATCATGACGCATTCGATATGCAATCTCTAGAGCATGTATACTTTTAAAAATTTAGATCATTTGGTATATCCATGAAGTGATCGAAATAACTTACGTGCAGATATTGTGGATGTCGTATGGGACGGACATCTTCGAAGCTCTCCCACATTATTACGTTGATGGCCAAGATATATGGATGCCATGTGTTCCTCTCCTCTACTTCCACGTGGTCGAGCACTACTTTCGGGCCGCGTCGTGCATCAATTCGGTGGTTGTCAGAGTATCCCAGTTCCTTACGACACAGATGAGGTGCTACATGCCATAGACTTGCGTGATAAGGTGGATGTGGATCGGAGAGAAAAGTATGTTGATCACATCACTGTTTGGATGTCTCATCACGATAGAGTTGTCCGCATAGACCAATCCATTGGGATCAGTACCTCTCCAGATTACATGGATCAGTATCTTCATATCACTAGAAGATATGTGGGAGATTGGGTGCAACCCTCGCATACAATGTAAGTTTCTAAATAATTTAACTGCAAATAGATTATATTATGCTATAAATATCTAACTCCAAATTTATTTCGAATTTCCAGATGCAGAGATGGGATCTTGTCATGGAGTTGGGAGGACGAGATCCAACACACTACCAGTGTAGAGACATAGCATGGGAGACCAAGTCTGAAATGAAGTGTTCATTGGCAATTCAATTTGCAGACGTTATGATCTTGAAGGAGGAGTACGTGCAACAGGGGCATGTCCAAGGAATAGGAAGAGGATGTGGGAGTAGAAGAAGTCGGGCTAGGGCACACGCACAACAAGAGGGGCATGGAGTAGGTCGCAGACGAGGGCAACAAGATTTTGCGCACGGCGTCGAAGAGGGGGGAGAAAACCACAAGATGGATCATGCACCATCACCAGATATGGACAAGGTCCTCGAGTATGTTTTGGAAACAATTCGTTAAACCTGTCATTAAGCCATGTGATGGGGAGATGACAACTCTACAAGCACATGCAAGGAACATGATGCGGGAAGAAGCTAGGGTGGCTCAATAATCAATATACGTATGCTAGATTACCCCGCCACATGTGCCCACCTTTGACAAGGAAGGTGTAGGAAGTTCGCAGTTATAGGGTATTGATCGTAGAGATGGCACAAGAACCTATCAAAGGAGGAGGAAGAGATAAATAGATTTTTGTATTGTAAATAAAGAGATAAATGTCTTACGCTTGGTTATGCATAGCGATTCGGCAGATTTGGATTCAAATATTTCAACTCATATGGTACTTCATCATACGATTCATATAAGATCTATCTGTCTAGATATCATCATATACATATAGAAAGTCGTATGCTTTGGAAGAAGCTTGTACAGTTTGGGAAGGGGTTTTGATTGAGAAAAAAGAATCATCCACTTCAACCGAGATGCCCTTAGGCACGGCCATACATAACATAGAAATCACACTTGGAAAGAGTGGACAATTAGCTAGAGCAGCGGGTGCTGTAGCGAAACAGATTGCAAAAGAGGGTAAATCGACCACATTAAGATGATTGTCTGGAGAGGTCCGTTTAATATCCAAAAACAGCTTAGCAAAAGTCGGACAAGTGGGTAATGTTGGGGAGAACCAAAAAAGTGTGGGTAGAGCCGGATCTCAGTCTTGGCTAGGTAAACGTCCTGTAGTAAGAGGAGTAGTTATGAACCATGTAGACCATCCCCATGGGGGCAGTGAAGGGTACAATAGATAGAAAAAACCTATGACCCCTTGGGGTTATCCTACACTTGGAAGAAGAAGTAGGAAAAGGCAAAAATCTAGTGAGAGTTTTCTTCTTCGTCGCCGTAAATCAGAATGAAGAATATTTCAAATCGATGATCAAATAGTTGTCTAGTTATGGAGATCTTGTCGTAGTAGTGACCTGACCAACTAGATAGCATGGGATGAAGTTGATTGAAGACTCGGGAACAATGAAAGGACTTCGAGACTGGCCACCTCTTCCGACTTTTTCTCCCCTTTTTGCTTCGCTTCTGGTAGAGCGTCAGCTAATAGTCCCGCGCCCGCTGAGCTTGGAAGATTCGTGGGCAAGAGCAGTTGATTCATATTACCTCTGCCCATGTGCTAGTGGTAAGGTCGAGCCTCATCTCTGCCGTATCCAATGCGTCCTATGAGCATGTAGCCATCTACTGCAGAAAGTAGTCAAGTCCTGCTTTCTGTGATGATTTTTAGAAATGTATTCTCTGATGAACTCTTTTATAATCCAATGGAGGCTTTTGTGGATATCTTTTCCTATTATGTATGATATGAATGACTTTAGATATAAATAGTATGTATGTGAATGACCTTGAATTTTAGGTAACAGAGATAAAACGTCCCAGAAGCTCGTTCTGTTTATTTTTTTTGGAGCAGCAGAGCATATCGCATAGATTCCCTGCACTTTGCGGTAAAAGAGGCACACAAAATCTGTGCATTATAGGGAAGCGCATAGAAAGTATGTGTTACACTATAGTGCATATACTATATTCGCTATGGCTGCAGTATTGACAAAAACAATGTTGGCTTAGTTGAGGAATAAAGTTTTCTAATTACATTATGTAGGAATTTGACTCATGCAATCCATCAATTAAGCAACGTTGGATTCATTTCATCACGGCCATTGATTGATTATTATTTGTTGGAGTGTGTTCATTAGGACTTAGTATTTAAAACTTAGTAGGCACACAATGTTGTGTGTACCCATAGCACATAATCATTGCCCTCATATAAGAATGTATGTATAAAAAATTGATTTATATACTTAAAATAACTAAAAAAATCAAAATTGACTAAAGGCCGAGTAAATCAGATTAGCCGCCAGACTCTTGATTAATCCTTAGTCAATGATCTCGATGACCGAGTACCGACTACTGACTTCTGCAACCTTGGGCAAGACCACCCCACAACTCTTCCCCATTCACTTCGATCAAGTCAACCACATTGAGCCTCCAACGTTCACTGGTCACCGCATAAAAGAACCTAGTGTTCACATCCTATTCCTTCAGCCACTTCTGCCTCGAGCGCTGCCTTCACTCTATTTCTCGTTTCTTATCCTCCAAGAGAATGTAGTTATGCTCGCATCTCAACACCAACTCTTCCTCCAGCAACTCTCTAGAGTCCTCCACCAAATTAAGGCGTACGAACTCTCCAAGTTGTAAGCCCCTCAGTTGCCTTTGAAGTACCCGAGACTCCCTCCTAAACTGAATAAGCATATTATGTAAGACTTTAAACTTCTCTGCCATTATCCTTGGAACCGACCTACTACCACTGACTCATGCCAACATGTCATGGCCTTCTCAAGAAAACCCTCATCCCACATCCAGCTCGAAGCAAAAAAAATTGCCCAGATGTTGTCCATATCCAAAACTCATCAAATAGGCGCATAATCCTAGTGTGGCCTTCATAAAGCTAACAAAGAACCCAAAGGGAAACACTCCAAAAGGCTAACCAAACCAAGGAAACGATTCTCTTTTTTTTTTACTGAAAAGAGGGTGTGCTCCCGAGTCGGGAGTCACCCCAGATTGTATAAGAAATGAGAGATGGGTTACATTAGCGAGAGGCCCAGAAGTTATAGAGGGTCGTACAATGAGAGACAACATTCTCAGGGTAGAACCTTTGATTCTTGAAAATTAGATCATTTCGCCCAAGCCAGATGGCCCAGATCACCGCAAAAGGCTTGGAAGAATCATCCGAAGAGCCCATGCCCACGTCGCGCACTGATCCATTGGTCTCCACCCAAGCCACCCCAGAGTCCCTCCAAATCTGCCTCGATAAAGCGCATCCAAAGAACAGATGATCAGCATCTTCATCGTACTCCCCACACCTGTCGCAGGGCGCGTCCTCCAAGCCAAGAATTCTTCCCCCTCCTCACCTTATCACGAACTCGATTTCTCCTAAGATACCATAAGAAGATCTTCACTCTTTGCGGGATTCTGGACGCCCACACGATCTTCATATCCTGGCAAAGCTCGACATTCTGCTCATGAATCGCAGTCGCCCCCCTCAAAGCATTGTATGCCTTCTTCACCGAGAACCACCCCCCCTCCCACTCAAAATGGTCCGCCTCCTGGGTCATCTCCCCCGGCGGAGGCTCCGCAAGCATCCTCATGAATTCCTCCATACGCTGGTCTGAAAGTTCTGTAACAAAAAGCGGTGCCCACGCCCCGTGATCCGCCACCTGAGCCAGTGTGGCGTCCTTCGACACCGCTAATGCCTCTAGGCGAGGAAATCTCCTACCAAGGATACCATCTCCCGACCAGTCATCTCTCCATAATCTGAGCAGTTGCTCGTTCCCTACGCATGGCCGCAGAAGCGGTGTGATGTTTGGCAGAATACTGCGGCTTCCGGCCCAAAGCGGCGACTCAAATCTCTTCCTGTCGGGATTCAGCTCCCCATTGACTTCATAAATGCTCCTCAGTAATCTGACAGCTAAAGATGACGAAGATCCCCAAGTCTAGATTACCCACTTTGCAAGTAAGGCCTTGTTAATAGTATCAACATCACGAACACCAAGACCGCTGTTGCATAATCCCTTCGTAACATCGTCCTAATTCACGAGATGAAGCTTGGATCGTCGTTGCCTTCCGTCCGACCAGAAGAAAGCCTTCATCAAAGACTCCACCTTCTTCCGAACCCCAATCGGCATTAACCGAGTCGAGTAGAAAAAGATTTGGATGGCAAGTAGGACATGCTTGAGGAGAGTCAACTTCCCTCCTTTAGAAAGAGTGATCGCTTTCCATCCCGCCAATCTCTCCTACATTTTACGCACAATGGTGTCCCAATCCAATCTCCTTAGCTTGTCGTCCATCAGCAAGAGCCCCATGTACTGTAAAGGTAGATCCCCCAATCTGCAGCCCACCACATCTGTCAGCCTGTCACGCTCATCCCCATCCAAGTTGAAGCTCACGACCAACAACTTATGTCTATTAATCATAAGGCCCGAGAGACTGCAAAAGATATCGACGAGGCTTGATGTATTCCAGTTTTGCTCCTCTGAGCCGCCAAGTAAAAGGATCATATCATCTGCATATTGTAGCAACGGAATCGAGAGGCTCCCCATGCGGAAGCCCTCGCACCATTGGATCTCCACTGCACGGCTAAGTAGAACCACTAAACAATCTGCGACCAAAACAAATAGCATTGGAGCAAGCGGACACCCCTGGCGGACCCTACGTTGTGGTTGCACCAAACCCCCCTCCGACTTGCCATTCACCAAGATGAAGTACGAGGATGTCGTGACACACCTCTTCATCCATTGGATCCAAATCTCCAAGAAACCCCTCTGTCGCAGCGAGGTCCACAAGAAACTCCAATCGACGCAATCATAGGCTTTGGCGTAGTCAATCTTCCACAGCGCACCTTTCTTCCTCGATCTTTTCCATTCCATGCAAATCTCTGATGCCGCAACCAAACCCTCCACCATCTGGCGCCCTGAGATGAACGCAGACAGACCCTGAAGCACTATCGAATCCATGACTAGCCTGAGTCTGTTCGCAAGCACCTTCGCCACGATCAAATAGATGTCGTTGGAGATCGAGATTGGGATGTAATCATCGGCACACATCGGATTCTCCGTCTTCGACAACAGGAAGATCAACGCCCTGTTCACCCTGTTAAAACCTTTATTGGCCATGCTGAAATCATATAGGACCTCCAAGACATCCTCCTTCAGGAGGTACCAGAACTCACGATAGAAGAAAATCGGGAACCCATCAGAAGGAAGCGATTCATACCAGATCTAGAAGGGGTGTTCCTCCATATATACTTCAAATTAGTAGCACCTCCAGCTATACATCATATTTGTAGCATCCAAAACTTTCAATTCCATCTCACCAACAAATTCAACAAAATGGCGGAGCCAGGGTCCTGGCCACCCTTGTCATGCAACGGTCTGCCGCAAACATCATGATGTTGAAGTCACCACCAACCTTCTAAACAAGATCCGGAAAATACGATCGTACCAAGCATAATTCATCCCACATCTCAGACAACAAGGCACTTGTGGGACCATAGACACGCATAGAGCAAAAAATGTAACCCGCATGCACTCTTGTGCAGCAACAGAGACAAGACCCGGGTGCTGCACACCGAATACACAAGTTCTAGCCTATCCCTATGCACCAAACCCGATCCTCCGAGAACCACCTTCTACACTAGAAAAAGCAACGAAGCGATCCCAACGATGCGGTGGAGCCTCCAACATCCATACCTCCCACTTACTCACCTCTCTCCCACCAATAGTCATTTCTCTGTGAAACCATAACACGGATCCTCGCACCCTATCGAACGGTGGTACCCTCACGAATGGTGGTTCCCTAGCGAACGGTGGATGTCATCTCTACTACTTATGTTTCCTCACCTAAGTAAACAGCCTACATTTCCACCAAAGCTCTCTCTAGAGAACCACTCCAGAAGTGTGTATCCAAGTTGGGCATGAGTCGCATGAAAGACTTCTATGCTCCCATTTGAGGGGGGTGTTGAAAGATATTTTCCTATAAAGAGATATCATCTTTAGATATTTCACAACCCTTTAGGGTGTTCATATCTTTTTCTTATTTTGAGGTACCACCTCTGTAATCCTCATCATATCATCTTCCTCTCAGACATGCTAGGAATAAGATGAAATGAGGTATCCTTTCAATTCATAGAAAGCAATTCTTTCTTGCAATCTACAATCTTCTTTTTCGATGAACTTGGGATAAAATGGATCGGTTTCAGTGTTGTTTCGCCAAAACCCGTAAATGAAAATGTCATCGTAGATATTTCGATGATATCGCAAGAAACTATGGAAATGGATCTAAGCCCCACTTTTAGAAATTTAAGTCCCAGATGTTCTTCCATCAATAAATAAGATATAAATACACATTTATTTGCTAAAATAAAGATGTTAAGAAGTTCAAGTCATACGGCATCATAATGTCGCATATTGCAATGTTAATATATATTTTTATAAAGTATGCATTACGTATAATGATAAAATAATCCATAAAAATAAAATATATTAAATAAAAACATTAGGTTATAAATACTTACTATATTGTTCATATAAATTATAATTTCTTGGAATGGATCCATGTATCACTTATACTACTCATAAGTTTTGTTTGAAAGTATCCACGTTTAAACAACGATCTGCTATCATGAGATTGTAATTTGATTCCATCTTTACAACCTTTAGATATGAGGGTTTCCCCGATCAGAAAAAGGGGTCTTGTTGTGCCTCCTCTTGAACCTAGTCAAAGATGTAAGTATTTTTAAGATGGTTTTTAGCAAGTGATATATTGGAATATGTCATGTGAGTTCTAGGATTATCGCAACTAGTAATTTGCAATCTATGGAGATATGAAGATATGAGGCAACATAGAGAGCTCATATTTCAAATTCTTATAATAGCAAGAGAACCTAATAAAGAAACAGTATGAACAACTCTCCAAAAAATATAATAAAAAGATAGCAAAACGGTGTATAGTTCGTTGGCATCTGGTGAAATCTGAGAAATTAGCCCAGTATTTTTCACATTTCGCCTATTTTGCCAACATTGCATCATATTTCACCGACATTTTACTGATATTCGGGACAGGAAAATAGTGTTGGGTATCAATTCACTCACTTAGGGAAATCTAATTTTGACAAATTTCGACTAAATTTTAATCCGTGCTATTAAAGTTCCTAGGAAATAGTGCCTCATCCTCTAGGTGTCACTCTTGTAGCCCGTCGATGTTCACGGTCACACATAACCCTAACAACAAAGTTCAATGTTTCAAGGCAAAGGTTGTAGGCTTTACTTATATGGAGTAGATTACTGCAATACCTTCTATCTAGTGACCAACATTAGAACCACACACAATGTACTTTTCGTGGTGGTATATAACAGTGGACCTATTAATCAGCTCAATGTGAAAAAAGCATAGTTCTATGGAGATCTTGAAGAGAAGCTTTACAAGGCTAAGCAACCTAATTGTGCCATCTGGGCGAATATGTTTGGCAATTCATAAAGGCCATTTATTGCTCGAGGCAAAATCCTAAAACTTGGTTTGACATTCCCAACATAGAGATTGCTACTTGAGGTTAGCACGACCGCTTCTGACTACTTTGTGTTGGTCATGCAACAAACAAAAGGCCTGATTGTTCTTGCAGTTTGTTGACAACGTGGTTCATACTACGGATGATGTGGCAGGCATTGACGAACCAAAGCATTTCTATAATTAGTCTATATTATAAAAGACATTTGTCAACTAACATTATTTTCTAGGCAATGAGGAAATAATGCCATGATATCTTACAGGAGGTTTGTCAAATCAATTGCAAGCCATCCTTGAAATTTGTTTTGGCTCAGCGTCACATTGGTGTTGATGATGACTACTTTGAGGACTCCAAAAGATGAGTTTTGGTTACTGGGTTGAACTGGGTTGGGGTGGGTTGGGGCATCCTCCTGTGAATAGTAACTGTTGGAGGGTTGGAGGATTGGAATGATAATTGTGATGTGATGTGACATTGATTATGTGTTATATTAACTTTTTTAATGATTATAATATGTTTTTTATGTTAACAAGTTTATTTGAACATGGTTAAAAAATATTATACGAAAGAAATTGTAGGGTCAATACAAGCAATCCCAACCCAGGAATGCAGGGTTGGAGCTAGGGGTATGCCAGAGTACCCCGATGTACCCTGGCAACCAAACGAGCCATAATTGTTCGCAGGGCAAGTCAGCATACGAGTCCTCAGTATAGTCATGATCAGAATGTACCACTAATCCTATGCTAATTAAAGAACTCACTTGGGAAGGGTTTTTCAATGCTTGACATCGACATCTGGATGTTTCTTCTTATTATAATGTATATTATACAAATTTTCCATATGACAGGTGATTTTGACTAAATACACTACTTTGGAGGCAATCTCAACACATAGGACTAAGAAGCATGATGTCACTGAATCGAGCTTAGAGTCAGGTTATGGTCCAAGCCACTTGTAAGCTTAGTTGTCAAGTCATTAAAAAAGGAACTTAGCTTTCCAACCAAGGTTCACATTCTTTTATATTTCAACAAAAATGTGCTACCTACATTTTCTCCAGTCTGATTTTCCATGAGCATGCAGAGCAATAAGGGGAGATTGTTACACCTCCATCTCATCAAAGCTTCAGCTTTCAAACTTCTACATGAAAGTTTCCCCAAAAGCAGCATGCCCTCTTACTTCCAAGTTGGGCATGACTAATGCATATGCTCCAACTTAAGGGGGAGTGTGAAAGGTAGAACTATGTATTTGTAATTTACTTCCCTTTCTAGAATATCTATGCCATCATCCCATTAACTCTAGGGCATGTTTGGTAACTGGGTTGGGTTGGGTTGGGTTGGGTTGGGTTGGGTTGGTATAACCTCATGTGAATAGTAGTTGTTTGGATGGTTACGAGGGTTGGAGAGGGTTGAAATGATAAATGTGAGGTGATGTGACATTGATTATGTGTTATATTAACTTTTTTAATGATTATAATATATTTTTATGTTGATTTTTTATTTGAACGTGGTTAAAAAAAATATCATAACAAAGAAACTATACGGTCCATACAACTAATTCCAACCCAGGAATGCATGGATAGAGCAGGGGATATGCCAGGTTACCCAAAGGTAACATGGCAACCAAACGAGCCCAAGAGTCTCTCTCTTTTATATAAGAGTAGCTAAGATCTCATAATGTCTTGCGCAGTTCTCCCAAAAACCAAACAGATGCACTACAACAGATTCGTCATTTCTAATCATTTGAGAATTGTGCTTTATGCTTCATTTTTTTAGAGAGTAAACTTTTCTTGTTTCTTTGCAATGTAAAAATCATAAGAACGTACTATTCTCAGCCTCCAAAAATATTCAACATTTAAATCACGCCTACTGCAGTAATAAAGGACATCCATATGAATCATTATGTGTTCCAGTGTTCCATAAGTTGTACCTGCACCCCTTTCACTTGCATCTGCTGTATCAGTTCAGTGAAAACACCTAGATTTATTAGAAAAACGTGAGTTAGAGAGAACATAAAAAGATTCGCATCTTAAACTAGAAAATACATCGCATCTTCTACAATATAGGATAAGATGATGTCCCTTTTCAACTGGGATTTTACTTTCACATTTGACTTACTCTTATATTATGTCTTGTCCCTTTCCCCCTCTCCATCTATCATATATGTTTGCCTGTAGACTATCTTCACTCCCCTACCGATGTGTGTGTGAGTCGATATTCTATAATTGCTCTATCTTGTTACATTTTCTCTCTCATTCATCTATCACCTATATTTGTTTATTACCTCTTGTGGGTGAATGCACGTGCAAGTATGTGCATGTGTGCGAGGTGTGGGGGTGGAGGTACTTCAATGAACAAAGCCTTTGGATCCATAAAGTACAAACTTAAAATGGAAGAATTAGACTTCTAAGTTCAAATGTAACAAATATCAGTCGAATGAAAACTAGTATTTTTTAAATTGAGAAAGTTACATTATAAACTAAAATATGATTATTTCTTAATAATACGAGTCATGGCGATAAATAAAATGATTTTTTTTGTAATAATCTATTATAATGCATGTATTGGGGCAAGTCAAGTCACAAGGAGAACACATGCGTTTACAAAATTCTACTCTGGCTAAGTCCAATCAGGATTCCTATATTTCTTGTTTGGAGTATATGACAAATTGGTACAAAGCTCAACCAACTCAATCATCCTCCAGAATACCCTCATCTTCTACACCCAATATTACCGATTGTGTTATTTCATTTGAGGTCTTAGGTACTTATAATGATAATGCTGGTTGTTAGTTGACCAGGGTGCTTCCCATCACCTCTGTTGGCATGCACGAGGTTCCAAAGTTTTCTTCCAACCTAGAGGGGTGGAAAGTTAGGCTTGTAGATGGACGAAATTTACCTATTACGAGTCAAAGGGAGATACAACTTTCTCCTCATCTCCGATCTAGTGTATTCTTTTAGCTAATGATTTTAGCTTGTTGTCTTGTAGTCAAAGTATAGAGAACCCAAAATGTCATGTTCTTAATGTCTTTGTATATTTTTAGTTTTTTTAGAGGGAAAAAGGGTGGAATCCCAAGCCATGACCCACCGCGGCTTATATACATGGAAAAGGAAATAGTATAATGCATTACATGATTCGAAGGAAAAAACTCACAGCGCCCTACATTACGCTACATGGTTCCAGGAATTGCACAACGCTATACAATGTTCAAGAACATTTTCTGAGTAGAACACTTGCCCTCAAAAAATGGTTTCGCTCCTGCCGCACCAGATTGCCCATAGGATCACAAAAGGAAGCGAGCTATCCTCATGCCTATTCCCACAAATTGATCTAATGCATCTCCAGAAGATGGCGTCATCCTCCATAGAGAACCATGGAATGTTACCCTACACACCTACGCCGAGTGAGGGCCGGAAAAGAAAATATGATCCATGTCTTTGACCTCCATCTCGCGTCTGTCACACCTGCAATCATCAGTTCTTAATAGTTGGCTCCGGCGACACTTGGTAAGCACCCTACCAAATCTGAATATCCACAAAAAAAAGCTTGACTCTATTCGGCACTCCGCTCTTCCAGATGAGGCCCGCATTGAGCCACACATCTTGATGCTCCACCTCATCGTCCTCGACAAAGAAGTGATAGGCCTTCTTTACCGAGAACCTCCCATCCCCCCACGCAAAGTGATCTCTGCCTGTTGATGGGCCCTCAAATTGCACCAACTCTCTCTGCAAATTCGGAAACTACTCCATACGTTGATCAGATAGAGTTGTGGGGAGGGTGACATGCCACGAAGCGTGCTCCCATAAACAACGGACCAAGTCCTCCTTACTATCGATTCACGAAAATAGCCGCAGGAAACGTTCCCCCAGGGCTCTGTCCCCCATCTAGTCATCGAGCCATAATCTAAAAATCTCCTCGTCCCTAAGCACTTACGCAGCTTCATTGTCATCTTCGGAAGAACCTTAGTGATAGCCTGCCACATCAAGGACGGAGCGTGCACCCAAAATGTCTCCAAGGACCCAAGAATCCCATAAATTCTCCTCATAAGACGACAAACATGATCCCACGAGCTTCCTCACATTCGCACCACCAACTTTGTCACAAGTGCCTTCTTCATTCCTTCTACATGCAATGCGCTCAATCCTCCTTTCCCCTTCACACTCGTAATCATACCCCACTCAATCATATGAAACCCCTTCCTTGGTTGCCTCCTGTCTGAACAGAAAAACCACCCCATCAATGATTCCATCTTTGTGTGCACGCCGATAGGTAGAAGTCTACTGGAGCAAAAGAAAATCAGAATCGCCAAAAGCACATGCTTCAAAAGAATCAATTTTACCCCCTTAGAAAGCATAGTTGCCTTCTACCCCGGCAATCTTCCCTCCAATCGGTTCACAATTGGCCTCTAGACACAAGCTCTTAGGCACCCAGCCATCAACGGGAGCCACAGATATGTAATTGGCGTGCTTTCAATAGGGCATCTCAGAACTGTCGCTACATTATGCGCCTCCTGATCCAACAAACCGAACGGTAACACCACCGACTTTTCCCTATTAATTAGGAGGTCCAACATGTCCCTAAAGATGTCCATGATACGCGACGTTCGGCGAATGGGATCCAACAGCAGTCCCTAGGAACATCATATTGTCATCAACATATTACAACATTAGAATGGAGATGTGTTCGTTCCTATAGCTCAAGCACCAATCTGCATCAGTCGCAAACCTCATCATCACTGCTAACACATCTGCTACAGTGACAATCAAAAGGGGCGCTAGAGGGAATCCCTGTATGACCCCCCTTTGAGGTTGGAAGAAAACGCCTTCAGATCTTCCATTGGTAAGCACCGTGTAGGAGGTTGTCGTGACACATCGCTTGATCCAAGATATCCACAAGCAAGGGAACCCCCTCTTCTCCAAAGAAGTACAGAGAAAGCGCCAGTCAACACAGTCGTACGCATTGGAGAAGTAACCCTTCCACAGTATGCCTTTGGTTTGCTTCTTCTCCTGTCAGTAACCCTTCCACAGTATGCCTTTATTCTGGGAGATGGAGCGCAGAGGGAGTGCGGCGAAATGGAGAGCAGCGAAAGGGGAGGGCAACGTCGGAGACAGTGGAGATTGGACGGTCGTCTCTCACAGGAAGCCGGGTCGTCGGTGCTTCCGCTGCGGGGAAAACGGCCATGTTGCTACGGTCTGTCGGTTACCGCCGAGATGCTTCTCATGCGAGAAGGTTGGCCATCGGCAAGCCTCTTGCACGACTGCCTCGTCGGTCACTGTAAGGAATCCGGTCAGAAGGCAGGCGGCCTACCAAGGTGGATGCACGGGAGGGAGCTCTGCAACGGTGCATCAAGGGGGGCCTAGCTATGCGGAAGTGGTCGGGAGGTCAACATCGACGGCCGTAAAGCTTAACGCGGAGGGTAGTGGTCCTGTTAACGTTGGTTCGGGAGGAGGGAGGTCTGCTTACAGAGGAAAGCGTAACATGCATGATTCAAAGGTGCATGCTACAAAGATGCATGCGGTTATCGACATCGCGGTTAGAGAAGCTATCGACATGGAAGGTGTCTCATCGCATTTACGTGGTTTCCTCGGACCACATTTCGCGGGGGACGTGGTCATGTTGGATAGTAGGCGATGCTGTGTCCGAGGCCTATCGGATGCTCAAGTGGGAAGGCTAGTTCATAATGGGGACGTCAGGAACGTGGTGTGGAGAAGATTGCGCTTTGGAGATGAATGTCGCAAGGAGGTGGAGGTTTGCGTTGCTACGGTTAGGGGAGTCCCCTTCTTCTCCCGATCGGCTGGCTGTTTGCGGAGGGCGTTGAGGCGTTGGGGCTGTGTTCGGGAAGTCCTCGACGATGGACTTCGGCCAGACTCGACGGTGGAGGAGACCAAGATCATGTTCGAGTGCACAAAGTCTTTTCTTGACAAGATAGGTGGGCGCAGCGAGTTCGCGAAGTTGATCGTGGGGAGGTATTCTTTCGCGATCGAGCTTTCCATCGATGATCCTCCGCCCCCTCCGGTGGTTTCGTGGCCGGCGATGGAGCCGGGGGCGCGATAGACGAGAGACCAAGGGACGTGTTGGGTTCGTCGCTGGCGGTTGGTTTCCCGAGGCAACCCATCGAGGGAAGTGCTCACAGGTTCGTTGGTACACGACGCTTCGAGAAGTGCTCTAAACCGGTATGCCTTCCGTCAGAATCATTCCATCTGCAGTGTGACGTGGGCAAAAGTTGTGTTGATCCGTCTCCACTGATGGCCTTTTCGCATGATGCGCTCTGCTTCTTGGGTCATGTATCGGATCCGGGTCACCAAACGGGCGGCCGGTCTACATCATGGTTATTCTCGGATTCGGGCGTCCAGTTCGGGCAATCGGGCACTAAGAATGTCTTCTCCATCCCTTCTTGTTCGGGCACTCCATCGCAAGTGCTCCCCCCTTGGAGCTTTAGGGATATTCTAGAGGGAGCACCCCAGCAGATGCCAGTTGCTGCTCCCGTTGTTATTCTCGACGAAGGTGAAACCCGGTCGATGCAATCCTCCAACTTGGCATCGTCCAGCCCGATGGTTGTCGGAGAGAGGGAGGACGAGAATCTCCCTGCTCATGGCGTGGAGGCGGAATGCAGTGACAGAAGAAGTAGGAAGAGGTATAGAAGGAGGGGCAGAGCGAGGGCCTCAAGATCGCACTCTAGCCCATGCCCCCCTTTCGTGATTGCGGTGGCGGCGGCTGCCGGAGTCGCTCAGATGCAGGGGCCAGACGTCGGTTCTAAATGAAGATCCTTTCCTGGAATATACGTGGTCTTGGGGATCCGGATAAGCGGAAAGTTATGGGCTCTAGAGTAACTAAATGGGGTTGCGATATCATCATGCTGCAGGAAACGAAGTTGCGGTCCTTGGCGGATGGGGTTTGGGCGACTTGTGGGGCTGGTGGTATTAATCAATTCAGAGCTATTGATGCTTCGGGGGCTTCAGGGGGGTTGTTGGTGGCGTGGCGCTCGGCGATGTGGTCGTGTCTCTCGGAGATTCGGGGTCGCCATGTGCTGATGGTGATCCTTAAAGGTACTGCCTCTTTTGAGCAGCTGGCAGTGTCGTGTGTTTATGGGCCATGTGATAGTGGCCGGAGGGGGGAGTTGTGGGAGGATCTGTTGGGGGCTGGGAGGGCGGTCGGGGAGGCCCGTGGGTGGTGGGCGGAGATTTCAACGTAACGATGTTATCTACTGACAGGCCCGGAGGGAGAGGGGGCCAGGACTCGGGCTCCGTGGACTTCGCTAACACCATTGATTCGCTCGGCCTTGAGATCATGGACGCTGAGCATGTCGCCTTTACTTGGAAAATTCTAAAACGCGATCGCAGCTGGATCGTTTCTTCGTCTCAATTGAACTGTTGGAGACCTTCCCATTGGCTTCGGTGGGGGCCAAACCGAGATCTTGGTCCGACCATTCCCCGCTGTTATGGTGCTATGGGGTTACCCCATATCGTAGCGAACTTTTTAGGTACGAGAAATGTTGGATGCTGGAGGACGGCTTCAGGGAAATTGTGACTTGGCACTGGGCTGAGTCGAAGCCCTCGGGGTCCGCCGCGTGCAAATTTGTTCAAAAGCTCGACTCTTTGAGGGGCAGGCTTGCGTCGTTCAAGAGGGATACGAGGGCTGCTAGGTGCGTGGCTAGAAAGGTCGCTGAGGAGGTGATTAGAGACCTGGACGCGATTGAGGATGTGAGGCCTCTCTTGCCTTCTGAGCTGGATTCGCGGATGACGGCTCAGAGGACGGTTACTTTGGAGGACAAGAAGCGTGTCGCCGAGTGGAGGCAGCGGTCGAGGAGCACCTGGTTGAAGGAGGGGGACGCGAATACTACATATTTTCACCGTATTGCTAGTGGAAGGCGCAGGTCAAATGCTTTGCATTCGATCACTGTTGATGGGGTTACGCTGGAAGGGAATAAAAACATGGGCTCGGCTATTGCTAGTCACTTCAGGGTTATTTCCGCTGCTGTGATTTCACGGCGTTGGAGATGGTTAGGTCGGAATTCTAGGATGGCGGGGCTGTTTCCGCTGCTGTGATTTCACGACGTTAAAGATGGTTAGGTCGGAATTCTAGGATGGCGGAGGCGCCTGCTGGCGAATCTCTTACTCGTGACGTCACCTTGGAGGAGGTTAAGGATGTCGTTTGGGACCTAAACGCTGACGTTGTGCCTGGCCCCGATGGCTTCTCGATCTCCTTTTACAAAGATTTTTGGGACCTTGTTGGTCAGGAGGTGCTCGATGTGGTTCTGGAGTTCTGCAATGAGAATAGGGACTTTGACCGTATCAACCGGGCGCTCATTGTTCTGCTTCCCAAATGTTCGGCGCCAGCCTCCATCGAGGACTATCACCCCATTGTTGTCTCAAACGCCCTCTATCTTACCACGGCCAAGGTTTTGGCGAGGAGGTTGGTAGGCGTCCTCGGAAGCTTGATTTCCCCTGTGCAGTCCGCCTTCGTTCTGGGCCGTCAGATTTCTGATTGCACGACGATTGCTTCCGAGATCATTGTTGATTGGCGGAGGAGGGGCACGAGTGGTATCCTGTGGAAGGTGGATTTTGCCAAGTCTTATGATAGCTTAGATTGGAGATTTCTGTGGTCAGTTTTGAGGAGATTATGTTTCCCGGATCGGTGGATATCTTGGATGAGGCGTTGTATCACCACGGCGTCTTTTTCGGTTCTGATTAACGGTAGGCTGAAGGGGGGGGGGGGGGGGTTCAACCCCGTAAGGGGGTACGATACGACAGGGGTGCCCCCTCACTCCTTTGCTTTTCATCATTGTTGTTGATGTGCTGGTTGGCATGACGACGGACGTGGTCAACCATGGTCTTTCTAGAGGCTATTCGAGGGGCGAGGTGCAGGTGCCGATCTTACAGTACGCGGACGACACTCTGTTCCTTATTGAGGGAGGGGTCGAGGAGACCAGCGCCATGGCTACGACTTTGGAGATCTATTCGGAGCTATCTGGATTAAAGAAAAATGACTGTAAGTCTAATTTTGTCCCTTTCGGGCAGGCGGAATTTGTTGCTGATGGGTTGGCGGTTTGTTTGGCTTCTTCGCGCGCCTCGCTCCCAATGGACTATCTCGGCATACCTCTGGGTCTGGGGAGAGCGAGGCTTCGCGACTGGTTGAGAATGGTGGAGAAGGTGGATGTGAGATTGGCTAGGTGGAAGGCCTCTATTCTTTCGAGGGGAGGTAGGTTGGTTTTGATCAAGGCGGTGTTGCCGTCCATTCCAATTTACTTTCTTTCCTGTCGCAAGTTACCAAAGGGGATCCACGCGAGGCTGGAGAGGAACATGCGTGCTTTTTTATGGGGCAACGTTAATAGTGGGCGCGGTGGGGTCCATCTAGTTGGTTGGGAGGATGTCGTACGGAGAAAAGATTGGGGGGGTTTGGGGGTAAGATCTCTTGAGCAGATGAACGAGGCGCTTTTGCTTAAATGGGCTAGTAGGGTAAGGGGTCCGGGTGATGATCTTGTTTGCTTGGTGGTTCGGAGCATCTACGGGGTGAAGGGCACGCCCCAGTCATAGCTGCTCAACCTTGCGGCAATGACGCCTTTCTGGAGGGGCATGGTGAAGACGTTTGTAAAAAATATTGATCTCTTCAGGCCGGTTCTTGGAAGGGGGGATTCCTTTGCGTTTTGGGGCGATGACTGGTCGGGGGCAGGAGCACTTAGCTCTCGTTTTCCGTGATTATTTGCTTTGGCGGATGATAAGCTCTGTTCGATGGCGGACTGCTGGTTTGATGGGTTTTGGTGGCATGCTTTTTTCCGATAACTTCTCGGATCGGAGATTTGAGGATTTCTTGGCGTTGTTTGACGCTGTGGGGAAGGTGGGTGCCCCTATTGGGGGTAGAGATCACTGGCGCTAGAAGGAGGGGAGTTTCTCGGTTAAGGGCGCCTATGGTGCCATCTCCAAACCGCCGCCGACGACCTCGGAGGTGCTAAACAGGGATTGTGCTTCTATTTGGGCCCTTAATCTTCCTGAGCGTGTTGGGATATTCATGTGGCTCCTTAGGCGCAAGAGGCTGTTGACACGTGATCAGTGCGTAAAGATCATGGGCATCATTGCGGACAAATGCTTAATATGTGACAATGCAATCGAATCGGTGGAACACCTTTTTTTACATGCCATGTGATATCGCAAATATGGCAGGACGCGGGGATTCTTTGGTGCCGGACCGATGAGTTCCAGGATTTCTGGAATTCGGTGCATGAGAATAGGGCGAGATCAAGAAGGGAGCGGCTCTTCCCCATGGCTATTTTATGGGCGGTTTGGCGTGGCAGAAATGATTTGGTTTTCTCGGGCAAGAGATTTTACAAGGAAAATGTCGAGTGCTTTACAAGGAGACTGGTAGATGAGTGGATGTTGTAATGATCTTTTATTGTTGTGTGTTTCGGGGTGTTGGTACCGTGTGATGTAATCTTTTGCTTTTATAAATATATTTTGATGGGGCGGGCATCACCGCGTGCTTCCCCCTACTTTGCAGACTTCAAAAAAAAGAAATCACTTCAGACGCCATCACAAGTCCATCATCCGTAAGCCTCCCCGGAACAAATGGCGTGCGTTCCGCGAGATAATGCCAGGAAGGAACCCCCGAAGCTGATTAGCGAGAATCTTCGCAATAATGAGATCAACTGTGTCGGAGAGCCCAATCGGTATGTAATCCTCTACCATGGTCAATGCCTCCTTCTTAGGCAACAGAAACAATATTGCCTTAACATTTCAAACCCATGATTCCTGATGCAAAACTCGAGCAGAACCTCCATGACATCCTTCTTAACCACATCCCAGAATTCCTTGTAGAAGAGAACAAAAAAATCCATCTGGATCGGGAGCCCCATCCGTGTTTAGTTGGAACAAGGCTTTTTTGGTCTCCACCTCTGTAAACTCTTGAAACAAGGCACCTGCTTAGAGATAAGAAATCTGCAAAACACCTTTTCCTTACCAACCCCAACCAGCTCGAGCACGCCTCTTGCTAGCCTCCTAAAAATGAGCACGAAGCACCGCCCCCACAGCCTAGTCCCTCCCCTACCACCACCACCACATTCCCTCCAATCTCAATCGATGAATGATATCTCTGCATCTCCGCTCGCTAGACATGGCATGGAAAAACTGTGTATTTGCATCCCCTTCTTTCAACCATCGCTGCCTGGATCTCTGCCTCCAAGCCACCTCGTCTTTCCTGTCTTCCAAGTGGATCTCATCAAGATGGTTGCCTCTCTCTGCCAATTCTTCTGCCACAACATCCTCTCGTCCTCCAGCTTGTCAAGTCTGCAAACCTCCTCCTGGGCCCTTGCACATCAGGAGCGTCGCAACAACCGGTTCCTTCTGCCAAATGTTTCCTCAACTCCGCAAGTTCGACAGGTAAACGAGTCGTAGCCGACCCCTCTGGTTGGCACCCATCCCAAAAAGTTGTCAACAAATCCCGAAACTCGTCCTTCAGAAGCCAAGCCCTCTCGAAACAAACGAAGGATCTAGTACGTACGTACTCCACCGAGGACCAAAATAAAGGTGTGTGGTCCGAATGTGCTCTAAGGAGGGCCCAAGCCCATGCCAATGGAAACACATCCAACGCCCCAGCGGATACCAAAAACTGTCAAGATGAGATCTTGATCTCGAATTTAGCAAAATGTAAACACATCCCAAAGCATCCACAATCCGAATCCCCAACTCGTCCACCATGGCCAGCAGCTCAGTCGACCACGTGTCACAACCACCACGACCAGCAGGGCAGTCTTCCGAACGAAGAATCACATTAAAGTCCCCCATTATTATCCACGATACCGAAGAGAATCTCGCCTGTGCCAAAAACAAGTCCTCAACCAGTTGCATATAGTTCACGTCGTTGCACGGCTCATACATTTTGGTGACAGCCATCTTGATACCAACTGCCTTTCGCTGCAGCAAAATAGTAATCGTATACATACCCATTAATTCCTCCTCCAGAGCAAATGTCTCGCCATTCCACCCAATCATTAGGCCCCTAGAGGCCCCTTCTAAACCAACCGCCCGGAATTCTAGCAACCTGTAACCCCCAACCTCCTAAATCTCGTCGAAGCCCCAAGAAATTTTTGTTTCATGCAGCACAATCACATCAACTTGTAGCTCCTTCGCTAAAGTCCGCCATGTTGCCCTCATTTCCGACCCAAACCTCTCACATTCCATGAAATAATAATCATTTAGAAATAGTAGAAGCCCCAGATGGTGGAATCAACCCCATGCAATTTGCCACCTCCTCCTCCAGCCCCCATCCCAAAGATACTCTCTCACCTTCCTCCTCCAGCCCACTCCTCCCCCCTTGGTCACCACTGCCTCTGTTCGCAGCTTCTGCCTCTGGGACCGAGCCACCAGCCGACTAACCCATGCTCATCTTCCCCACACCCAACCCCTTCCCCCGTAGGTGGCCCCTTCTACTATGCGCATGAAGTGTGCCTGCAATGCCTGCTCCACCTAAGCCTTATTCACAATGAGACACTGAATATAGTTCCTTCTCCTTCTGTCACCTGCCATAGAGTGAAAATTTTGTGTATTTGCATCGCCCTCCTTAATCCAATTATTTTTTTTGAAGCAAAAGAAGGGGGAGACACTCAAAGGTGTTCACCCCAGACATTTATTAAAAAGGTAACAAGAGATTACAGGTATATAAAAAAAAGAAGCCCCGGTCAGGGCCAAGACTCCAGTACATACGACACCTGACTGGACACATTTTCTTAATAAAACCTTTGCCCAGAGAAAACTAGCGCATTCCTAGCCAACCATAGCACCCATACCACGGCTATCGCGTGGAGCAGTTCCCTACGCGAAAGGCCCTTGGCCGTCACCAGGCACCTGCAGAAGGAGGCAACGCTATCCGTACTTACGCAAACCAGGTCAACATCGGCCCAAATCGTCCTCGTAGTAGCGCACCTGAAGAAGAGATGGCCCATAGATTCAATCTCCAGCCCACAGAGGAGGCACTTGTCTGACACCGACCCCAGAAGCCTTGAGCATCTCTCCCGCGTCATCAGTCGGTCCCTCCGAAACAACCACATGAAGAAACCTATCCTCTCAGGAAGCCCGAGCCCCCAAAGAGAATCCGCAGTCTCTTTCCATATCAGAAGAAAAAGAAGGCGGTGGCCGGCAGATTGCAGCATATGCCTTTCTTAGAGAGAAGCTCCCTTTGCGCCAGATCCAATGGTCCCGCCCCTGTGAAGGGTCGGGCATCTCCCTAAGCGACTCCAACAAGCCGGGAAACTCCTCTAATCGTTGATCGGAGAAATTAGACCGAAAAAGAGGCATCCAATTCCCTTCCGACCAGCAATCAGTCACCCTCGCCTCCGGATCATAGGAGGATGTTTTTATGGGAGACCGATAATACACCATTTTCTAATGTGGAATTGACGCACATGAGAAAGAAACAATGTAGGCACTTAATGACTAAGGACTTTGAGAATGGAAGGAAAGAGGCATTTAATCTTTCAGTCGAGGAAGTTTAGACGGTAAGATGGTGGCAAAATGTGTTGGAGCTCATTGGGGAGTTGGTCCCTTGGCGTCAACGGCTCAAGCGAGGTCGTGTGCGTTCTTAGGGCTCGTGGAAACAAAGAGCAGATAATGTCCGACGATGTTGGAGATGGAGCGGCATTGTCGAGAGCGGCTCCATTGGCTGATGCGTGAAGGAGAATATTCATGGAGGAGGGTCACTGTAAAAGGAAGGTGAGGGAGGATTGGGGCCCTAGAGGGAGTGAGCACGAGAGCTACCAATCATGGAGTTAGAAGGGGCAGAAGGAGGAGGAGTGGACGATCATCTCGCATCGAAAGAAGGGCCAGAGGTGCTACCGTTTTGGGATTTAGTGGAGTGAGCACGAGAGCTACCAGTCATGGAGTCAGGAGGGGGCGGAAAGAGGAGTGGGCGATCGTCTCGCGTCGGAAGAAGGGCCAGAGGTGCTACCGTTTTGGGATTTATGGGCATCAAGCGTTCGTTTGCATGTTGCGACCTCGTTGCTTTGGTTGCGGGTCTGAACACCAACATCTCACGATGTGCCCAAGCAACAAGAAGCATGTCAAAATCAAGCAGGTAATGTTGAAGATCCTACCAGCGGTTGTGATTGCGACCTCTCAGTCATATGTAATGGTTGTTGGAGGTTTGGTTCAATTCTGCATTTTGAAGTCTCTGTTGGGGTGTTTTGGTGCATCCTTTGCTAGCGACGTGGTATTTTTGGGCGAAGGTATGTTGCGCAAGGGGGTTGTCAACGGAGGAGGTTGAGTTACTGCTTTCTTCAACCTTTGAGGGTGGGGTGCAGTGGAGACACCCTCATTTCACTGAAGGAGAGGCTTCTTAAACCATGAAGTTTGTCGTTCGGGTGCTTAGAGTCTCACTTCTTTCTAGAACGGTGGAGACCCTTGGTCCAGCACTCCAGGAGTTTGGAATTGTCATAGCGGTGTTGTCAAACGGTCTCCAACCTGGTTCCGACCTTTCCTTTACCATTGTCTTGATGGAAGGATCCTCCTTGCTAAGCTATGTGAGCTCATGTTTTCTCAAAATTGGGAGGGTGTGTTTCAAGCTCCTCATTGAGGAGGAGCAACCACCGCCACCACCTCCTATGCAAGCGTCAGATTGCAACCTTACCTTGAACCACCGGAGAAGTTGTTGGTCCAGGAGGGAGCATTGGCTCCAGCGACAGCGAATGTTACAAATGTTGTGGCGAGATCTTTGAGAGGAGTGGATCAACTGGGATTTAATTTTAAAAAATTGGATGGAGCTGAGATTTCATCCCCCTTTCCTCTCAAAGGCGGCATGATCCTCAGGGAGTCGTTGCTTCTGTTTTCTAGGAATGAGAAAGGTTGAGAAGGAGATTTGCGACCTTTTGGATTCAATTTCCCTTCAAAGAATGAAGGATAACCGATTTGCTGCTATGCGTTTATTCGAACCTGAAAAGCATGAGGCGCTAGACTTGTTTAAGGAGGTAATGGATCAAGAGGTGGATTTCGCTATCGTGGTTTTAATAGAACTGATAACCTCTTTGCCAACGAGACCCAATCCATCAAAACCTTGATGTATTGAGCTCCAGATTGGGGTGCTCCTAACCCCATGTCTGTTGCTCCATTTGTGCCTTCTATTAGGTTATTCGAGGTAACAGAGGGTGCCATGCGCCCGATGGTGGAGCTTTCGGGTACAAGAGATGTTGAAGAGGAGGTGTCGCCAAAAGTTGAGGCATTTATGGGAGTCCTTCCGGAGTCGAAGGCCCCTGTGGAGACCCATGTGTTACTGCCGCTGTTGACGGGGCCCCTTTAAAGCAATCTTCAGAGCCACTTGGAGCACAACTTGGAAGAATCTTCCCCTTCTACCTATTTGGCCGATGAACGGGGGGTTAGGGAGAAGTCGAAGCAGTACAGAGACGAAAAAATCGTCTCATAACATGACAATGGGAATTGTGGTAGTTATTGAAGCAAAACTGCGAGTGGCACAAGTGGTGGGCGTGGAACCAATCCAGGAAACCAAAGCGGTTACTAAATAAAGATTTTGAGTTGGAATGCAAGGGGTGTGAAGGGGTCTAGATGACCAAAACAAGAGGAGAGCGATAGACGCTTTGTTGAATAATTGGGGTTGTGATATTGTGCTTTATAGAAAACTAAATTGTCGATTATACAAGTAGAGTGCGGAACTCCTTGGGTGCTGAAAATCTGTCTGTTTTCAAAACTTTAGATGAGAAAGGCAACGCGGGGGTTGTGGCCATTTCCTGGACGAGCTCTGGTTTCTCATTTGTCTCGAAGTTAAAGGGAAAACATGCTCTGACGGTACTTCCATAGATTGTCTCTTCGGGATCGTACCTCGTACCTATTAGTTTTGTGTGTCTGCAGCTGAAGAGTTTTTATGTTATGTTACTATTTCACAGTTTATTTATTTATTTTCTGTAGTATGTAATTTACCCATTAGGGTTTCTCTCTTCTATATAAAAGAACCCTTGGGCTCTATGAAATAACAACGAAGTATTCTTTCCAGGTGGTATCAGAGCGACGATCCTAGACCAGAGCTTTGAGCCATAAGATCCAAAATCCTACCTCACTGCCTCCTTCCCTCCATTTGTGCCACAGCCTCTCCTCCATGTCATCGCTCGTAGCTACCGTCGAGCAGCCCCCCTTCCACGCGGCAGCAGCCACTGAGTCTTTGGCCTCCCAAACGGCCGCCCGATCACACCGTGAAACCCCAAACACTGTCTGGGTGATTTTTCTTTCCTGAAACTGCATTTTTTAGGTCCGATTTCATAGACTTAGATCTTATTTACATTATTTAAGATCAAAATCAGACCACATTTTCTCTAAAGATGGTTGTGGTATGAGTCTAAGTATGCAACCATCTCTTCTCATGTCTGTTTAGACACCTTATGATCGGTCTAAGGTCCCAGTGATTGTTCACGATGTCAGAAAGCAAAGTTGATACCCCATCTATGGGTGCCTTCAAGGGTTCCGCGCCTATTGTCAAGATGGACAGGACAAACTAGGTGTTGTGGGCAATGCAGTTCATGAATCTACTGCAGAGCCACATGAAGAAACACATTCTGACGCGGGATGAGCCGGTGGACAAGAATGGGACCAACGCCTCATGGGAAGCAGATGATGCATATGCCAATGTGTGGCTATCTGGTACTGTCTCTATTGAGATAGCCAATGATATCCTGAGTCAACATACAGCAAAGGCGATGGGATATTCTCGCAACAACATACTCCCAAGCGAAGAATGAGTCGAAGATATTGCAGCTCCAGCATGATATCTTCACAACCAAACAGGGTGATCGTCCTCTTCATGTCATGTATACATCTCCGAGGAGTATGTTTGAGCGACTCCATAGCTACATACCCTCGACGACCTTACCAGAGTAGCACAAGGCGTATAGAGATCTCGTCATGACCGGGGTGTTTCTGGATGCTCCTAACCTAGAATATAATTTGGATCGCTCTAAGCTTCTCACCGACGCTACTATACCTCCTATGGAAGAAGCGCACCACAGGCTGAGTCGATTGAGTATCTCATGTACCACATCCTCTCAGACATCCTTGGCTATGGCAGCCTCCCGTGATAGAGGTAGTTCGACTCCGTTCAGAGGACGAGGTACACGTGGCAGAGGTGGTTCACGCCCTCATCAGCAATATTCATATTGTCACCGATCAGGGCACTCTGAGGACACGTGCTACTCCAAGCACGGCTTTCCACCATCGGCCCGTGCTGCGAAGCAGGCTCAGGATGCTCCTGATCCTGCTGACCATCGTTACGATGACTTCGTTGCTCGTCTGAGAGAAAGCATGCCACCAGTCGTCGAACCCTCCAGTTCTAGTTCTCCAGATATTGCGGCCTCAGCCTCTACTAGCACTTCAAGTATTAATCATGCATTTACTAGTCGCTCTAGACCAGATCATTCAGAATGGATAATGAACTCTGGACATTCACATCATCTATGTGGAGATCACTTACAGATTGGTACTTATAATCCAGCATAGAAAAGTAGATCAGTGGTGATTGCAGATGGGACACATTCCCCTATTACGAGAAAGGAGGAGGTTCATTTGACTTCCTGTATACGTTTGCAGAACATTCTTCATGCACCTGCCTTCTCCATGAACTAGCTATCTATCAGTTAAATTACAAAGGATTTACATTGGCGTGCTATATTTGACTCCAGTTCCCTTATTTTTCAGGATATACACACGGGCAGGCTGATTGGATGAGGGTGTGAACATGGAGGGTTGTACAGGTTGACCCAAACTCCTTTTGCCGGTTCCACATCTCTTTCTGCTGAGTCCATTTCTCCTTATATATATGGCATCTCTGATTTGGTCATCTAGCATTGCAGAAAATTGGCGGCATCATTCCTGACATCTCTACCAAGTCCAGTTTTCAGTGTGAATCTTGTCAACTTGAAAAGCATCATCGGTCTAGCTTTCAAAGTCGACAAGGTCATAGTAGTCAAAGTTTGTTTGAGCTATTCCATTGAGATATGTGAGGTCCTAGTCGTGTACCTGATCTTCAGGGACACTGGTACTACTTAGTTTGTGTTGATGATTTCTCTAGATTATTTTGGGTCTTTATGTTAAATCAAAAGTCCAAAACAAGCACTGTGATTCAGAATTTTATTGTTGATATAAAAAGTATTTTCTCTACTTTCATTAAATATATTCGTTCTGATAATGCTCGAGTTTTGTACTACACAATTGTATCATTTCTTTAGTTCTCGAGGGATTATTCTTCAGATTTCTTGTCCATATACTTCTCAACAGAACGGGGTTGCAGGACACAAATACCGTCAATCTTCCAGATATCACTAGGACTCTTCTCATACAGAGTTGGGCTCCGCATTCATTTCAAGGTGATGTTGTGTTGACAGTATGTTATCTTATTAATCGGATGTCCTCTACTATGTTGGGAGAAAATACACCCTTCTCTCTTGCTTTTCCAGAGAAGGATCTTTTCTCTCTCATTCCACGAAGATTTGGCCAACATCCAGCACGTCTCTGTTTTGGCGTGGTGTGTTGGATGTTTTTATTCGAAATCTCTGCCTCTTTAAGCCGGTGTTGGGGAAGGGGGATTCATTTCGTTTTTGGACCGACGACTGGTCGGGAAGGGGTACTCTCAAGGACAGCTTTCCCCGTTTGTTTGCTTTGGTGGATGATAAGGAGGCATCGGTGGCCTCGTGCTGGATGGACGGATACTGGTGTCCTCGGTTTATTGCCAATTTCTTGGATCAGCGTATGGATGATTTTCTTTCGTTAATGCGCTTGCTTGCTGACGTTGTCCAACCTAATGATGGCCAGGACCACTGGTCTTGGAAGGATGGTCCTTTTTCCACGCGGAAGGCGCATCTGGCTCTTGCTCCCAGTCCTCAGGTGGGGGACGTTATTCTATTGCGTGATTGCAGATTCCTCTGGGGAATGAAGCTTCCTGAGCGCATTGGTGTCTTCCTATGGCTTCTTCGAAGGGGGAGGCTCTTAACGCGTGACCGTTGCGCCCGATTTTTTCCGAACGTTGGGCCTAATTTCGGGCTTTGTGACGAGGAGCTGGAAACCATCGACCACTTGTTCTTCGGCTGCAGCTTGGTTCGGGGCCTTTGGGCTGATCTGGATTGGATCAACTCGGAGAGCATGGTTGCTTTTTGCGAGAGCTTGTTGAGCATCACGGGCAGGGAAAGGAAGGATTTTCTGGCTCCGATTGCAAGGTTGTGGGGCATCTGGTTGGGGAGGAATGAGGCCCCTTCGCGGGCCAGCGGTTCTACCGGGAAACATTATTATCCTTTCTTCGCGTCTTCTGGATGATTGGTGTACAGGGTAGCCCTACTTTGGTTTTTTGGGGGTGATCTTTGCTTGTTGCGCTTTCGGTTACCCCCTTTGGGTCTTGTTTTTGTTTGGCTTTTGTAATGCTCTTGTAACTTTCTTTGTCTCTTTTCCTTTTAATATATTGGGGTGAACACCGCAGAGTGTCTCCCCCTTTTTGAGCCTCAAAAAAAAACATCCAGCACGTCTCAGGTAAATTTTGAGAACTTGATTTTGAATGATGGCACTATTAGTGTGCATGATGTACAGGGTCAATCACGAAATAAGCATGCAGATATTCAGGTTGAGACAGAACCACCTCAGGAGAGTGATCCGGATTGGTTTATTGCCTTGCGGAAAAGTAAACGTTCATGTGCCAGATATCCCCTTGCAGGCCATGTGTCTGTGGAGCGACTTCCACCAGAGTTCAGACAATTTGTTGTGGGATTGACTACCATTGAAAACGCACGAACAAATCAGGAGGCTCTCAAGGTGAGCCAATGGCGCCTAGCAATGGAAGCAGTGATGGCGGCTTTACAGCCTTGTGGCACATGGAGCATTGTTGTTGTAGGATGCAAGTGGGTAATCATTGTCAAGCATCGAGCAGATGGCAGCATTGATCGCTACAAGGCACGGCTTGTGGCACGTGGGTTCACCTAAACTTATTCGGTGGGCTATCAAGTACCTTCTCTCATGTAGCCCGACACTCCATACTCCGGGCTCTTCTACCTGTTGCAGTCATACGGGATTGGTCGTTGTATCAGCTTGACGTGATGAATGTGTTCCTCTATGATGATCTCCAAGAGAAAGTCTACATGCAACAGCCACCACGGTTCATTGTTGAGGAGGAGTGTCAGAAGGTGTATAGGCTTCATAAGGCAATCTATGGCGTGAAGAAGAGTCTGAGAGCATGGTTTCAAAAGCTCTCGAATGTGATAGAAAAGAAGGGATTCGTGAGATCAACTACATATCACTCCTTGTTTGTTCAGAGGTCCCAGAAGGGAATTGTTTCTATACTGGTGTACCTTGATGATATCGTTATTACAGGAGATAATGCACAAGGCATTCAAGCAGCCAAGGCCATTCTTGCACAACAGTTCGTTACCAAAGACCTTGGCGGTCTACGCTATTTCCTTCGATTGGAGTTTGCCAGGAACCAGCAAGGTCTTGTGATGACCCAGAGGAAGTATGTGACTGACCTTCTCTCATAGACAAGGATGGTAGACTGCAAGCCAACCACTACTCTTATGGACCCGAGCATGAAGTTATATGATGACGACATTGATGAAGTCGACAAGAGGAGATACAGGGAGCTGGTTGGGAAGCTGTTATATGTAAACATCACCATGCCAGACATATCCTTTGCAGTGAGCAAAGCGATTTAGTTCATGGAGCAACCATTACAGACCCATTTGGATGCAGTCCATGCGATTTTGAGGTTTCTGAATACCTCATCTGGCACTGGTCTTTTGTTCAACAGAGGTGCATCCCTTGTTGTTAGCATGTTACAGCTTGTGTAGATGCAGACTATACAGGATGTCCCAAGGATAGGAAGTCTACTTCTGATTTTGTTGTATTTGTAGGGAATTCATTGGTATCATGGAAGAGCAAGAAGCACACAGTAGTCGCTAGATCAAGTGTTGAATTAAAATACAGAGCTATGGCACAAGGAAGCACAGAGATGATGTGGGTCAGATCCCTTCAGACTGGCCTACCTATTGAGGTGCATCTTCCTATGCACCTCCAATGCGACAACCAGGTTGCATTGTTCATTGCCAACAACCCAGCCTTCCATGAGAGAACCAAGCATATCGAGGTAGGCTGTCACTACACTCGAGACATGATTCAAAAGGGCCTTATTTCTACATCTCATATCAGCTCAAATGAGCAGACAGCAGACGCATTCACCAAGGCTCTAGCTCGAGGACCCTTTCAGAGATGATCCAACTGAACCTGATAGGCATCTATGCTCCAAGCTTGAAGCGGAATGTTGAAGAGTTTTTATGTTATGTTACTATTTCATGGTTTATTTATTTGTCTGTAGTATGTAATTTACCCATTATGGTTTCTCTCTTCGAATAAGAGAACCAATGGGCTCTATGAAATAACAACAAAGTATTCTTTCCACATCTACGACCCCACGACGTCCGTGTAGAGGTCAGATCTTTGGGCCGACTTGCATGGTGCTAGATTGTTCTCACCAGAAACTACATGGCTAATATGGGGTGATTTTAATGTCACTCTTCTATCTTATGATCGCCCTCGTGCTCGGGGGGACAGGACTCGGGTCCATTTATTTTGCAGAGATAGTGGATGAATTAAAGTTGGAGTTACTTGACGGTGCAAATACGAAATGTACCTGACAGAATTGTGGGGCACATTCAAGACATTATCACTTCTATGTGTCTTCTAAGCTTTTGGATTTGTTTTCGTTGTTAGCAATTTCCTCTAGGACAAGATCTTGGCCAGATCACACACCTTTGGTTTGGGTATCAGGGGAAGTGTCTCTACCTCAATCCTTCTTTAGATTTGAGAGGGCATGGCTCTTGGAGGATAACTTCAGAGAGTTGGTCAACGAGTACTTGACTTCCACTAGTTGCAATGGCACGGTCGTGGCAAGTCTTGCTCAGAAAATTGCCTCTTTACGCTCACGGTTTTGTTTTTTCAAGAAGGAGACTCAGGAGGAGAGAAGAGCGACGAGGGTGGTTGTTCAGGTTATCGTTATAAGATTGGATGTGATTGACGACGTCAGGGATTTGAACACAATGGAGCTTGGAGAACGGGCTACAGCATAGAAGATGATTCAGCTGGAGGACAAGAAGCGGGTGGTTGAATAGAGACAAAGAGCGAGGCAGAGATGGCTTAGAGAAGGAGACGCGAACAATGACAACTTCCACATGATTGCAAGCAGAAGGCGATATATCGAAATTTTATTAGAATGGTGGTAGTAAACGATAGAAGAGTAGAGGGTGATCGGAACACAGGTATAGCCTTGGTGGAGCATTTCAGAGATTTTTCTCGTCGTGCGGAGGGCAGACCTTGGAGATGGAGTGGTGTGAGAGTGTCGCAAGTTTCTAGTCAGCATGGGAACCACCTGATACAGAGTTTTGCTCCAAAAGAGGTAAAGAGAGTTGTTTAGAACCTGAATGCAAATGGGGCTCCTGTGTCGGAGGTTTCCCAGTGTTCTTTTTCAAATAATTACAGCCTCTAGTTGGTGGAGAAATGGTAGAGGTCATGGAGGAGTTTGCGGTAGGAAATGTGGGTTTCGTGAGAGTCAATAAAGCACTCATTTGCCTTCTTCTGAAGAAGGAAGCATCCGAACGGGTGAAAGACTCCGGCCATATTGCCCTTTCAAATGCCATGTATTTGATTATTGCAATGGTTTTGGCGAATAGGCTTAGCATCGTGTTGGCTCATATCATCTCCCCCTTCAGTCTACATTCGTCCATGGTAGACAAATTGGGGATAGCCTGATTGAGCCAACAGAGATCCCAGTGGATTGAAAAAGGAGTCACAAAAGAGGAATTCTTTTGATGGTGAACTTTTCCAAGGCCTACGATACTTTGGATTAGAGCTTCATGTACTATGCACTGGCTCGTCGTGAGTTCCCTGACATTTGGATCTCCTAGATGAAAAGATGCATTACCTCTGCATCTTACTCGATTATTGTGAACGGACGCCCAGAAGGGGGTTTCTTCCAACCTCAATGGGGAGTACATCTGCGATGCCCCCTTGTCCCCTTACTTTACATTATTGCAGCAGATGTGTTGGCTTGCATGATGCATCAGGTAACTTCTCAAGAGATCACTGTTGGTTATTTCTTAGAGGATATTTATGTGCCTCTACTACAATATGCAGACGACACATTTTTTATCAAAGGTGGGAGAGATGAAGCAAGGGGAATGGCGCAGACTTTGGAGATTTTTGGCGAACTCTCAGACTTGTTCTTAATTTCAGTAAATCTACAGCATTTCTTTTTGGGCTTTCAAATGATGTGCATGCATGTACCTTGGAGTTGGGTACAGATAGCGGTAGTCTTCCTATCAAATACATTAGGCTACCACTTTCATGAGGCAGACTTAAAACCTCTCATTGGAGGTCGATAATTGAGAAGATGGAGTCAAAGCTTGTAGGATGGAAGGGAGTTATGTTATCAAGAGGCGGATGACAGGTGCTACTAAAGGCAATCCTTTCGGCGATCCCAATCTTCATCATGACATCATGTCGTCATCCCGCATGTTGCCAAGCAGAGTCCGACGGCGCTTAGATATAATTATGAGATTTTTTGGTCAAATTCAAGGCAAGGTGTGAAGGGGATCCATTTAGTCGATTGGCAAACTATTACTCTGCCTAAACATCTAGGAGGATTGGGCATTTCGTGTGTAGAATCAATGAACAAAGCGGTTCTCTTAAAGTGGATCGTCAGAATTTGGGGAGATGGTGATGATATTTGCTGACTTATTAGAAAGTTGTATGGTGTACGGGTATGGGAAAATTTAGTTCATAATCACTCTACCTTTTGTCCGATGTTCTGGAAAGGCATACATTCTGTATGCCCCAGTTTCGTGAGCCATGGAAGGCCGTATCCCGATATATCGGCGATATATCGGCGATATATCGGTATCGACAGGTCACCGATATATCGACGATATGTCCGATATCGGGTATCGACAGGCAAAAAAGGCGAGCTGAATCCCGATGTCAGCGATATGGCGTCGATATATCGTCGATATATCGGCGATATATCGGTATCGACATGGTACCGATATCGATACCGATATCGATATGTCCTTCCATGTCGTGAGCTCTTCCAACCACTCTGGGAGATGGATCTTCGTTTGCTTATTTGGACAGATAACTGGACAGGCTTTGGTACTCTAGCTTCTAGATTCCCATACTCTTCGCTCTTTCTTCCGTACAAGAGGCGAGGGTGAGGGATTGTTGGGATTGGGACATCTAGATGACCACTATCCATTCTGATTTTTTGGACCAATGCCTAGAGGGGTTTATGCTTCTTCTAGACTCATTGAGTCAAACCTTAGGTCCGACAGTTGGCAGATATCACTGGAAATGGAGAGGAGATTTTTCGATCAGGCGTGCTTACAAGTCTGTTGCCGTGCCACCATCTTTGATGCAAAATGGAATTCGGCGCGGCGCGGGAAATAGATTTGACGGTGGATTTTTGGATGGTAGAAGAAAATAGAGGGGTTGAGAAGAAGAAATTGGAAGGGTTGAGAAGAGAAGACACGCCGGATGCGCGGGGTTAGAGAAAAAGAAACGCGTAGACCGCGAGGGGAAGAGAGAAGAAACTCGTCGGGAATACGAGGGGTTTGGGAGAAGAAGAACACGTGTAGATCACGCGAGGAGAAGGAGAGAGAGGGGAGAGCAGAGAGAGATAAATCTCTATTTTATCACATCTTGAACTTACTAAAACATTGGACCCTCATCCCTTTATATAGGAGGGATGACATTACAAGAATAGAAAATACTTTAAACCGACAACCAATTATCCTAAACTGACTCTAACTAATTAACCGACTAACTACCAAATTTGAAATTCAAATTAAGACTAATTGAGATCACACACGATCTCTTTATTTAAAATTGCGACAACTTAAAAAAACGTAAATAAAATTAATGACCACAATTTAAATAATTAGACGGCCCTACATGTCAAGTCCACGCTGCATCAACTCTCCTCCGCTTTTAAAAAATTCGTCTCCCGACGAATTGCTTGAACCTTGAGGCTTGACCTAAGGCGCTTCATGAACTTGTGTCGACGTGCGCGTGAACGCGAATCATGAGATATGCAACTCAAATCATATTGCATCTTCCAATGCGCGACGGGATCGTCGAATCGTAGGGACGATTCGGTTGCCATGCTCTGATACCAATTGATGCAAAATGGAATTCGGCGCGGCGCGGGAAATAGATTTGACGGTGGATTTTTGGATGGTAGAAGAAAATAGAGGGGTTGAGAAGAAGAAATTGGAAGGGTTGAGAAGAGAAGACACGCCGGATGCGCGGGGTTAGAGAAAAAGAAACGCGTAGACCGCGAGGGGAAGAGAGAAGAAACTCGTCGGGAATACGAGGGGTTTGGGAGAAGAAGAACACGTGTAGATCACGCGAGGAGAAGGAGAGAGAGGGGAGAGCAGAGAGAGATAAATCTCTATTTTATCACATCTTGAACTTACTAAAACATTGGACCCTCATCCCTTTATATAGGAGGGATGACATTACAAGAATAGAAAATACTTTAAACCGACAACCAATTATCCTAAACTGACTCTAACTAATTAACCGACTAACTACCAAATTTGAAATTCAAATTAAGACTAATTGAGATCACACACGATCTCTTTATTTAAAATTGCGACAACTTAAAAAAACGTAAATAAAATTAATGACCACAATTTAAATAATTAGACGGCCCTACATGTCGAGTCCACGCTGCATCAATCTTCGTTGGATGTCGTCCTTGGTCGAGACTATAAACTTATTTGGGAGCTAAAGTTGCAAAGCAGGATCTGTGTTTTCTTATGGCTACTACGTAGGAGACATATTTTGACTCGGGATAGATGCTTCAGATTGTTTACAAGTGTTATTGATATGTGTCCTCTCTACAATTCTGAGAGCGAATTCATTTAGCACCTTTTCATCTGATGCGATAGAACTTCTTCAATCTGGCAAGACACGGGACTTACTTGGGTGAACATACAGAGCCTCGAGACTTTTTGAGACTCGTTGAATACTACAAGTACACCTTGTAAAGAGCTTCTTCGACCGATTACCACTTTGTGGTCTATTTGGTTAGCTAGAAATGGTTCAATTGCCAGTAATCGGTTTTATTTAGAAAATGTTTTTATCCACGCTAAAATTCTCTTTGAATCTTGGCTTCTATAAGTACTTTCCTCTTTCTTCCTTATTAATATATTTAGTGCGGACACCATAGCATGTTCCCCTTTTTTACTTCAAAAAAATCATTGGGGAGTTGGACCCCAAAGAAGGTGCTATACTTAATAGGATTTGGGAGGATAGATGCTAAGCAAGCCTTCTGATTAAGAAAAATTGTGACCTTAATGTTTATTTTCGATCTCTGGAGAAGAAAAGCGGTATAAACACTCAAATCATAATTCTTTCTTTTAAGAAAAAAGGGAGTCACCACTAGTTGTCCCCACTTCAATGGTATGGTGGCCGTGCAGTATGTCTACCACCCAAAAGACCAGGGTACAAATCCCTCCTTGTGGGGGATGCGTTAGGTAGCCGACAGCTAGCATTGAAAATAATCGGATCTTTCAACATGGATTTGAGCAAGAATCCATGTAATCGACCCTACTTAAAGTAGGAGAAGGCTTCGCCATTATAGTGCTTTCTACTGGTTATACATATGATTTGCATGAGCTACAATGTTTTCTATATAGTATCTCGTTTCTTTGAATAACAACGCATTCATGGCTAACCAAATGGTCCAACACACCACAAAAATCTTGATATGATCTATCTTCGAGTGGTTTGTCGGCCCTCCCAATCTACTTTAGAAACCATCACATCAAGAAACATCCAGCCATTTGATTCATGCTCTCTGCCACACCTCTCAGGACCCATTACATTGGGAAAAGAGGTGAACAATATCCTCGTTCTCATGACCACAGATTGGGCAGATCGTGTCCACATTGGGAATAATGCAAGCACGGAGCACCTTCGTCATTAGCCTCTCATGGCGAAGCAACCAAGTGAAAATTTTTACCTTCAATGAGACTCTAATCTTCAAAAGCCTCTTGCAGTCCCTTACTAACTCCTTAAGTGCAACTGCCCTGAGACTAGTTAATAGTAACTTTCTTTGCAAAATGCGAGCCACTCCAGACCCAGTGGCCTCGCTCGCCATGAGGTCATCCAACCTTCTACAGCTCCCCCAGCATCCTCCCAAAATCTGAGACTTGTGCCTTCGAAAGGGAAGACCTAAAAAATGGGAGTTACGCCCTACTCCCACCATCCAAAGAAGACCAACAATCTGCTATTGAAGCCTACTTATCAACAGCCAACACAAAGAGCCTAGGAACTTCTCATAAAGAATACCCACCTTCGATCACTTATCCCTCCAAAATCTAGACCGGTTATCATCCCCTAATGATGGAACAAGATAAGATTCAAGCTCACTCTTGATCGCACAATGCAAATATGCTTTCTCAAAATGCATATTGGTGGTATGTTCCTCCAACCCTCTCGATCAATATACACCCCATAAATGGTCATGAGACTGAACGGACCAGATCATCCCCCAGAGCCAGCCCATAAACGCATTACCCACTTGAAGAGAAGAGTGTTATTCAATTTGCTCAGGCGCAGCACCCCTAAAACACGTCTTCAATGATCTTGCATCCACATCCCAAGCCACTAAGGCAACACATCTTCTTTCCTAAGAAAAATTGGTCCAGAAAAACCATCACATAACATTTTCCAGGCGCTTACAAGTCTTCTGTAGAAGCCTAAAGATTGACAAGTATAACAATGATAAAGTCGTTAGGATACTCTTCAACGAGACCCCCACCCCCCCCCCCGAGACAAACACTTCACCTCCCATCTCTGTCCTCAACCTTCTCAATCGAGAATGTCCATTAATCTATCTTTTTTATTTTCCCAAAAGCCAAAGAAATACCAAAATGGCAGACCAGTAGGCCTCCTTAGTGAGTGCCTAATATATTCAAGAGTAGCCACCGCCTCAAAGGTACCAAGATTGTTTGGCACAAAAAAAGATTTTGTCGCATTCAGCTTTATCCTCGAGAATCCCTAGGGTCGCACTCGACATGAAATGGTGTTGCATGTGACTAAAACTATGATACTCAATACAAGCATTACTTCATCTCATATGAGGAGGGTTTTTTTGGAGGTTGTCTTGTGCCTCCTTGAGGCCAAATGTAACCATGCAATAGTATTTTGCTTTCTTCAAGGTCAGTTTGGCCATAGCATCGCTTAATTTTGCTTTCTTCAAGTCCATATTGGACTTTAAATAGTTTTATAATTTCTTGATGTAAAGCTATAAGACACTCTCACACTTATGCTTCATGCCCATATCTTTTCATATCAAGGCAAGGTGTTACTAAAGCCCCCACAATGACATGTTTATGAGTAAAAATCCTAATATTATCACCATATATCCCTTTGTCGTTAACTTATTGGGTATTTAGGGGGTAACCCAAGGTTACTCATCCCTGCCCCTTATTTGTTGGGGGGGAGGGGGATAAACCAATGATCAAAATTGCCAAGATTATATACTAAAGCAAGGCAACAAGTTTTTAAATAGCTCGAGCAGGAAGGCAACAAAAAGTGATGATATAACTGAAACGAGACACCAAAGATTGTTTCACAAAGATAAATATGTATAATTAGTGTATAAGGTACTACAAATTTTGTGTAAAAATGCACATGGGAAATACATTAAACTCGCATGTCTATTGTCCGGTGACTTGTATGTGGCATTTTTTTGAAAAGAAAGAGGATGTAGCCTCGAGATGGAATCCACCACGAAAGTATTAGATTAGAAATTTAAAGTACATGTGACCAAGCTAGAACAAGAGCCTTGCAATGTTCAATAACATTTTCAGAATAAAATCTCTAACCGCAAAAGATTAGCTCATTCCTGGCATGCCAGATTGCCCAAAGATGAGCAATGGGCACAGGTATATCCCCATACAAGTTTCCACAAACCGAAGGAATGGACCTCTAGAAGGCTCAAGTCATCAGAGCCATCCATCCTAAGACAGGCAATCCCAGCATGCTCCCAGATCTTGACCGAGTGAGTGCATCCAATGAAAAGGTGCTCCAAGCCTTCAACTACATCCACACATCTCGAGCAGGTTGTCCCATGCCCGTAAAATCTTGGCCCTATGTGCCTTCCTGAGTAGACATCAATGCCTTAAAATCTATATAAATACCTTAACGTGTTGTGGGAGCTTGCTCTTCCAAACTAAACCATAATCGAGTCACGTCTCATTCTGTAACATCTCCTGAGAGGCAATGACGACTCTGTAGGCCTTTTCCATTGAAAATGCACATTGGCCCACCTCCAATGGTCCCTACCATCCGATGACTTGTCGTTATCTTCCAGAGCACCACATATCTCCAAATACTCCCCTCAATGCATCTATAAAAAGTCTGCCACAAATGGAGGCACCAAGCCATGCTAACCACGCTTGTGATGATTGAAATTTTCAATCACTAGTGAGTGCAAAGAGTAGACCCGATTCAGTCCAAATATCCAACCAAAATCTGAAATGTTCACCATTTCCTATCATCGCCTATAGGAGATTCACCAAGTCTAAGAAGGCTGTAGATGCCACGCCGCATTGGGATGGTAAACGGATGTCTACACGAGGCCTTGTTATGTCCATCCCCCACATCATAATTTTTCTATATCAAGCAGCTAACCAAATCTTCATTGTCGCCCCAAATTTTGACTACCCACTAAGCCAAGAGGGCCTTGTTTATCTGCTCAATCTTTAGAATGCCTAAGCCACCCTCTAATTTCGACATGGTTATTGAGTCCCAATCAAGTAAATGTATGCCCCCCTTCTCATGTTCCCAGAAGAAAACTTGCATCATGAGTCAATCTTCTTCCTCGCACCACCTAGGAGCAATTTAGGGTCGAACAGGAAAATATAGGGATAGCAAATAAGATGTGCTTGAGAAGGACCAGTTGCCCATCTCTAGAAAGTAAAGCTGCCTTCCATCCTGCCAGTTTCTTCTCAAGTCTACCAATCAGAGATTCCATCTGCACATGCGAAGCTTCCCAGATAGAATAGGATGAGTCAAGTATGTCATAGGAGAAGACGATACCATGCAATGATGTTCCAAAGCTGCTTCCGTGCCTCCAAATGCAAGAGCCCAAAGGTAACTAACACTGATTTCTCTATATTGATCTGATTCATCCGAAAACCCGAAATGCATCCAAAAATATCCATCACCAAGGAGACACATGCCACTCTAGCCTACCCCATCCTACCTTCTATAAATAGGACCACGTCAGCATATTATAACAAAGAGATATTGGCATCTCCATTCCTAAACCCCGGACAAAAGCACCTTGGGACGTCAATCTCATCATAACCGCAAGAGCATCGGCAACAATCACAAAAAATAGTGGGGTCAGGGGGCAACCTTTTTTAGGCGAAAAGGAGGAAACATGTTATAGTATCGGCTCCAAATAGATTAAAGGAAAGGTAACATAAATACTTACAAAAGCGAAGACTTGACTAGGGGGCAACCCTGACGAACGCCCATGCAAATAAATGTCTCTAGAAAAAACCATCCTCCTGATGACCATTAACTAGCGGGAGTAAATGTCATCGTAACACATCTCTTCGCCCATGCAAATACAAGTCTCCAGGAAACCCCTATGTTAAGTGTATGACGACAGGAAATGCCAGTATAAACCAGTATAAGGAGATGTAAGCTTTGGAAAACTCAATCTTCCATAAAAATACCTTAGTGTGCTAACCTTTCCAGTACATCTCCATCTCATGAACAAGGACAAGACAATCAGCTATGTGCTTGCCTAGTATAAAGGTTGACTGCTCCGGAGAACTAATACCATGCATCAAACTAGGAAGACAGATCGTTAGGACCATAGATATGATTGATAGATTGCATTAGAGAGAGCAATCGATCTGAAATCCTCCATGCATGTCGCCATCTCGCGCTTTAGTAACAAAAATAGGAGGGTCTGATTGAGGTGCTCAAAAGAAAAATTACCCTTTCTGAATTCAAGTAGAACCACAATAATAGCATCCTTCACAACCTCCTGAAATTTTTTGTGGAAGGAAATTGGAAAACTGCATTGACTTGTACCACATCTGCCCAAATTCACCATTGTTCAACTTCTGAATATACGATTATCTGCCTAACTTTGAGATAAGCGGGAGATCGGTGTCGTTAAAAGCGCAAGGCGCTCTAAGGCGCTAGGGCTCCAAATCACCTGAGGCGCCTGCCTAAGAAAAGCAAAGCATTATATATATTACATATATTTATGTAAATACAATCTTATATATCTATGCATGTATGTATATACGTATCTATATATATATGTATGTATCTTTTTTAAAAAAATGTTACATACATGCACCTAAATTACAATTTAATATCGTTCCAATTTGTATGTACATTTATATATACATATATGTGTGTAAGTATATATTCTGCCTAAACTTATAGTACATAAAACTAATATGAATGTAAATGTGTAAATAGACTTAGAACTGATATTTATGTGTAAATGTATGTTTATATGTAGACTTAAGGATTAACATGTATGTGTTTATGTACAAACATTTATAAGTGAATGTATATCACATGTATATATGTGTAGTACATGTAAATATATGTACATGTGTACATGTACATGTGTATATATGTGTATGCATGGATATGCATGCACATACATATATGTGTTGTGTGTATGTCTATATATACATATATGTTTTGTATGTATATATTATGTTTATAATTATAATACTTAGAATTAATATGCATGTGTAAATGTATGTGTATATGTGTGTATGTAGAGAAGCTAGAGCTGATATGTAGGTGTATTGTGTAATTGATGCATATATTTGTATCCATATATATACACATCCACGGGCAAATATTACTTACAACTAATATTTATCCAACTATAATATTTAAAAATAATAAAATGTAAAAAGATGCGGCAGGTACGAGTGCAGTTGTAGAAAGGAGGGAAAGACCTCTGAAAGTGATTCCCCAGTGTCATGAAAGCGGATAGCCGAGCTTGAGGCTGAGATAGCACAGTGTGAATCCCCATAACTTCTCTCAAATAGATTGGATCTTTACACATAGCTCTCATATTTGACTAGCTTGATTATCAACCCTAATGAGCTCGGTTACTATTCGTCATGCTTTCGCCCTTTCACACCATGTTCTTATCTGGCATTGTGCGGAACGACACGCCGGGCAGGAGGCGATAGCCGTATCGAGTCAGAAGAAGTCAAAGAGCTACATAGCAAGAAAGTCAGGCATTGATGCGATGGAAGTAGTCTATGTAGAAGTCGAGGTTCATCTCTAAGGCTCCTCTTCTCATTTGCTTTCTCAATATCAAAGGCTGCAAGGTGCGTCCACGAAAATGCTCACCCTCAGCCAATTCACTAGGCTGATGATGCACCACACTACCTACCAAGCCTTCCCGGGAGCATTCGAATTCATACGAGGTCCTCTGTTATACGCACTTCCCTCGATCCATTCTTTTTCCTATTCTAAGATCAGCCCTTTGTCTCTGTGTTTTCATGCCGAGAATTCACCCCAGTTTTCTGTCCTGATTATGACTATTGATAAGGGGGCAGTCGTACGTTCTTACTCGTAGAGTCGTGGGCTAGGCTTCGCACTGTCGAAAGAGCATTGACTTGTTTACGCGAATCAATGAGCGCTTGATTGCGAAAAAGCAAGGTAGTCGCGGGAAGAGCAAGAGGGAGCATAGCTCAAAAGACTTCTGCGAGGGTAGGTAAGAGCTAAGCATCAGACGGGTAGACTATCTGCAAACCATGGGTACACAGTCCTCGGTTCAACATCCCTAACTCTACTAGTTAATAATTCACCAGTCCTGCTCCATTTTTGAGAGCATGTGACCTTGTCTGCAGATAATAGGCCAAGGAGATGCGACCTATAACTCAGCCCAACCCAAAGGACCGCCTTGTCTTTAGAGAGCTTGGAGCTGATTCTGACCTCTCGGATTACTGGATAAGCACATTATTCCCTTCCCGACTAGAGAAATTGCGAATTCCCACTAAGTCACCTGAATGCAAGCATTGTCCTCCTCCCTTCCCCCTATCAAGCCAGGCCTAAATGCTGAACTATTGACCCTACTTGTTCGGATGGGTGTTCACCCTAAAGTGTTCCCTCGCGGGTCTAGTATCAGGCCTGGAAGCCGTTGCGCTAATCGCGTTCGAGGCAAGAGAGAAACTCACGATTGGGAAGATAGCCTTCCTCTGCTTAGGGTTAGGTTCCTCGCTCGGTGCCGTTCACTTCAATAACTCCACAAAGTTTTCTACAACCTTCATAGCAACCTGAAGGTTATAGGCATTCTTTCTCTTTGCCTGATGGTGGATAAAGTTGGCAAAGGTAGATATGATCGGCCGCCTCCTCATACCTATAGCCACCAATGAATGACTTCCTTCTTCCCGTTCCTTATATCTCTATATATCTGGGTGGAATACGGCCTTGCTTGGGTAATTCTGTCTCCCGGGTGGGATCCGCGGCTCAAATTCCAATCTCAGCAGATTACCTTTCCTACCCGTTTACTCTCCCATTGATTTCGATGCTTATGGCAAGACGATCAATCATTCGTCAGCACCCATGTGAAGGAAAAGAAGTTGGTCGTAGGTCTCCGGGTCGCACAAATGCCTCAATTCATCCTCAGGCTTCTGGCTTTTCCAACTGCCTGATTCGGATACCGCTCACAGCTCTTCCCGAGGCGGTTGTCTTCTCAGCTTGCTTATATATACCCTAGGAAAGCTCTGGATCGCGATATAAGGCGAGTGACACAAACAAGTGAGGCACCCCACCGGAAAGAGTCTCCCTAATTTCCTCTATGGTCTGAAATTCTGCCTCAGTGAGTGGGGGGAGCGTCATCTGAAAAGGACTTGTAAACTTGATTATGACCGTCCCTCATTGGTTGTCCACGAATCCCATTATTCCTTCGGGTGAGGGTGCGGAAAAGGGGGAGAGCTCTCTGTTCCTGGTTCTCCTGTAGCTGGGATCCTCCGGAACCACAGAGTTAGATACATGCATTGTTAAGTACCGATTCAGACTTCTTGAATTGCTCAAGTAAATAGAAGAATTCTGTACAGAATATGATTTAGCCCTTAGTACATCTTGAGTGAGACATCAGATCAGCGCTTGAAAACTCGCTCCCAAGGGCATTTTTGATAGTCGGGTGTGAGCGGAGTTGGTTCTTTTGAATTGGACAGCATCCACAAGTCTAAACAGTTCAAGCTAGGGTTCATGGCGAAGGGTCAAAATCAGCCCGAAGACTAGAATTCGCGATGCACATACGGGACTCGTCCCTTCCCACAATGACGGCTCTGTTGTCTTGGGGAGCGTGAAGCTTGCTTCTCCATTTTCTTGTCAAAAGAATCCAAATAAATGTTCATGAGAAGAGGGGAAATGGGGCTGCCTGTCGTTCCGCCACCCCCGTAGCGTGGACACGTGACAATAGCCAGCTGTCGGGGAATTGGGGGCAGGCCAGTTGTTTGACCTCCCTGCGTCCTGGGGGAGCGTCGACCCACCTTCTTGAAGGCCAAAGTGGAATTGATCTCCAAACTTCCACCCCCGCACCTCAGTCGGCCAAGTTTCGTTTCTCACTCTCATCTCTTAGCAGTTTGATATAGCATGTTTCATCCTCGAATGCAAAAAGATTCAGCCGCCTTCGTCACAACTTCTACTTATTCCCCGCGGAAGATCGGTGGAAAAGAAAAAGATTAGGTGACGAATCCAAACCAGCATCAGCCAAACATAGGTACTGACCCGGCCCCAATAGTGACGCGCAAGGACTTTCTCTCGCTAAATCTCGACTTTCTCCTTTAGCAGCATTTCTCGAAGTAGCATTCCCATAAAGAAGAAGAAAGATATATGTGTCCGGTGCAGCGGGATATTCAAAGCTTGTATATATTCCTAAAAAGCCGCTAGTGCGGGAAGGTATGAGAGAAGAGGCAGAGTTGTCGATAGTAGACAGAGTTCTGGGGTAGAGGGAAGATGATGATGAAAGATCATAACGGGCGAAGCGCAACTAGTATATATATAATCTCATGTTATATATTTAATAAAGACTAAGCCTCTTCTACCGCGGCAATCTTCTCGATTCGATTTCAGTGCATCTTCCCGAAAGTCGTGATCCCTGAGGCGCGAATGCTACTTGACAGAAATGCCCGTTCCAGACTCTGAGCCACAGGCGGAGTCTTTCAGCGCAGTGAGTGACCCTTTGGCTTGCTTCCCCCGTCGCTGAACATGAATAGGGGGTCGGTACTCATAGACAGGTTTGAGAAGAAGGTGGGATCCTGTTTTTGCCATCTTCCACCTCGTCTTATATTTATATATTCGGCTATATATAAGGCTCAAGGCTACCTATTTTGAGCTTCTCAGCAATATAAGAACGAATAGGAGACAACCCTGCAAGCAAGATTTCCGGGAAAATCAAGATCGCGATATCAAATGCGCTAATTCCGCGGAAAGAAGAAGCGTAGGAATGATTACGACCCCAGTTACCGGCCTAATAAGGCTCATTTGGGCGGGAGACAACCTAGCTAACAAAAGTCCGTATAGAATAGCTTTTTTGAATCAAGTATGATTGGCATTTATATATAGAAAGTGGGGAAGAACGAGCTGTAGCTACAGCGGAGGAAGGAAGCACGAGTCAGGGCGGCAAGCAGAGAAGAGGTAGACCCGGCCTACCTCAGAAGTATACCTAGTTCCCTTTCTCGAAGAGCGAACTCAGCCGCGTCATAGATGGGGCCTAGAAGAGTTCAGATATTTATATAGTGGCAAACTAACCTCTAACTGCATGGGCAAGACAAAGAGCTAGCCAGACCAGTGCTTTCTGCAGATGTGTGGAATGACTGACCACCATAAGACCAGTGAGAGCCTTAGTAATCGATCTTTCTTTCCTACTCGGTGGAGTTGATGTAGCTTGTGCCCTGTCCCGTTCACCCAGGCGGTAGGCGGAAGAGTTGACCCCCCCTGGACCTGCTTTCAGATACCTACCTAGTCAGAGGGGAGACCAAAGCTGGCTGAGTCCCTTGCCCCTATATGACGCACTCGGACTTTTGAGAACATATTTATATAATAGCGAACGTTTATCAATGTCATCTACTCTACTTCCTTATGCCGCGGAGCGGAAGACTGAATTCGACGATCCCCGGCGTCGTGATGGAGGGCATAGCTTACGATCATCGGCTTTGATCATGCCCCTCGACATTTGCTCCCAGACATTGCACAATGATCCGAGACGCTTTTCCTACTCCGTATTGTCTCTCTTCCACCCCTATAATGACGTCTTTCTTTTCCTTTTGATTCTTTCTCCCTAGGAATTTTCCTGATCCTTCACTTGCCAGCAAGTCCGTCTTCGGCATCCGGCTGCTTGATTGATGAGATTCCTATCTAGGCGTACCAACGCTGATTATGGTCAGAGGGGGAGCCTAGTCCTTGCTAACCTGCGGACAGAGGACGGCCCTGCCTGAGTTCCGGCACAACCGTTCAAAATTCCCGAGTTGACAGACTCTTTTTGATTCCATTTCTGACTCGTAATCTAGTACCGAGAAAGTAGTCCAAAAAGCAAGTGGAGTGGTCCGCCTCTGAGTTCTCGCAGTCGGATGAAAAGGAACTACACATATTGTGTTTTCTGGTTTGTGCTTTTTGGCAGCTATCTGGCATTGGGTGTATTGGGGACATTTGACGATAAGCTTGTTTTCGTGGTGGAGCACTCAATGAAGTAATGAGTTCAGAATCAAGGTAGAAAATCCTGCATGCATTTGAGATGAGATTGGAGGTCGTGTGGATCTCGACGAGGATTCCTCGAGGCTAGCTATGTTTAGCTTCTAGGCTTGCTTCCCGCATGGTTTTAGGTGATCTCGAAGGCTCATATCCATTTCTCTGGCTAGTCCGCTTACCAAGTCAGTTGCAAGATAGCGGAAAAGACCCATCTTTTCCTGACCCCCTTCACTCTTTTTTCGCGATTCTTGACTCATTCATTTCTCTGAGGCTCAACTTTCTCCTAGTTTTGCTGAGGCCATTTTTGACCGCGCGGATTTTCTTTGTTTTCGCGGAGGATTAGATCCAATTACTGGGGGTCTATGGCTGAGCGATACTGCTCACCATCATTTAGCTATTCCAGAGAAATTGATGAAATAGTTAGCTCTTTCCCAGGACCTGATGATGAGTTGCTCAACCGCCCCGCCTCTTGCCGTCATGACGCGCAAGTCAAAACGGGAGGGGGTTTCAAAGGGGGACCTTTCTGGGGGGCAGGGATTTAGGCGGCCTCTTCAGAGTGGCGCAGTATGCCAGGATCAAGAGAGGTTAGAGCCATCGGCGAGTCCTCGAGATAATTTACTGGGGACTAGCTCAGCCTCAAAGACGCAGCCATCGCTCAACCGAAGGGGACAAAGTAGCTGAGACGCTAGGCGAAGGGCTCGCATGTGGGGCCACTTTTCTGGAAAGAAAACGGAGGCGCTGTAGGTGTGTGTTGCAAAGCGCTGAGGCTAGCAGAGGCAAAGCCAGGGCAGTGAGAAGCCCAGACGTGAAGAGAAGACAGGCTAGCAGCTGCTCCCCGCATCACCGGAAAGGATGCGGGTTCTTTGGGACAGACGCGTTGCAGTTCTCCGGTATCCAACGACCTACCACTTTTGGGGAAATGAGGGAGACGAGTGAACCGGTTGTCGATTAGATGTCCTAGCCCAGCAGGCAGACTCGACGACCCGGACTTAATGGCAAGAAGGCTGTAGAGGGCTGAAAAGATCAAAGAAGACTGACCATCAAGCGAATCTATATACAATGAGATAGAATGAGGGTCTGTCGTCTGCTCTTCGTACAACCTCTGACTTGCTTGCCCTATTAGCCTGCAGTCACCTCCTGCATAGATAGTCTAGTTGTCGAAAAAAGTGGGAGAGGCGGGATTCGAACCTACGTAGAAAACCTTCAACAGATTTACAGTGTCGCTTTTGAACACTCGGCCAGTCCGAAAAAGTGTGGGGTGCCGAGTCCCTTCGCTTCCAGAGCCCAAGGCAGCCGGACTGAGATAGAAGAGGAAGGGTTCCATCGGTCCAATGCACAAGGCTCATCCTCGGGGAGGGCAAAATCGAGACGGACCCCCCCCCCTCTGACTCTCCACATGACGACGTGCAAAAACACAGTGGAAGAACTCTTGCTGATGTTCCCTTGTAAACACCACATGTATGGCTTGCCTCGAGCAATTCCTACAAAAAGAAAAAGAATTCAGCAAAAAGTCACAGGCCTCGCCTCGAACGCCTGTCGCCTTTAGGCCATACGCTCGCCTAGGCAACGCCTCGCCTGAAGCAAGGCAAGGTGCTTAGGCGAGCGCCTTCGATAACACATACAGTAAATGCCCCTACCTCTCCAACCCCAACCAGACAGGGGAGGGGTTCTACTTAAAAAAATGGCAGTAAACACTCAAAGCCCTTCCGACCTCATCGCCTTGAATTATCACACCATCAACGGAGATGTCGTGAAAGTAGTTTCTGCGACGTCTCCCACTATCCACAGAGTGAAAAGAATCTGGTGCTCAAGTCCCTGCCTTTGAGCTAATGTTGCCTCGATCTATGCTTCCATTCAACTTCCATATTTTGATCCTCATCTTGGACGATATGTATCTGTAGGAATCTCTCCTCCAATTCTTATGCAGACAGTTCTTGTTCATCTACATTACGTGTTGTCCCTCCTAATTTTTTTTTGAAGCCAGAAAATGGGGGATACCACTCTTAGGTGTTCGCCCCTTAGATTAAAGAAAGCTAAGAACAACGAGAAGAGTACAGGAAGAAAAAAGGCGCCCTAAGCCAGCCAGCACCACTCCTAACGCACGGGTACAGACATTTTCCTTGTAAAACCTATGACTAGAAAACAGCATCTCATTCCTGACAAACCATATAGACTACACCAATGCCAGAGGCCGTATCAACTCCCACCTCGGCCGAAACCTGGCCGAGAATAGCACATCGCAGAAGTCCTCAATCCCCGTTCTGCCGACTCCATTCCAGCCACGGTCCTCCCAAACAGGCGACACGGACGGGCAAGAGAAGAAGAGATGATCCGGGGTCTCGATCCCCCCCTCACGGAGCAAGCACCTGTTAGAGACAAACCCGAGAAGTCTAGCACATCGGTCCGCGTCATCAGCCTCCTCCTCTGGAACAACCAAAAAAGAAGGCAATCCTCGCCGGAAGGCATGGAAGGACATATCGATATCGGTATCGATATCGGTACCATGTCGATACCGACTATATCGCCGATATATCGCCAGATATATCGACGCCATATCACTGACATCGGGATTCTGCTCGCCTTTTTTGCCTATCAATACCCGATATCGGACATATCGGCGATATATCGGTGACCAGTCGATACTGATATATCGTCGATATATCGCCGATATATCGGGATATGGCCTTCGATGCCGGAAGGCCCATCCCCCAGAAGAAAGCACAATCCCGCACCAGCTCCACCGAAGGGGAGGGGGTCTGCAAATCGCCGAGTAAGCCCTTCCTCACCGAGAAGGGGCCGCCACGGCCAGTGGTCACGACCCGAGGGAAGGCACAGCGACCTCTCGGAGAGCGTCGAGCAGCCGCAGGAACTCTTCAAGATGCTGGTCGGAGAAGTTCGAATGGAAAGACAGCATCCAGTTCCCATCACCAGCACGAAGCGACCGAAGCCTCCTTGTCCACAGCCAAGGCAAAGAGACGAGGGAAACGCAGAGAGAGAGGGCCCTCGTCCGTCCAGTCATCCTCCCAGAAGGCAAAGCTGAGCCCATCCCCAATGACGGGCTGGAAAAGTGTCCGAAAGTCGACAGAGAGCGAGAGGATGCCCTCCGGAAAGGGAGGCTTTCTCCCGCCTATGGTAAACGCCGCCACCCCCTGGGGGGCTCCGCCCCGATGTTGTAGATCCTCCTAAGGAGGCTGCAGGTGAGGTCCTCCTCGCTACCCCAAATCATGGCCACCCCACTTCAGCAGTAATGCCTCGTTCAGCTCATACAGCCGGTGGATCCCGAGCCGTCCCTCATACTTCCTCAAGGTAATGTCCTCCCAGCTCACCAGGTTCATCCCGGGCCCCTGCCCGTTCCTGCCCCAAAGAAACCTCCGCATCAGACTCTCCAGCCTCCTCTGAATACCCCCCAGGCATGAGCCTCGTGGAGGAGTAGTACACCGACATGACGGAGAGCACCACCTTCAAAAGCACCAGGTGCCCCCCTAAACAGGACCGACGCCTTCCAGCCTGCGAGCCGCCCCTCAACCTTCTCAACTAAAGGGAGTCAATCCGCCATCTTAGATCTCCCCGTACTCAATGGCAGGCCCAAGCAGTGAATGGGGAAATCAGAACAATCTGTATTCAACGCGGAGCGCAGAGATTTGTCGACTCCCCGTCCATGCAAACCAGAACCAGCTTGGATTTACTGTTGTTTTGCACCAGCCCGGACATCTCACTGAAAAGCTCGAGTGTGGCCGTCATCCCCTTGGCCTCCTCAAGGCCCCCCTCGATGAAGAAAATGGTGTCGTCAGCGTGCTGCAGAAGCGGATGGAGATGTCATCTCTCGGTAGCCCCGCGTAAGTCCCGCCCGCCAAATCCCTCCACCATACGAGCCAGGACGTCCGCCGCGATGATGAAGAGAAGGGGGGGCGAGAGGGCACCCCTGCCTCACCCCCTCCCCCTCTGCGGCTGAAAGAAGCCGCCCTCCGACTTCTCATTCACGAGGACGGACATGGAGGCCGTAGTCACGCACCGCTCATCCAGGAGATCCAGGTATCAGGAAAGCCCCTCCTGTGAAGCGTCATCCCATAGGAAGCGCCAGTCTAGCGTATCGAAGGCCCTTGGAGAAGTCCACCATCCAAAGGGCGGCCTAAATGCCAGCCTTCCTCCAATCTGCAACAATTTTAGAAGCCATGACCAGGCTGTCAGCGATCTGCCTCCCAGGAACAAAAGCCGTCTGAGCGGGCAATGATGTGCTCAAGAACCCTGCTTAGTCTGATCGCGAGAACCTTGGCGACAATTAGGTATAAAGCATTGGAGATCGCAATTGGCCGGTAATCATCGATCCTACCCGCCCCAGGCCTCTTGGGGAGAAGAACAATAAGCGCCTTGTTCAGCCTCTCAAAGCCTACATTGCCGTGCAGCATTCCACCACCACCTTTAGCACATCGCTACCAACTAAGTCCCAGAAATCCTTGTCAAGGATACCGGGAATCCATCAGGGCCAGGAGCACCATCGTCATAGAGATTCCATACTGCCACCTTCACCTCCTCCGCCGTGACTGAGAGCGTCAGACTAGCAGCGTGAGCGTCAGAAAGGCGCTCCGCCCCCAACCCCGACCACCTCCAGCGCATGCAGGTCCCCCTTGCGGAGCACCTAAAGAAGTAGTCCAGTAATCGCCTTTCCAAGGGCCATGTTCCCCTCCATCTCCCATCAATAAGCATGTATCTAATGAAGTTCCTCCATCCGCCGCCCATTGGCAACTCTATGGAAGAAAGCCGTGTTCTCGTCTCCCTCTTTGAGCCACATGTGCCTGGACCGCTGCCTCCATTCGACAGCCCTCTTCCTGTCCTCCTCACAGATCTGCCTCTGAGCATCAGACTGCTCCCTAAGCTCGCCCCTAAGCAGTGGGCGCTCGTCCTCCAGCGTGTCCAGCACAGACACCACCTCCTCGGCCGCCGCCCTAGCAACGCGACGGGCCTCCCTGGACTCCCTCTTGAAAACACATAGCCTGGACCTTAAGGAGTCTAGCTTTTGCACGAGTCGTACCGTAGCCGTGGCCTCCACCTGAATAGAGGCCCAATGCCCACCAAATCATGAACCCATCCTCAAGCAGCCACGTCCTCTCGTAGCGAAAGAACCCTCGAGCAGGCGTAGGACCCCCGAGTCCCACAGGATGGGCATGTGATCGGACCAAGTGCGGGGCTTGGCCATGACAAAGGAAGCGGGAAGAGCTCCAACAGCTCGAATGACGCCAGAACCGATCGATGCGCGATCGAGAGTTGGCGTTACGCCAAGTGTACTTGGTCCCCGATGCATCCAAGACCTCCAATTCCAGAGAGTGCACCACCTCGACGAAAGCGTCGAAACCGGGGTCCTGACCGCCCCACAGCCTCGGTCGGTCCGACGAAAGCAAGGTGACGTTGAAATCCCCCCCCCCCCCCCCCGATAAGCCAGGGGACACCCGGGAAAGCCTCCCTCGCGTCGCGCAGGTCCGCCCATAGCCGCTCCCTCTCAGAGCCCTGACAAGGCGTAGACACAAGAGAGCGCCAACGTCACCCTCGTGGGGAGGGACTCCAGGAGCACGGTGAGGACATACGTGCCCCTCAGTCCCCCACGGTGAGCAAGCGTGGAGCCCCTCCAAGCAACAAGAATACCTCCAGATGAGCCAACGGCCCGATCACGCCGAAGTCGGACAAAGAGCCAGCCCCGAAGGAGCAGCCAAGCTAGAAACCGCAGAGGAGCTTGGTCTCCTGTAATAGAACTACATCACACCCCCACTCCTGAAACCTTACCCTATAGCCCTCCTCTTGTCCGGGTCCCCCAGCCCCCTGACGTTCCACGAGAGAACCTTCATTCTGAACCAGTCGCAGCCCCCAACCCCAGAGCGATCGCCCCCACCGCCCCTCGCCACCTCACGCTTCAGATCAGAGACCGGGGTTGCAGCCCCCACCCGAGACCGACTCCTCCTATATCTTCTTCCTCGTCCGACCCTCCCTCCTCCCACTGCAGGTGGCGGAGGCCGCGCCATCACCCGCCTTCGCAGCCGCCACCTGCGCCGCTGAAACACCCGTCTGCCCACTGCCAACATCCCCGAAGATTGAGGCTCGCCCCTCAGCCGGGACCTCACCAGATGGAGAGGAAGGACGTGGCTCCGGACAGCAAGGAGTGACCTCCAGAGACCCGGCGGCGGAGGCCCCCACACCGAGGCCGAGCTCCAAGAAATTCAAGGCAGATGGGGGCACCCCCCGCCAGGAGAAAGGATGGAGGTGCGGGAGGTGCAAGCATCTCAACCCCATGAGACCGGCCGCGGAAAAAGAGGTACCCGGAAGGGGTACCCCTAAAGAGAACTTATAGGATGGGCCCGCGCAGACCAAGCCCCAAAGCGGCCCCAAAAGCAGTCACGAGATAATCCCCCCGGTGGGGTCCAATGGAACGCTCGCCCCCCCCCACCGTGGGGCCCGATGCAACATCATCCACCAGATGGATAAGTGGAAGAGCACCCCCCCCCGTGGGGCCCAGCGGGAATCTCAACAGGAGTAGACGAAAGACCAAGGCTGTCTCCTTGGAAACCAAGCCGCACCTCTTCACGAGGCGACCTTCCCTCTTCCGCCGCAGAAGACGCAGCGACAACGCCCCCTTCCCCCAGCCGCCCCCCCCAACTGATGCAGGAGACGAAGCACCCACCACAGACGACCCTTCCACTCCCGCCTGAGATGCCGAAGCGTCCTCCCGCGGAGAGATGCCGCCAGTCGAAGCGTCAACCCCGGTCGCCGACGAGGGCCGATCGCCGACGGGCCCCGGCCGCCCTGGGGGCTGCGGGAGGTCCAGGAGAAACCACCTGAAGCCTGAATGAGAATCTGCCCACGACCAAAACCGCACCCGACTCCCTAGGTGCCCATGGGTGGCACTCCAAGAGAAGGGACGTCACCGCCGGATCGCTACCAGGAGAGGATCCGTCATCGAGCAGCTGCAACACCGCACCCAAATGGCCCAGCACGGGCCCCAGTGCACGAACAGCGCGAGAAAGGAAAGGGGCTCCCCGTACCTGAGCGATCCGAAACACCGAACACGGCGTCGCACGTCAGCAAAACCGCAGGGGCCTCCAGAGGACTGGCCCCAACGACCCCGCGGCCAGCAACAAGTCAAATTGAGCCTTAGAAAGGCCTCTGGCGCAGAAGCGACCCGTCCCGAGAGGGACAACATCACCGCGAAACTCTCCGTCGAAGAGAAGAGAGAGTTCGCGAAGGAGGTCAAGTGCAGAGAAGGCTGCGCAACCTTCACCGAACAGGACCCCGACCAGCAACCGCCCAGGCCCAGCCACCACGCCCGAGCCCCACACGACAACCACCTTATCAACCGCCGCCCCAGACGCCTGCACACCAATCCCACCACCGCCCAGATCGTCGAACCGCACCCCACCCCTCCCACTGCCGATGACATTGCCGCGCTCTCAGCCACCCTCTCAACCCTCACCCGGGGATCCCCAACCCCACGAAGATGCAATGGGAAGACAGCATGCCGGTGTCCTGGCTTGCCACACGAGAAACAAGAGGGAGGCAAGGCACAGTCCAGGGCAATGTGCCACCGCCCCCTGCACCGGAAGCACATGCGCCCAGGCTTCCTGATGGGTGACCGCGACCCAGCACGCCTCTTCGCCAGGCCCCTCGGCGTAACCAGCGAGAGCCACGCCAACCGCACTCCCCTGCGAGCCCCCTCCCCCTGCACCACAACCTACCCTTGCCTCCCCTGCATCGCCCGGAGCCCGAGTCCGAGCAGCCCGCTCCACCCAGCCATGCAAACCTCGCGCCAAAACTCACGAAGACTTCCCCCTCCCCATACCACACCCCCGCCCTCGCCCCATCTCCGTAACTCACCAAACACACATGTTTACAAGATTGCAGTTGCATTCCATGCTCCTTGTCCCTCCTAAATTGCCATTGGGTTTTGATATCCTTCGCACGAGCCACCAAGAACTTCTTGAGTTCCCCAATTTTATATGCAAGATGTGATGTGGCTGACATCTCCAAGTGATGTTCCGTCAGAATTCCTCCACCAAGCTCTAAAACCCATCCTCCACTAGCCACAAGCATTCAAAGCAGATATAATAGCGTGGTCTGACGTTTCACCAGAATCCCATAACAAATGTGAATGGTTCAAATGTGAGCAGGATATAGCTCTTGCACTTGATAAAGGAAAAAACTGCATAGCCTCAATAGACATCATAAAATGATCAATGCAAGACCTTGCTCTGGAGTTTCTCCAAGTATAGCGACAACCTTAAGTATCCATGATCTCCAGTTGAAGTTCCGTAAGGAGCAACATAAGGGCTTGGGAGGAATATGAAAAGGTAGCCCAATTCCATCTCGTCACTAATCCACCAGAAGCACTATTCAAATCAAGATATCTAAAACATGATAGTCGTAAACCACCAATCTCTCCCCACAATCTATCAAACCAATTATTGACTTTGGTTTCATGAAGTATGATTATATCCGGCCCCCATTCAGATACCATGTCTCAGGCGCACTTCGTTTCTCAGGTTTACCCAACCCTTTGCATTCCATGATAGAAGCTTCATACTTGAACAATGCAAACTACATGCGGTGAGATAACCCCCAAATAAATCTCCAAGTCACAGCAGAGTCATGCCCCCAATCGCTTTGTAGTCATCACATCCCATGCCTCCACTCTATTCTGCAAGAGCGGACATTCAGTTCCTTTCGGCATTTGTCCCGCACATTCGTACTCGAGCCCAAGCTATGTTCTCAAAGAGACTCCTGCCAGCATTTGATGCCAAGAAAGAATTTTCTCATACTCCAACCCACGGACCATTTCAATACTAACTCTATCCTTAGGAATGAACTTCCATTTGTTGTACATGCTTCTCCATTGAGAGTCAAGTCAAAAGACCCGACCCATCAGGGAGAAATGCCTTCTTGATAGCTTGGGAGTTGGGGCGGCGGGGCAAGGAGTGACACAGCCAGCAGCATGTTGTGTCTTTGTTGTCGAGTCTGCATCAGGATACAACATTAAGAGTGCATATGATTCACGCGGCAACACTGTCGAGGCATTCTGGAACAACAAAAGCGGTGGCACTAGGGAGCTCGGAAGATCAAGTCATGCCTCGCTTCCCAAGGGTGAGGTCGCAAGATCCGAGAAGTCCCCCTTCTGTTCGAATGTCCCTCCACTATAAGGTCTGATTCTCCAACTTTCTGAGGATTGTGTGCAGCATTTTAAACGTTGTTTTTTGTTAAATCATTTTTTAATTGTAGTTTTTTGTTAAATCATGAATGTTTTGGACAAACCTATGAGGAATTAGAGAATCTAGTTGATACAGATGGATGAATGCTATGAGAAAATATAGATGGAGGCGGAGAGAGAGAGAGAGAGGTAAAATGCACCTGTAAGGCTGGCCTTTAGTGGCTATACAAATTATTATACTGAAACTTTACAGAGAAAATCATTTGTTCATCTAACAACCTGATGGATAAAAATATCAAAATGAAACCTACAAAAGAGGAGAATTATTCATTAAATTTCAACGAGAATTAGATTTTTTTTAATTTAAAATTTTAGACTGCATCAGTAGTATCCAGTTTGAAGTGATGAAACATAAGGTATATATCTATCACGTTGTAGAATTGTAAATAAATAAATGCAAGCAACTGTTTGCATAAAAAAAGTAAGGAACTCCTTGTTTATCTTATAATCTTATTAATTTCATTAATATGAGCGTCAAGCACAAAGTAGTAACAATAACACTAAATACAAATATATGTGTAAAAATTGTCTTGAAATAAGTGTATGTTCTATGTAAAAAATAGTATCAACACACATGAAGCAACATATAAATATGGTTCTTTATAATATGTGTGTATAACATGAAAGGTAACCCAAGAGCAAGGAGATGCAAATGCTTCAGTAAATAAGCAATGGTCCAGTGTAGGGTCAAAGGACGTTACTGGTACAAGGGAGGGAGATCGTAAACCTTTAGTATCGTACAAAAAATCTCAGAAAGTGGGGCATAGGAAGCTTTAAAGAGGCCGAAATGTGCCTTTGTGATCATGTTGTGATAAGTTACAAAGAGAAAATGAACAATCCTACTGCAGGATGTTCAGCTTGAAAAAAGAACACTCCGTTCCATTGTGGAAATAGCTTACAAAAAGATGCAGTACAAATCCAAAGATGCACAATGGTGGTTATTTCATTTTGCATATAGTATGCAGCAATAACAATCGATACCAAAAAAAGTTAGACGCAAAGATCCAGCAACTCCCTGGTATCCTATAGCAATATCAGAACAGAGGCAAGAGAACATGAAAGCACCATAGGAAATCGGACCAGACCAGTAATTACAAGAAAAAGGAACCAGCAAACAAAAGGGTAAATCATGTGGCACAAAATTGTTAAGAAAGTAAGAGTGAGATGGATCCACCTACCAGGATCAGATTCAATGGTGCACCAAGACATGACTCGACTATCTGCACAACCAGAGATCAAGGTTCAGAAAGCCCGCATGCCATGTTTCTTCAGCAAGACAGTTCGAAATGATAGCGTGGAGTGCATGCAATTACTCCGAATTATACAAGGAACAGATGTTAATTACAAATGTTTTTAACGCAATAACATTTTTTATTTGCATGATCAGCTAGTATATGTACTTACAGCAAAATAAACAAGCAACGCGACAAGTGCATATATAAAAGTTGCGGGGTATATGCAGTTTTCTACTTTTCAAATCAAAAATAAATATCTGCAAAAAATAAGCATTCAACCACAATGGTGGAGTAGATGCCATAAATTGCCTAAATATTCAACAACGAAAAAAGACATTTAGCCAATGAATAAAAACTAATATTATCATAATCGTATTTTCACAGTAGAGTAGAAAAAAAGCTAGACTTGGGCACATAAAAAATCAAACTGGCATTTTTTTAAGGATTGATTTGGTTACATCTTTGATTTTTTGAAAATCCATCTTTTCCAATTTAGAATCTAAACAGCATTTCGTTAAATATTACAAACATATAAAACCAGTTAAACTACAATAATGAAATGAATGAACTAACATATCGTAAATAATTTGGTGAAAAACCAGCAGTAATAATCATAATGTAAAAAATTGAACTAAAAGTAAGCAATTGGGGCAAAATACCGATGTAACAGCAACCACAATGCAGCAGCAGCAATCCGTTAATAAAAAATAAACGAAAATGAGTATTCAATGTCATCTGCAATATACTATCAAGTAGGAAAGTGTTGGAGGCAAAGGGGAGCGGCAATGGCCGGCGACAGCAAGCAATGGGGGAGGCAGAGATGGAGGCGAGCAGCTACAACGGAGGTGGGGGCAGAGGCGACAGCAGTCGACAACTGAGGAGGAGGAGGCGAGCAACACCAAGCAGCAGATCGGCCAGAGAGCGGCAACGGGGAGGCGATGGCGAGGGTTACGTACACGAGAACGGCGGAGGATGCAGAAGCAGTGTCGGGGGTTATAACGTCAGGTTAATCGGCTTTGGATTAATCGGATCCGTCCGGATCCAATTACTTTTTCTGGGCTCATGGTACCATTTACACGGCCCACATATGTGCTATGATATGGGGCGTGTATAGGTGATCGATTTTGGAAAGCGGTTATGTCTCATGACCGCATAGCTTATGCGGCTGCATTTACAGCTTGTGTAGCTGTTTTTCTAAACATTGATTTAAAAATATATGGACAGTGATCGAATAAAACAAGAGTATTTTCTTAACCCTAGAGCAAGGAGTCAAATGTTAAGGTCAAACATACAATGCAAATGCCGTCATATTGAAACGAATGAGAAGAAAAATGTGTGTGTATGTGGGGGGGGGGGGGGGGGGGATGACCTCACCTCCATTGCCGCCAATGAGTCGGGAAGAAGGCTCCAATGAGTCGGGAAGAAGGTGGGAGACAGTAAACTTTAATCAGAACGTCGGATAGGCTTCTTATATATAATGATTAACTTTTACATCGCATAACCTTGTGTTAACTTCCATTCGTATCTATGTTAACTACGATAGAATCCGTAAAATATTTAAATAATGTCATTTAATTTTGCGTTATTTACAAAAATGATGTCACTCCTCCTTCCCTTCCCACTTATAGCAAATCGTGCAGATATGCAATACACATGTGGCTCGATTTCATGTGTTGTTATTGAATCAAATTTGATGGCCAGGGAAATGTCTCTATCGAACGACTTGGGATGATTTCTCTTCACTTAATCATGCAACTGTGGTTGAATATGAGGACCAAACGATTCTTCCCTAATTCTCAAAAGCTCTAGGCAGTTCCCCTGGGCGACACAACTCTATCAAGACTGAACTACTCTCAATGGTTTGCGATGTATGGTTGTTTCATCTCCTCTTGTTGCTTGGCACATTTCATGTGTTGTTGACGTTGTGCTTCGATCTCCAAGCAGTGCTATTCTCCAGGGTCCTTCAATATTGTGATGTTGGCAATAGGTGTTCGATTGGAGTGGCTCTGTCTTCAGATGATTCATGCACTTCAAGTTGTGAAGTGGCAAGTGTTCTTCACCTTTTCGTTGAAGTTGTTCCAACGATGTCTGTTATACTACAGTGCTCCTCGTCAGGTGGTGGGTACTTAGATGAAGTGGATTGCCTAGGGTTTGGAGCTCATAGGAGGAGGCAGAGGAGGGGCAATGGAGGGGGTTGTATGAGGGGGCAGAGGAGGGGTTGGAGTGTTGGACTTGTAAGCCTCTGGCAACCCATTAATGCAATAAAAGTTATTGTTTTATCATGTCCATCAAAAAATGTAAATAAATAAATATGAATGTGCTTCACTATTAAGGTCCATTTGTACGATTAGGGTTATGTACCGTGGACGTATTGAATACCATGAGGCTAGAAGGACACAACTGACTTCAAACATGTGTTTTCAATAATGATCTCAAGTATGAGAAAGAGATGGAAATCTTACTCTGTAGATCGATTTTCAACCGACTTCTTGATGCAGGTCCTCTGCAAAGGAATAGAGGTTCAGAAGTGTGAGAATAATCAGTTCAAAGAGTTGACTTAATGAGGTCGATATAAACTAAGATCTGAATCATAATTATCTCAAGCACACATCCTTTGACCTAAGTGGTAAATCATGAATCTTTCCTTTGCTAATTTCATGAAATTAACAATGACTTTTCGTTGTAGGTGGGAAAATTCGGATTAATCAAAAACCACTTAAATTAATCTTTCAAATAAAAACGAGCGGTCAAATTTACTTTTTACTTGGGCAAATCGAAGGTCAGACTCATGGAGGCTATTATCTCCTTAGATAAATTTTTAGATCGATTAGGAACTAGTTTTTCATAGGAAGATGTTATATTTTTTATGCAATTAGTTATGAAAATGCAAATTTAGCTAAGTGGGATAAAATGTAAATTTCAGTCAAATGATGCCTAAAAATCCTAAAATTCTGGCAAAATGTTAAAAATGATGAAATTAAGCTACTGTGATTTTTTTGAATTTTTTGGATGCACAATGAATATATAATAGATTAAATATGTAGACTGTGTGATTTTGAGGAGATTAATTTTAACAAATATCAAAACTCAATAATTTCCAAACTAAAATTATCCTAAATAGTTATGTAATAAGGAATCCAGAATAGTTTTTAAATCTGTAAAATCTTAAGTTATGAATCAATTAAAAATCATTTACTCATATCACAAAATAATTTAATTCAGACTAACTATGCATGTAAATAATATGATTTTTTGTCACAAAATAGAACACAATAACTCTACCTAATGTGCATTTTCGAGAATTTTTAGAGAAATTAATGATTTATTGCAAAATATGGACATGTGCATGACAAAATATGATAATTACCTCCCCAAATATTAATAAATCAACCAATGCTCATAAAAATTTAATCAATCATCCGCAAGATAGAGATTTAATTGTTCTACAATGTACAGTTTTTTAATATAAAAAAAAGATGACAAATGATTCTTTAAAATGAGGTTCAAACACAGGGGTATAAATGCAATATAGAAGAAAATAAAATAAGTAAAATGCTAGTGAAGACTAAAATGCAATTACTAAGACATGTGGGGGAGTCATATGCAATTTACTCATGGGGCACATGCAGCCATGTGACTGTGGTCAGTGGGGATTTCA